>JAVJIF010006912.1:0-196923 GCA_038442645.1 Agave tequilana
GTATAGTAACAGTCAATCAGTAATCGTATACACGGTGAACAATATCAGTAACAGTGAACAGTAACAGTAACCGTGTACGATGAACAATAGGACTGTACAGGGTGTTACGGTCAAACAATCTTTCCCAGTAACTTTCAATAACATGAATATAATAGCAAGCTCGGATGCTACTGAATAGACAACCTCATCTAAGACTGATCAATATCACGAACACCTGTACTGTATATAACAATAGCCGATCTCAATAGTCATCATGAACCTAGCCTCAATAGTCGTCCTGATCGTCAAATATCAATCCATGTCAAAGTGATCCGGTACAGTAAACCACAAGTTTAATGAATCAATAACCAGTTCTCTCATCATATCAATCTACTCTAATCCTCGAGTCATCGATATACCCGTCCTCTGATTCATTGATATATCCGAATCTCAATAATTGCAATACTACATGTTCTGATACATCTAATCAAATCTCCCACACTCCGATCTGATCAAAGCCATCACACAATCTCACTTCTTTCAAGGTCAAACATAAGGTCCCAAACTAGGTAACATATCAGATATATATCTAGGATCTATCAGGTCAGGTCAACCAATACCTATTCCTCAAATCAGGTTCATCACCTATAGCCAAGACCATAACTAAAGGGTAAAGTCCTCAGTCCATAAGAATCTAGAACAGCAGTCAGGCTAGGGTTAGTCGACTAGGGGAGGAGCAAGTCGACTAGGGTAGTGGGTTAGTCGACTAACAAATAGGATAAGTCGACTATACAAAGTAATAGTCGACTAATAGGGAAAGGCAAGTTGACTAGTATGAGTATTGGTCAGCAACAGAGGCTACATCACTTTCTGAACAAGCACCTAGTCGACTAAGGATATGACAAGTCGACTAATATAGGATATTAGTCGACTATAGGAAATGGCAAGTCGACTAATGCTGGTTACAGTCAACAAACAGAGAGTCGACAACTTTACTAGATGGTCACCAAGTCGACTATAGAGTTATGGTAAGTCGACTAATAGGGCTATTAGTCGACTAATAAAGGGGCAAGTCGACTAATAAACCTACTTGCATGCCTATTATCTGAAATGCACCTACACATATTTCCCACATTCTATTTAAGTGCACCCATGCTTCACTCATGCACACAGCACCAAAGCATACTGGTTTCTACATTACATCTATACATACATTAAAATACAAACTTAATCAAATGTACATTATAATGAGAGAAATAGAAAGGGGAAAGGGAGCACACTTACATATAATAATTCATGGTCACCCAATTGCAAGTTACACAAGCAACTATATTACATGCACAGTACCCACTCTTAATAACTAAACATATCATCAATTGAAACATAACACCCATAATTTAAAATACAGAGAGGGAGAAGGAAAACTCACATATAAACATATATATGAGCACTCCATTAATTAAAGAGAGAGATATACACTCACAGCATGGGGATGTTCTCTGACAACGGTGGATCTCACGAACAACGCCAGTGGCTCGACGGAGGAGTCGACGGCCTCGACGACGGGCTGCTGGTTGTGCTGCCAGCGGGATCTCGGCCAAGGAGAAGGAAAACTCACAGCTGGGCAAGTAAGGAGGTATACGGCCATCGACGGTGGCCCGCGGAGGAGTGATGACGCGCCGTGGATGTCCCGGCGAGGCGGCGGCGGAGTGCCCGGGAGGTGACAGGGGTTGTCGGTGCTGCCGAAGAGTCGACGGCTCGTCGGAGATCGCCGGAGAGGGGCGTGGGTGCGTTCGCGCTCACCGACGGTGATCCACGGCGATCCACGGGTGACGGAAAATGGCTCCCACACAAGCATATAAACCTACATGAAATTAATACACACACCCATTCTCTTATAATTAACACACACAGATTAATGTACACACACTTATACATACATACATACATATATATATATACACACACACACACACACACACACACACACACACACACACACACACACATATATACATACATATATATATATATATATATATAATATATATATATATTATATATATATATATATATACATATACATATATACATACATACATACATACATACATACATACATACATATATATATATATATTTGTAATTAATTGAAAAATATCACACCAACATACACCAACACATCAAAATAGAGAGGGGGAGAAAGAGAGGCTCACGGCAGGCCATTGGCTTGGTTCCTTGTGGAGTGGGCCTAGGCCTGTTGATTGCATTGCACAAAGAATTGGATGCTTCACAGTCATATCCATTTGGAATCATGGGGTTCGGCAGCCATCAGCAGCAAGGGGAGGAGGGTTTGTTGAAGGGGGCAGCCATGGGGTGGAGGGTTTTGCCATGCTGCTGATCATGGAGATTTGATGTTCTTGGAGGAAGAGTCGTGGGCTGTTGTGCTTTGGGGGGGCTGCGTGAGGCTATGGAGAGGGGATCCGGCTATGGAGAGGAGGTTGGGGTTGTGGGGGCTGCTGGAAAGGTGAACGGTGGAGGTGATGATGTGTGGTGGAGAGATTAGGTGGTTGGCTGACTTGAAGAAGAATATGGAGATTAGTTTAGGATTAGTATTTAATTTGTTAGGATATAGGATTTTGGTGCTAAGATTTAGTTTGAGTTGTTAGGATTGGATGTAGGATTATATGGATAAGATATTGGTGAGTTGGATTTCGGGTTAATGGGTATAGGTTATTGGGTTTGGGTCTATGCAAATGGGTAGGATTAGGAATCAATGAAAGAGGAACAATGATAATAACATATATCTATAATAACAATAACACTAATAATAAATAAAAATTAAGTACAGTAAAAATAATACAAAAAATAGAAATACAGTATTATTTACTTGGGGATATTACAAGGGTTGACTCCGAGTCCACGAATCCGGATCCAAGGCAAAACGATCATATAAATAATTCATAGTACAAAACAAATACATAAAGTAAATCGAGAAATACGCTCGAAAAATCTAAATACGCAACTAAGTACGTATTCTGAGAGCGGGGTGTTACAGCATGCATGTGCATGCAAGTCAGCATGCATGTGCATGCATCTTTTCTTCTTTCTTTCTTTTTAATTTCAGAAAAAAATTCCATAATAATAACACACAGATTAAAAATCCTAGAAAAATATATATACATGTAAAATTCAATAAAATCATCCCTTTTAAAACTTTTAACTCAATACGTGAGACATAAATATTTACTGAATTAAGGAAAGTATTTATTCATGATATTTATTAGTCAAGATCGAAGAATTTACTTTATCCCGATGATCCTATAAAGAGGAGGCTCTGATACTCATTGTTGATCTAATAATTATTCCAAACAAGATCACATACACACAATAACCTCTTTATCAAGATCAAAGGGAAGGAGCGTTTAGGTATACCTGATTCCATCATGAAAAGGATGTCGAAAATCACACGATCTCGAGGACGTCAGAATTGAGGGAGGGGATTCTTCTCTCTAGCCACTAAGTTCTCTTATTGATCCTTAGAGGAATTGAGAGGCCTCCAATAGAGAGATTAGGTCATGATAGTGCAGAGAGAATCCAATCTATTATATTTATAGGCTCAAGGCAATCGTAGTTCAACTCATCATAGATCTAGGCCCTTGATTAATATCACGTGTTCCACACATGTAGATGCGACTCACATTACAAATTTATTGACACGAATGGCTAAGTGTAATTGAAACGAGTTTAGACCCAAATCATTAGGCTTGATCAATTCTTTATTGAGTCCAACAATATAGGCTTATAGAAAAGGTTGTATAACATCCAATTAGATTTGTGTAGAACCAAATCAATTTAGACTCTAATCCAAATAAGTCTAACATATATTCAATTTCTTTTTTGATCTCCTTCCACACCCCCCCCCAACCTCTGTGTGTGTGTTAGGCTACTTTCAAAAGTATCAAGAATGCAGATATTCCCACCTGTTTTTGGTTGATGCGCCCTCAAATTCAATATCCACACCATTTTGTCATTAAACTAACTAAAAATAAATTTTTAAATATTTTTGTTATGACCTACTCGTTCATCAAATGACCAAAAGATTCAAGATCCACACTTTAAGACTCACAGGGCATAACTAAGCTAGTTATGCCCATCAACAAAATGAAATTAGACGATTCCTTCCGTTAATCTTAATCTACATATTTTAAAAGTTCTTTATACAAAAAATCTATCATTTTGAAGTTGTTTACCTAGGATTTAAGAGGTGTCAAAATAAACATCTTTCTAACAATGAAAAATCGTTCATTTTTCCACCACTTGATGCATAAGCAATTGATTTTCTAAGCGTATGAATTTTTGTTTATAATCCTTAACATGTAGATCAAGATAAATGAAATGAATCATTAAAATTATTTGTTGCAATGGGTAATTCTAAAGAAATTTATCCACACACCAAAATTGTGGAGATGAAAAATCAGATCTCAAAAAAATCAGCACAAATACCGATATTTACGTGGAAACCCAAAGAGAAAAAAATCACAAAGGGAGAGGGGTGAGAGAGAGAGAGTTTCACTACAATTTCAGAAAACTTAAAATGGTCATCGCCCTTAATTGCTTGCACTAGGGTTTCTGAGTTCCAGGAATCATCCCCTTCTCGTTAGAAGAGGTTTTCTATTTATACAAGTAGTGGCTTTTGGATAAGATTACATAATCCTAATCTAACTAAACGTCTATCCTAACTGCTTATCATGGAGGCGTTTGTAGCTTAATATCGTCGTTTGAATTGAAAAGGAGGTGTTCATCATCGTCTAGTAGCCTCCGCATACTTGTGAATATAACTGATCTGTTTCTTGTTATAACCATCGGATTCGAATACAGATCATGCTTGGAGATAAGGCACTCACAATCGCCTTTATCTCTTTCCTCTATCCACTTGAATTGCTCGGAGTTGAAGTTGGATGGGAACTTCTATTCAAAGGTCTTGGAAGCTAACCACATGTCGCTTGCTTGTTTGAAGCGATTTGGACACGCGTCGCATCTCGAGGAGGTCAAAAATTGACCACTACATTTGTACATTAAACTTTTATAAGTAAGCATATCTAAGCTTGCTATGTCCTAGGAGTATTAAAACCTCTTACACACACATACATATACACAAACATGCACATATACTTATACATGCATACATTTACATAACCTATACACATACACACTTGTACCTCAAATATCATTTAAGAGAACTCTTTTAAATGGTGTTTCAAATCTCTGATCTCTCATTCATATTTTCACAATCCGACCGCACATAATGATCTTCGTGTTCTAAAATTTATACTTATAAAAAATCAGGTGATTTAGAGTTGTTTGATCATCGACCTAATAGTTGCATTTGTTATTATTGAAAAATCATTAAATTTTCAACCATTTGATGCATGATCAAACGCATTCTAAATCACGTGATTTTTTATATTTATACATCTTAGAATATGAAGATCATAATATGCCATCGGATCATAAAAAAGTGTTCGGGGGGTTAGAGTTTTGAAGCACCATCTAAGAGAGTTCTCTTAGATGACATTTAAGCTATTTTTCTTGTCCATTGTTATTTCTTAAAATGAAAAGAAAATGGAGATAACTAATGACCCTTTTTTAGAATTGATCAAATTCTGCTGATACTCTTAGGTCATGTAAGAAATATTGGGTGCATACTTGTGGCTTCGTAGTTTTAAACTAGCACATTACAGTCTAATTAGAAAATTATATCCCCCCACCCTTTGTTTTTTTGGTGTGTTTGTTTGGATTTTTTTTTTTTTTTTTTTTTTTCCTCCTTCCTGTTGTTGTTGTTGTTGTTGTTTGGTTGTGTGTGGGGGCGGCGGGCATATGCATTCTTACGCGCACATCCAAACAGCACTGTTTCTTGAAGAACTGGCGTAATGGTAAAGACTGGAAGATAAAACAAGTGAAAAACCCCCGCGCATGTGGGTCCGCTGTGATAGAAAGGCGTCAGAGGGCATCCGATTCTTTTCATCAGGATCAAGCGGTAGTCGGCGAAAAGGAAACCAGATCGACTTTCGGGGACTGGGTGGGAAAGATTAAAAAAATTTATTTCTTCAAAGTAAAATAGAATTAATAAAAATATATAATAGCATTAATTTAATATAGCAGAACATAAATTATAATTAGTAAAATAAATAATTATCATTCATGAGAAATATTACTTCTACTTTCAATGTAAGAAGAATACTACTTTATAATTGTTCAAAGGTTATAGTACATAAGCTTTAAAAATACTTCACCCACGAGGATAACTATGCAGTTCAGGATTATTCATGGAGTTAAAAAAAAAAAAAAAAAAAATTAGCCATCCATAATTAAAGTAAGAATTTTTAAAACTCACTTGTATCTAAAAAGAATTTAAAAATAAAAAATATCTACACTGACTTAAATAAAGAGATTTCATAAAGATACTTGTTGAATAAAGAACATATTCTTCTAAGAATTTATGTGTGTTAACAATCATTTGTATAATGTTGGGAGGTCATCCTACCATTTGGACAGCAGCGTCATCATCAAGCAGATCACAAAGATCATCACTGGAATGTTTTATTAAAGAAAGCTATTGGAGGGCAGCCGGTGCATGTCCACGTTGTGAATTGTTGGTCATCTATCACAATTATTGGATGGCCGATGGAAAAAAACAAAAAAAATAAAAATACGTTTTTATGATGAAGCTCACAAAATATTATTTTTATTTTTCTCTTTTCTCATCGGGTCATCCATCAGCTCTAATGAACGATTGATATCGGACGACGGACTGAATGATCTTTCGCTCGAAAGAGCTAACCAGCCATCATGTATTAATATGCATGGAGATTAATTTTTCATTTCACTTTTAACTTGAAAAATGGCGTCAAACTTTATATGCATATTATTCAATTTTTTTGATCTTCATCCATATCATAATTTGAGTTGGTGAAGGATGAGTAGTCAGCAACGGGATAAGATTTTTATTTTATTTATTAGAGGATATGGAAATTGTGGTTGGGCAGGACTCCACGTTCAATTTCAAACTACGAAGAATCTCCAAAAAAGTAATTAATTTAGAAATTAAAAAGTTGGCTATTGTTAAAAGTGTTATAACTATGAAAAACATTTTTTTACATATATAGAGAGACTTGTGTTCTTTCAAAAGAATTTGAGGCCGAATCTTTCCCACTAAAATATTAACATCCGACAATCGAATACAATATTCACTCTGTTGAAATTGATCTATATTATTTCAAGTATTTATAAACTAAAAATCAAGTGTTCGAAATATTCTTGTCCATGCATCAAGTAGGAAAAAAAAACGGACGCTATAATAGTGAGTGAGTTAGTATAACGGTGTGGAACATTTGAAACCTAACAAAAATTGATCTGTAGGAACTTTTAAATGTTTATATTATAATCAAATGGCGGATCGAGAATTTGCATGTCTAAAGACATAGATCTAACCAACTCACTACTTTCGGCGTTCATTTTGCGCCGCTTGATGGATAAGCAAAAAGTATTCAAAACACTTGATTTTTTATTTATAGATACTTGAAATAATATAAATCAACTTCAACAGAGTGGAATTGTATTCAAATGTCGGAGAGTTGTATTTGAGTTGGAAGGATTTGACCTCAAATCCTTTTGGAAGGACACAAGTGTGTGTGTGTATAGAGAGAGAGAGAGAGAGATGGACCTCAGCCGCCAGCTGAGAGAGACTCTCTCAGCTGTCACTTCAATATCGTCGCAAACTTACTGCAACATGATCGCAGTCCACTGTAACAAGGTGATAGTCCTAAAAAATCATATATTTTCAGTGTAATTAGGACTGCAACCATGGTAGCAGTTCTCAGAAAAAGACTGCAACCTTGGCAGCAACTCTCATAAAAACACAGTGACTTAATCACACTCCTCATATAAAACTGCGACCATGATACCAGCACCCAAAATTGTGATTAAAATTCAGTCACGTTGCACCAGCTGAGAGAGTCTCTCAGCTGGCGGCTGAGGTACAGATTCCATACATATACATACATATATATACATACGTACATATATATATATATATATATATATATATATATATAATATATATATATATATATAATATATATATATATATATATATATAGAGAGAGAGAGAGAGAGAGACTTGTGTACTTCTGGAAGGATTCGAAGCCGAATCCTTTCCACTCAAATACAATCATATGACATCTAAATGCAATAACCACTCCGTTGAAATAGATCTACATTATTTCAAGTAATTAAAAATTCAAATCATGTAATTTGAAAACTCTTTGCTCATCCATCAAATAGGCGCAAAATGGACGGTCAAAAATAAAATATTGCTTAGATCTACATTTTTAGACATATAAATTCACGATGCGACCATGTATTCATGATATAAACACTTAAAACCATACATATCGATTTTGTTAAATTTCAAATATTCTACACCGTTAAACTACCCAACTCACTATTTCAGTCGTTCATTTTACGCCTATTTGATGGATGGGCAATTTTTTTTCAAATTACATGATTTTTATGTTTAGTTACTTGAAATAATGTAGATCAACTTCAACTAAGTGGCTCTTGCATTCGAATGTCGTAGGGTTGTATTTGAGTGGGAAGGATTCAGCCACGAATCTTTCCAGAACGACACAAGTATATATATATATATAATATATATAATATATATATATATATATATATATATATAGAGAGAGAGAGAGAGAGAGAGAGAGAGAGAGAGACTTGTGTCCTTCCAAAAGGATTGAGCCCGGGTCCTTCCCACTCAAATTCAATCCTCCGACATTTGAATACAAGATCCACTCCATTGAAGTTGATCTATATTATTTAAGTATCTATAAATCAAAAATCAAGTGTTTTTAATATTTTTTGCCCATCTATCAAGTGATGCAAAACGGACGGTCGAAAGTAGTGAGTTGGTTAGATCTATATCTTTAGACCTACAAATTCTTGATTCGGCCATTTCATTATGATCTAAACATTAAAAAACCCTACAAACCAATTTTTTTAGGTTTCAAATGTTCTACACCATTAAACCAACCAACTCACTATTTATGCGTCCGTTTTTCTCTCACTTGATGGATGGGCAAAATGTATTCAAAATACTTGAATTTTGGTTTATAGATACTTGAAATAATATAGATCAACTTCAACGGAGTGTATCGTATATTCGAATGTCAGAAAGTTGAATTTGAGTGGGAAGGATCCGAGCTCGAATATATATATATATATCAGAAATATGTATATCAGCCGACAGCTGAGAGTCCCTCTCAGCCTGTGGTGACGTGGCACATTATTAGCCACACCAATATGTTGCGGCCCGCCTATTAGAACAAATGAAATTACTAAATGCCCCGCGGTAAAAGATAGTTGTCCCGCTATTGTTTATTATTATTTTCTCCCTATTTCTTTTTTCATGCATCGTCAGATCTAAGTTTGAGTTTTACAACTAGAAAGGTTTTATAAAAAGCGGTATCCGCATCAGGTTTTTTTTCTTTTCTTTTTTTACTTTGCAGACACCTCCGACCAGAACACATCTCCTGCCAATTCAGGTCGTCGTCGTCCCGATCTCTTCCTCCCGATCTAAATATGAATCATATATCATCGTGTTCAACTTCGTCACAGAATATTCAAAATCTTAAAGGTTTGAGATCTTTAGATGTTGATCAAGAGGTTTTCATTTTATCTTTTATTTTTAATTTTTCCCGCAACTTATATGTAAAAAACCTTTGGCAACGTAGATGGAACTGCCACCTAGATTACGCTTTATAAAATAATAATCACTTTTATCAAAGTCTTCCTTTTCAGTTAACAATAGCACAGTTTGTTAACTGCGATCTCAGTCGCAGTTATTTAATTTGAAAAATACCTGTTTTTCTCATATACACTAAATTGTAAGAACAGCGACTAAGGTCGCAGTATATATTAAAACAATTTTTTCAATAGTCACAGCTATCTTTACAACTGCGACCTTAGTCGCAGTTTTATTTATTATACTTCAGACATGTGATTTTCAATTAGTTATTTTATTTTCAATTACCTAATTTTTCTCATAGACACTAAATTGGAAGAACTGCGGCTAAGGTCGCAGTATATATTAAAACCGGTTATAAATTAATAAATTTGAGAATGAAATTATTTTTGCTGTGAAGACAGTAAGACTATTATTATTTTAGTTTCTTACGGTAGAAAAAGGCTGTGACGATCATGTTTACTTTTCGTTAAATTAATTATTTTAGAAAAATTTAAAATATATATTGTTATGTATATAAAAGCATTGCAGTTCCCAATTGGGCACTGCGACCATAGTCAGTGTGACCTGAAATCAGATTCATTTACTGCGACCGTGATCGCAATGCTAATTAATAAATTTTTTTTTAATTTATTCGTACTATGACCATTGTCGCATTATAAGAAGTCGATACAGCCTCCCTGGTTATGAATGCGACTTTGATTGCAATACAGATTCGGAACTCATTGTTGGCATTTAATATCACTGCAACCTAAGTCGCTAACTCTCTTACATTTATAGAATGGAAATCAGGAAATTTTAATGGACTTTATAACACATGAATAAAAATGTAGATAAATTACATTAATATATCCAACAGACCTGCTTTGCAAAGAGGATACAAATATAATACAAAAAATTAATATAAATTAACTAATAATATTGAAATAAAAAAATTTTGTCAAATTTCAATCTTCAAATGCCATCCTTCTTATTTTTTCTATTTCTTCATCCCAACTTTTCTCTTTATCTGTGAGTAACAAGTATGCAAGCTCGCATCTCAGTCTTTGTACATCGGTCGTCGTCACAGTATCAACTGTTGATGAAGTACCAAATGCTATACTTTCAATGTACTTGTATACATATACAGCGCAATCAATGGAAATCACGGTCGCAGTACTTTTAAATAAATTTGGAAAAGAAAAAAGGACTGCGACGTTGGTCGCAACAATAGATAATAATTTATAATTCACTGCGACCAAGGTCACACTGCTAAATTACACTGCGACAGAGGTCGCTTTTTTCTAATTAACCCAATTAATTAACTGATGAGGACCTTGGTCAATGATTCAGAGCACTCCGACCCTTTTTTCATCATAATGTGACCAAGGTCGTAGTATCCTATTAAACTAACTTAGTAGAACAAACTGTGCCCCAGGCCTAAAAAAAAGAGGGAAGGGCGGTAACACTGTGACATAAGTCGTAATGTCTTAAAAAAAATAATCTTAAAAATAAAACGGATGTTAAAAAAAATTTAAAAAAATATTTTTTACACAGACTACGACCAAGGTCGTAGTAATGGAATTAAAAAATACTGTGACCCAAGTCGACAAAATGGAATGAAAAAATATTGTAACCTTTGTCGCAGTGTTAGAAAATTAAAAAAAATTTTAAAAAAAAATCTCTAATAAGATCGTTAATTTCTATTTTCTTTTCATCTTAAACTGTGACTTGGATTAAAGTTTCAAGGTAAAAAATTAAAAATATTGCTTCAAATCGCATAAATAGATTAATTTTGATTCTTACTTCTTTAAAACAAAAAAAAGACACTTTTACTCTTAGGGCCTGTTTGTTTCGTTGCAAAACGTCGCAAGTCGTAAGTCGTAAAATGAGAATGGAAAAAGTGAACTGTAGCAGAGAAAATATATTGTGTTTTACGGTATTTGGTTGATAAAGTGAAGTGTAAATGGAAAAGTATATTGTGTTTTACGGTGTTTGGTTGATAAAGTGAAAGTGTAAATGGTAAAGTATATTGTGTTTTACGGTTTTGGTTGGTAATGTAAAAGTGTAAGTGGAAAAGTTGACCACAAAATTAACTGTAGCAGTGATTTAAATATTACAAATACTATTAAATTAAATCTACTATTGCAAATTAAATTGTATTAATAAATTTGAGATAAAAAAATAATAATCTTAATATTTTATTTATAACAATAATATTAATAAAATATTAGTATAAATAGTAAAATATTACTAAAATATTAACTAAATAAATAATATAAAATTTTAAGAAAATCTAAAGAACGTTAATAAAATTTTAAGAATACTAATAAAATATAAATATTAAAAAATCTTACAAAAATAATAAAATATAGTTATAATATTATAATATTAAAAATATTTGAAAATTATTATAATATAAATTTTATTATAATATTGTTGTAATATTATAGAAATATAAAATTAACAAAGTAAAATATAATTATAATTTAATAATAAATTATCATTATAGTATTATTATACTGAATTATTATTACAATATTAGCATAATAAAATATTAATATAATAATAAAATATATTATGATATTAAAAAGTAATTCTTTATATTAAAAAATAAATAATTAAATATATAGTAATTTTATATTAAAGTATAATATTGTTATAATAATAAAATATTAACTCTAAATAAAATAATAAAAAAATGAATAAGTATTAATAAAAAAATAAGTATTAAATAAAATATTAAATAAAAATATTAAATTAAAATAGTAAAATATTAAATATTAAAACAATATTAAAAACAATAAAAAAATTAAAGATTAAAAATATTAAATAATTAAATTAGAAATTAAACACTATTTAAAATATTAAATATTTAATAATATTAAATTATATATTGATTATCAAGTAACTGTTTTGAACTATAAGTGTACTACAAGTGAGAGTTACATGACCACAAAATTAACTGTAGCAACTGCAAGTGGGAAAATATGAGTTTAAAAGTGAGATTTACATGACCACAAATTTAACTGTAGCAACTGCAAGTGGGAAAAGAAGAGTGTAAAAGTGAGATTTACATGACACAAATTTAAATGTAGCAACTGCAAGTGGGAAAAGAAGAGTTACATTTTGCAACTTATTTTTCAGCGAAACAAACAATGGAAAATGGAAAAGAAGTTTTACGACTTGCATTTTGCGGCGTTTGCGGCGAAACAAACACGCCCTTAATTGTGACCATGGTCGCAAGCTTTTAAAATAAAAAATTTAAATTAATTATTTTTTAAAAACCAAGATTCTTGAAAATGTTAAGAAAAATCAAAATTTCCCAGAAAAACTCAATATTATTTTCTTCTTTGGAATTAAAATTCAAAACTGAATTAAAAAAATCAGTGCAAGAGTCACTTTTGAATCGAAGTTAATTTAAAGGAGGGAATTTTGTTTTAAAAAAATTTAGAAATCACCACTGAAAAAAACAAACTATTAAGGGCTACAGAACCCAGAAAAATAGGTTTTCTAGATTTCCCCTAAACCTTTTTCCGCGGATGATTTATTGGGCGCCATCTTGATCAGATCTTTTTTTTAAAAAAATATGAACTCAATTGTTCGGAAAGTTTATGAATCAATAAACACTAAATTTTTCGGAAAGATGAAAAATTCAGATTTGTAATTTTTTTGAAGGACCGGTTTACATACAGTAAAAAGTTGTAAGGGAGGGTGTTTTCATCAAAGCAATTGTTGAAGTGACTGATGGCTTATTCGAGCAGTATTTTTGGTTTTTGTCCGTCAAAATTTTTGACAAATGCGTGGCTATTATGTTGTCACTTCCCGCCGGCTGAGAAACTCTCAGCTAGCGGTTGAGGTACAGTAACCCCTACAAACACACACACACATATACACATATATATAGAGAGAGCGAGAGAGACTTGTGTCCTTCCAAAAAGCTTCGAGCCCGGATCCTTCCCACTCACATGCAACCCTCCGACATTTAAGTACAAGATCAACTCCTTTGAAGTTGATCAATATTATTTCAAGTATCTAAAAACCAAAAATCAAGTGTTTTGAATTTTTTCCCATCCATCAAGTGGGAAAAAAAACGGACGGCCTAAATAGTTAGTTGGTTAATTTAATGGTGTAGATCATTTAAAACCTCACAAAACTTGGTTTGTAGGGATTTTTAAATATTTAGATCATAATGAAATGGGCGGATCGAGAATTTATATGTCTAAAGACATAAATCTAAACAACTGACTATTTTCGGCCGTCCATTTTGCGCTGCTTGATGAATGGGTAAAAAGTATTCAAAGCACTTGAATTTTGGTTTATAGATACTTAAAATAATATATATCAACTTCAATGGAATGGATCTTGTATTCAAATGTCGGAGGGTTGAATTTGAGTGGGAAGGATTCGGCCTCGGATCCTTTTGGAAGGACACAAGTGTGTGTACCTCAGTCTCCAGCTGAGAGAGTCTCTCAGCCGACGACGACGTGGCACAATCTCTGCTACAGATCTGTGGCAAAGTGTAGGCGGCAACGAAGCCAAAAAATCCCTCTAAAAGGGCCATCAATTATTTTACTGTACCAAGTTATCAAAATATCTTCACTTTTACTTTTAACTAGCAAAAACTCATCCCACACAAATATAAACCGAGCAAAAAAATGTGATTTTCAGAGATATTTTCGTTGAAGAAATACTGAGCAAAAAAAAATTCTTTTACAACGAATGAAATCAAAGTAGCAGTATTTTAAAAAATACCGATTTGGAGTAAAAAGCGGTTTTAGTCACACTTTAATTGTAGATTGCGACTTTAAGCCTTTTTTTTAAGTTGTTTGTTTAAAAACAACAGTGATCAAAGTCGCAATTTTTGAAAATAATAATTTGAAATAAAAAAGGGTTTTTAAAATATATCATACTTTAGACTACGACTTTGAGTTTTATAGCTTTGTTTCTTTAAAGAAGACTGTGACTCAAAGTCATAATCTTTGAAATTAATAATTTTGAAAATAAGTTATTTAAAAATATTTCAAGCTATAGGCTGCGACTTTGAGTTTTTTTTAATTTGATTGTTTGAAGAATACTGCGACAAAAGTCGCAGTCTTTCAAAATTAAGTTGTTTAGAATACTGCGATCT
This sequence comes from Agave tequilana, assembly GCA_038442645.1. Taxonomy (NCBI): domain Eukaryota; kingdom Viridiplantae; phylum Streptophyta; class Magnoliopsida; order Asparagales; family Asparagaceae; genus Agave; species Agave tequilana. The sequence goes on from JAVJIF010006912.1 coordinate 14,901, forward strand.
TGATTGCAATCTTGTATAACTTCTTTTTTTTAAATGGGACTAAAGTCATAGTTTTTGAAAAATAAGCTGTTTAGGTTATTGCGACCTTGGTCGCAGTCTTATATAACTTCTTTTTTACTAGCAATAAGAACTGTGATCACGGTCGCAGTTAATTATAAATCAGATATTGTTATAACTGAGACAAAGTTGGCAGTCAAATTTTATTCAGAAATGTCATTTTAAATAAACTGCGACTATGGTCGCAGTATGAAGTCAAAAATGGTTAGTTCTCATTGCACATATGAACTGTGATTAAGTTCGCAGTGCAAGAACAATATATAAAACTTTTTATCGTTAAGCATTGCGACCTCATTTGCAGTCCTTAATCACAATCCACATATTACAAAAATTTTCATTTATAAAATGTGACAAAGGTCACAGTCCTAACAACACTCTATCCTAACAAAGTAGATTAGCGCTGCGACCATGATAATAGTCCTTATATAATACAAGTTATAAATACTATATTATGATTGTAACCTAGCCGCAGTCATTAATATCCTATCTACCGTGATACAGCGAACGTCTCAAAAAACACTAGTAAAAGTAATCTAGATAAAAGAAAGAGATGCACTATAAGAAAATAAAAAAAATCTGAAAAGAAACATTCTATAAAAGCTAATTTGTAGTTCATATCATAAATTTCTGAAAAAAGATATTCTTGGAGTTCTCCCGCGATAATTTCTTCAATTAAATATTTAATTGTTGTTTATCACTTCTTCGAATACTCAACCGTCACCTCTAATACTTACTATTACTATAAACGTCGTTTCAGAGTATTGGATTTTTTTTAGTGCCTATAAGTAATATATATTAAAGACCTGACTTCTAAAAAAATATCTGTGCTTTTCTTCTTTGATTTAATTCTAAACTCTCTCAAGCAATTTATCCTTGAATTATGTCTTTTGAATCTTCTTCCTCTGAACAATCTGATTTCAACTTCACTCATTCTCCTATCGGCCCTCTTTTTCCAGGAGAATCTAGTGAATCTAATAACAGTTTAGACTTCTCTCCTTTTAACTATCTTCTTCTGTTAAGTAATGATGCTTTGATCCTACTCTTCATGAGGAAGATCAAGTTTTTTGAGGCATGATCAGGAGCTTATTCCTATGCTACTTGACGAAGACATGCTTGATAAAAGCATGACTTCTGATGCTGAAAGTGCGCTTTCTTTCAACATGTCATCTGGAGGTTCTTCTCGATATAGATCAGAGGAAGAACTTGATTTAGACGGCTCATTTTGAGAGTTTATCGACGAACCAAAATACCCTCTAAAAGAGGAAGAGAGCGTGGAGGAGAGCGAGGAGGTCAACGAGGGAGAAGAGGAAAGCGAGCAAGAAGAGGAAGACGAGGAGAATGAAGAAAATAATTTTGATTATGATGGTGATGACGAGGACTAGTATTTTATGTTATTTGGTAATCACTTTTTTGTCTTCTTTTTTAGAGCTTTTATTGCTCTTTTTTGTAAGGTCTCTTTCTGATCATATAATATGTTATAAATAAATTTTCTTTTTTTGGAAATAAAAAAGTCAATAAAAATCAATTGTAATTTATTTTGTAAAATTCTAGAAGTCAGATCTTTAATATAATATGTTATAAATAAATCTTTGTCTCTAGACATACAAATTCTCAATCCGGCCATTTGATCGTGATCTAAACATTTAAAAACCCCTGCAAACCAATTTTGTTAGGTTTCAAATATTCTACATTGTTAAACTAACCAACTCATTATTTAGGTCGATCATTTTTTTCCTACTTGATGCATGAGTAAAAAGTATTTAAAATACTTGATTTTTTATTTATAAATACTTGAAATAATATAGATTAACTTCAACGGGATGGATCTTACATTCGAATGATATATGGTACTTGAGTGGGAAGGATTTGGCTCCGAATCCTTTCGAAACTACACAAGTCTAAATATATAGTTCAACTTAAGTGAGAATATGAGAAAGGATCACAAGAGCCGTCAGATTATCTTTTGGATGATTGAGATTAGTTTTGGGTTGATTAATTTAGTTTTTGATTTAGTTTTATTTCCTCCAAATCTTATCTCACCCATTTAGAAACTAATCCGACAATTCTTAAGCCCTTTTCTTATCTTCTCACATAAGCTAGCTTTCTCATCGGATCACTATATATATATATATATATATTGAAAGGTAAAATGATTTCATTGATAAATTAAAAAAAAAATTTAAGTATATATGTTACAAATTAGCTAGGCTACTCTTCAGCACTATTTTTAGATAACTATAGAGAGAGGAGAGGATCCTGGTCGTCACACTCTACTATAATATACTAAGTAAGTATTTAGATTGACCCAAAACTAATACAACACTCACAAGAAAGAAAATATATAATATAGTAACTATTAATACTGAAACCAATGGGAATCAGAACTAAGCAATCGTGAATACCATACTTGATGAACAAAACTAAATATGGACAGATAGCTCTAGGCTCAGCTAACAAACTCTTATCAGTCTTGAATGTACTTGGACATTGTGCTTTAATTGATAAGGTTATCAGTCTTGAATGCCCTAGTTGTTTAATATAGAAATGTCCCTAGTTTTTCAGGTACAGGTTCTCAGAATGATCTAAATGTCTTCATATAAGTGCCTGAACACCAAAATCTTATGTCTTGATTGTTGCTGAAAAATCCTTGAGTTTCTCTCCTTCCAAATATACCAAGTTGCCCCTCTCAGTACTAGCCTGGCTAAAAAAGAATCCTTATGTCTACCCTTAAATTTGGTTTTGATCACATTGCACTCTTAAGTAAAGTACCAATTGCTGGATCTAATTTCAACTTAAGCTTACATAAAGACCAAATATAGGCATAGGCAGAGTATGGGCAAGAGAAAATAGATGGTCCCTTGATTCATTAGCACTAAGACATAAAGAGCATATAGCAGAATCAGCAACACCAATGGTGATTAATTAATCCCCTGTCAATAGTTTATTGTGTATGACTTTCAGTAAACAGATGGACATTTTAGGGACTGCAGTAGGCTGCCAGATAATGGAGAACAAATCAAATGCATTACCTCTTTCCCTCACCACATTCCATGCAGACTTGAATGTGTAATGACCATTATCAGAAGCAGTCCAGAACCATGAATCTGCATTATTGGATATAGTGATTTGCTGAATTATGTCCCTATATATATATATATATATATATATATATATATATATATATATATATATATATATATATATATATATATATATATATATATATATATATAGAGAGAGAGAGAGAGAGAGAGAGAGAGACTTGTGTCCTTCCAAAAGGATTTGAGATTGAATCCTTCCCACTCAAATACCAACATCGACATTCGAATACAAGATCCACTTTTTTGAAGTTGATCTATATTATTTCAAGTATCTATAAACCAAAAATCAAGTGTTTTGAATATTTTTTGCCCATGCATTAAGTAGGAAAAAAACGGAGAGCCTAAATAGTGAGTTGGTTAGTTTAACGGTGTAGAACATTTGAAACCTAACAAAAATTAGTTTTTAGGGGTTTTTAAATGTTTAGATCATAATGAAATGACCGGATCGAGAATTTGTACGTCTAAAGATATAGATCTAACCAACTCACTACTTTCGGCCGTCCAGTTTGTGTCGCATGATGGATGGGCAAAAAGTATTCAAAACACTTGATTTTTGATTTATATATACTTGAAATAATATACATCAACTTCAACAAAGTGGATCTTGTATTCGAATGTTGGAGGGTTGAATTTGAATGGGAAGGATAAGGGCTCAAATCCTTTTGGAAGGATACAAGTCTATCTCTCTCTCTTATCCTTCCCACTCAAATTCAACCCTCCGACATTCGAATACAAGATCCACTCTGTTGAAGTTGATGTATATTATTTCAAGTATATATAAATCAAAAATCAAGTGTTTTTGAATACTTTTTGCCCATCCATCAAGTAGGGAAAAAACAGACGGCCTAAATAGTGAGTTAGTTAGTTTAACTGTGTAAAACATTTGAATCCTAACAAATATTAGTTTGTAGGGGTTTTAATGTTTAGATAATAATGAAATGGCCGGATTGAGAATTTGTATGACTAAAGATATAGATCTAACCAACTCACTACTTTCGGCCGTCCATTTTGCATCGCTTGATGGATGGGCAAAAAGTATTAAAAATACTTGACTTTAGTTTATAGATACTTGAAATAATATAGATCAACTTCAATGGAGTGGATCTTGTATTCGAATGTCGGAGGAAGAGTTACAATACACATAGGTGTAACTAAGTTAAGTCACACACCTCTTTGCACCACAAAAAAAAAATGCTTTATGAGATACAAACAAAAATTAATGTGAGTGGTCCCTACAAGGTGAGTGGTCCCCACAAGGTATTTAAAAAATATTTTTTGTATGGTGGAAAGAAGAGTGTGTAACTTAACTTAGTTACACCTATGTGTACTGTAACTCAACTTAGTTACACCTATGTGTATTATAACTCTACCCATAAATACATACATACACACACACATACACACATACATATACATGTATACATTTACACACGCACACTTGTACCTCAAATATAATTTAAGAGAACTCTTTTAAATGGCATTTCAATCTCCAATCTTCCATTCATATTTTCACCATTCGACCTTACATAATGATCTTCATGTTCTAAAATGTATACTTATAAAAAATCACGTAATAGAGTTTGTTCGATCATCAATCTAATGGCTGTATTTGTTATTGTTAAAAAATCGTTAAATTTTCAACCTTTTGATGCATGATCAAGCCCATGCTAAATCACGTGAATTTTATATGTATACTACTTAAAATAAGAAGATCATAATGTACGACCGGATCATCAAAAAGTGATCAAGGGTTAGAATTTTGAAGCATCATCTAAGAGAGTTCTCTTAGATGACATTTAAGCTATTTTTCTTGTCTACTGTTGTTTCCTAAAATGAAAATGGAGATAGCTAATGACCCCCATTTTAGAATTGAAATCAAATTCTAGTCATATGGTTTATCTTAGATACTCTTAGGTCATGTAAGAAATATTGGGTGCATGCCTGTGGCCTCCTATTTTAAACTAGCACATTACAGCCTAATAAGAAAATTATATAGGGTTTTTTATTCTCGGTTGCAAAAAATAGTAGCAATCATTAATTATTCACTACCGGTCACTGAGACGTATTTGCATTCTCAGACATCCATCCAAATAGCACTGTTTCTTGCGAAACAGGCGTAATGGTTGAGTCACTAAAGTTAGCTCACGACACGACACCTGTAACTTGTTATCCATAATTGATGCAGACATGCCAACTCTTGTCCCAATTATTGCTAAAAGCCAGCAAGAGGTGCTCACACACATACAAAAGATGCCGACCACCTTGACTACTTTTGTCTTCTGTAGATTTTAAAAACATATCAATATTTATTTGAGACAAGTTGTATTAATAAAAATTAAAAAGATACGTTAATACACATGCACATCCCGTTCTTAGCATATGACCTAACCCCAGAGGATTGATTTTGGATCTTGATTAGCAAAAGAAATTTTATTTCTTCAAAGTAAAATAGAATTAATAAAATATATAATATCATTAATTTAATATAGCAGAAAATAAATTATAATTGGTAAAATAAATAATTAACATTCAAGAGAAATACTACCTCTACTTCCAACGTAAGAAGATTACTATTTTATAATTGTATAAAGGTTATAATACAAAAGCTTTAAAAATACTACACCCACGAGGATAATTATGCAGTTTAAGGATTATTCCTGGAGTTAAGAAAAAAAATTAGCCATCAATAATAAAAGTAAGAATTTTTAAATACACACTTATATCTAAAAAGAATTTGAAAATAAAAAAATATCTACACTGATTTAAATAAAGAGATTTCATAAAGATACTTGTTGAACAAAGAACATATTCTGAGAATTTTTGTACGTATTAACAATCATATTAGAATAAGAAACTCAGTAAGCTTTTTCTATACTTTTTATGTTACAGAGACAATTATTTCTTATAATACTTATTTCTTTGTTGTATGATATGAACGAATACAATGCCCTATGCTCTCCCGTTGGGTATGGCTCCCACCTCGCCCCAACTCCACTTGAGGAAAACATATTTAATTACCACAACACTCGTTGAAAACCATGTGAGCAATCGATAAAAAATGCTTGTAAAACATCATCAAAAGTTTCCTTTCCCTCCCGCCTGCCCAACTTTGGCGAACCCCACCGGCGGCGACATCTTCAGCTGCCTGGGACACGACTTCTTCGCCTTCCTCTCCTTGAAGGAAATTATAATATTATCTTCAAATGATTTACTATAATTTTAATTCAAATATGTGTGAAACAGTGGACATTCTTTACACACGTGGACGCATACAAATATGCATAAATATACACATTTCACATGCTTTTTTCTGAGGCTTGTATCTCTGTCAGTGTCAAGTTCCTTCCCTACCAGCACAAGACTACAGCGACTGTAAGTGAGATTAGATTGTGAGACCAATTGAATAAGATAGGGAGAAAGAAAAGTATCCGTGTATAAATAGTTAGATAAAGGATATCAAAATAAGGAAGATTTCACGGATTTATGTCTAGGGAAAAAAAACCATAAATATAAAATGCAAATCAAGGATTAATACAGTAAGTGGAAGAATAAAAAAAATAGAAGAGAGGAGTGCTGCTAAGGAGCTATGTAACGCCTTTGACCTGTTATCTATTATAAATGAGCATCATTTGGACAGGTGCTCACAGGGAAAACAAAGAGAGGAAGCGAAATTTGCTGAATAAAGGAACGAAGTAAATGGACAGCATCTCTCTTCTTTCTTGCAAACCTTGGCTCTTAGAGACCAAGGGCCTGTTGGCTCAGTCTCGTAGCAACCGGAGCTGCAGCCAGATCAAGCACTGCGTGAAAAAAACGCCATTTGTTGGGTATGTCTCTCCATCTGACTCTGAAAGCACACTTCCCTTTGTGGAGGACACACACACACACTCGTGAGGAATTTCTTTTTGATGCTTGGTTAGCTGGGAGATTAACCATGAGAACAACCTCTCTTCAAACTGCCTATGATATGATTTAATCCTTTTTCATGGAAGCAAATATGGCAAGTGAGAGAGACTTAGCTTCCTCCTTAAAACATTACATCCCTGCTCATCTTAAATAGGAATTGGGACTACAGCTGTAGCTGCTCCAAGTCTAGCTCGGGTGTTCGGTTTTGTGTGTGTGTGTGTGTGTGTGTGTGTGTGTGTGTGTGTGTGAGAGAGAGAGAGAGAGCAAGCCATAGATGTAAGAGTCGAAATATTCTTACATAAATAAATAAAGATCTTTAAAAACCCAAAAAAAAAAATGTTAACCTAATATGTAGAATATGTGTGTGTATGCAATGTACCATCAAGTCACATAATGAAGTTAGCATCAATCACTTAACTTTTAAAGTCAATAAAGATAAAAGTTTATAAGATTAAAATTCTAATTTTACAAGCTTCTTTTATCGAAATTCTAGTTATATTGAGATTCGAATCACACAAACAATATATATATATATATATATATATATATATATATATATATATATATATATATATATATATGAAAACGGAAAAAACAACTGACATAGGAGAAAATTTTCTCCTATGACGTACTCAAAACTAGATCGTCCCACTAAAATTTTAAGATCTAAATAGTTAAACTAATTTTCATGTCATGAAATGCACATAGATGAAAATTCACGAGTTTTTAACATCTCTTACCGCTGCATCAAGTAATTGTAAAATTAATGATTTTTCTACAATAGAACAAATGCGACCATTAGATCCATTAGCAAACAAGGTTCAAGCCAAATGAATTTTGTACACCTATGTTTTAGACAAGGAAGATCTTAATGTAAGGTCGAATCTTGAAATTTTATTGGGAAAGTCGAGTTTGGGTGTGCCATAAGAGGAAATTTCCTCTTATGTCAATTGTTTTTCCATTCCTCTCTCTCTATATATATAAAGAGAGAGAGAAAGAAACATGCTCTTTTAGGATCGGTTCTTAAACTAAAGGTTGCAGGAACTTTGCGGTTATAGCCCTTATGGACGATCCACTCCATTCATGTTGGATCTACACATTTTAAATAGTTTATAAATGAAAATTTCAGTTATTTTGAGACTTCTTATCTATGCAACAAGTTGTTTCAAAATAAACTTTATTTCAGACGTAAATTTGATTTCATTTGATACATGTGTGAAAAAATTTCAAATCACTTGAATTTTCATTCATAAACTATTTAAAGTATGTGGATCAACATGAACGTTGTGAATTGTTCATAAGAGGTCCCGCCGTAAAGTTCCTACAACCCTTAATTTAAGAATCAACCTTAATACTCCTAGAGAATAGCTAACTTAGTTATGCTATGACTTTAATATTCCTAGAGAACAACTAACTTAGTTATGCTCACCTACAAATATAAATGTTGTGCAATGGAGTTAGCTGATCCATTCTGATAATCTTATTTACATATTTTGAAAGTTCTACACACAACAAGGGGGTTTTGAAGATCATTACTTATATTTCAAGTGGTGATTAAAGTCATATTTCGATTCATGGAAGTGGGAGGAAAATGGAAAGTGGGAGTGAGAAATGTGAAAGTGTAGTGGGAAATTGAGATTTGTGAAAATAAGTTTGCGGTATTAGGTTGTAATATGAAAGTGTAAGTGGAAAAATATATTGTGATTTCCAGTGTTTGGTTCGTAATGTGAAAATGAAAGTGAAAAAATTAATCACAAAGTAATATTAAATTAAATATTATTGTTGAAGTGGCGTTTTTGAACTGTAATTGGACTGTAAGTGAGATTTACATGACATTAAAATGTACTGCATTAAGCACGGTTCAAAGACTCGGCCGAGTCGGAAACGAGTCGGCCCAGTCGTATCCGTCTCGGCCCGCTCCGAGACGAGTCCGATTCACGAGTCGGTCGACTCAACTCAGAGAAGACCGACTCGGCCGAGAATCAGAGTTGACTCGGTCGACTTGGCATTATGATGATAATTTTATGCCTCATCGCAATTCAATGTGGAAATAAGTACATTAGCATGTATTTATGAATGTATATTGTGCAATTTACTATATTGTGCATGTATTTTGATATGTTTCTACCGACGACGCGTGTATTTATACTTTCGTTTTATGTTTAGTGTGCTAGGTGATATATTTTGGATATGTGATACATGAATGTGGATGTCTACATTTTTTTAGATTTGTCGTGATTTTTTCAGAATTATTTGAGCTTTCTATGTAGCGTTTTGCGCGTATCGCCGATACCGATCCGAGTCGCCGAGACCGATCCGTCTCAGTGCCCGCCGAGTCAGCGGCTGAGACCGCGACTGTGAACCATGACATTAAGCTATAACTTATTACAATTGAATGACCACAAAATTAACTGTAGCACCCTGAAAATGAAAAAATGATAGTGTAAAAGGGAGATGTAAAAGAGAAAAGGGAAAGACAAGAGTTTTTCCATTTTTCATTTCCGGTTCAAAACAAACAAGGGAAGTGGGAAATGAGTTTTTCTCACTTCCCATTTTCCTCCCACTTCCATGAATCTAAATAAGCCCATTTAACCAGTTTCTAACAATTAGAAACCATTCATTTTACAACCACTTAATGCATGAGCAATTGGTTTTCAAAACATATGACCTTTTTTTATAAACTTTTTAGAACATGTATATTGAGATAAACAAAGTGGATCGTACAAATTCTTTGTATATTATACAATTTTTATGAGTGGGTATAATTAAGTTATACCCGGAGAGTATTAAAGCCTCTCCCATGTGGGGTCTACACACACATATAAGGTGAGACTTTTTTTGTTACGCAAGGGGAGGCTTTAACACTCCTGGTGCATAACTAACATAGTTATATCCACTTAAAAAATACATGTTTTGCAATGAAATTAGATGACCTATTCTGTTAATCTTAATCTACATGATTTGAAGATTTTAAACACAAAATTATAAAATTTTATGGTCATTTATTTATGTTTTATATGGTGACAAAATGAACGATTTTCTGACAATTAGAGACAATTCAGCTTACAATCACTTGATGTGTGAGCAATAGGAATTCAAAGCGTACGATGTTTTGTTTATAACCTTTTGAAACCACTTTGATGAACAGGTATGTACATGTATGGTAGATATACACAATTGCGCACATGCGCGCGCACAGATACACACGCAGACACATGAGAACAATGTGTATGAGAATAATGGATATCAAGTGACCCTTGAGAAAATGTCCTCCATATTTATAGAACATACACATTTACCGTTGCTTCACTGCAAGGTGATATGAGAAGGAATCTAAGCAAATAACTACTTTTAATTTTCTATAAATACAAAAAAAAAATGAATATTCACTTTTTATCATTTCCATATTATTCTCTTGTGAGCAAATTATATGGAGCTATTTGTATTAGGGTAAATTACATTTATCACTCCACAACACACCCCTTGTAACTTTTTCTAACGCTTTGCTCTCTTGAAATTTACTTCATTAGCAAATTTACCCTACCATTCAAATGCGGTCATGTGTTAGACCCATGACTCTTTTATATGACGAAGTTGCACATGTCCCTATAAATAATCCCTTACAATTTTTAGAATAAAGGATAAATTACTAAAAGACTCAAAATATGTTAAACTACAAATATAATTATCAAATAACCTATTCCCATCCTTAATCTCTATACTCATACTACAATTATTATTAAAATAAAATTATAATTAACTAAGTCCAAACCCTATGCTAAACGCTATCCATATTGCATAGTCACTCTTTATGTCCCCTCAATCGAAAAAGCATGCTTCTTTTTTAACTAATATTTGTAAGGCCCTTGACCTAAAGCAAAAACCTAATCCTAATTCTAACGCTCTATGTGTATGCCTGATCCAAATCCATTTCTAAGCCCTAGGCTAACACAAAGTTTTTCAATAAATTAGAACATTATTAGTTAATAATTAGCCATCTTATTATGATTAATTAGTTAACAGCCTTTGGGATTTATTTTCAAATTTAAATATTCAATTGTTTTGGTACATAACTTCAGGTATTGAATTTCATTTAAAATTCAAGGTTTGATTTTTCACATTTATAGTAGATTTAATATTAAAGGGTTAAAGTTAGTCAGGCATAGTACCATAATAGAAAAGTTAAAATCACTAATACTTTAATAGGTTAAAGAAAAAGATGACTTACAATTGAGCTTTCACTTTAATAGTTCGCAAATTTTGGGGTGAGTAGTAATAGGGGGCAGTACAACTTGTGTTATAGTTGCCACTCCTCATTTATTCCTTCACTGCCAATAACAGGCTGGTGGTCCGCTAACCACTTGTCTGCTAAACATTACTCTTTTGAGGTGGGGTGATATGCATGTCTATGGACAAAAAGTACTTTTGCCTCTGTTGTTGACACTGTTAGCTGCCATCTAGTCTTGCGGGTGCAAAGTGTTAACATGAAAGAAAAAATCTACAGAGCATGAGAGGGTCCCCCCCCCCCCCCCCCCCCCCCCCCCCCGGTAAACTTAAGGGGTGATAAATGTAACTTATTCTTTGTATTATCAGAAAATATAGGGAGTTACATGCTAGAAATATAATGGGAATATATATGACAAAACCTTCTGCTAAATACACTAAGATAGAAATCATACCTTCACAAATTGATTATTTTAAATTGATTTATCTGACAAGTTAGTAGACCACTTCCAGGTACATATTCTGCGAGAGTTGGTGGAGAAGCATCTCAAATCGATCTGATTAATGATTCTGCAAAACAGAACACTGTGAGTGAAGTATAATAAACATAAGTAAAAAAAAAAAAAAATCTCACGACATGTCATTGAAGAAAGTTTTCATTTCAAATAATCTGGATATCATAACATTTATAACATTTCTTATCCATGATCTGGTGAAAAATTAATCAATCATAAGAAAGGGATATATTCAGGACAATGGTGTTTGTTTTCGGGTAATCTTTGCTTATATGTCATGATTTATATATAAATATAAAATTTTTGACATAATAAAGACCGACGTCATCATATTCATTAAGCGAAAAAATGAGACCAAAAACGGCCAATTACAATAGGGAAAAGGTATGGGAAATCGAAGGGCTTATATATGGTGGGAACTCAGAATTTAAGACATGTTTCATAGTTTCATTTGAAAAGACAATGATTTATATGTTTTTTAATCACTTTTTTTCTGGTCCTTATATTTATCCTCGGTGACTTGACTATTCCTTTTAGAAATTTATTTATGAGATATTCATAATTATTATTGCAACTGGAACTACCGGCAATGAAAGTTGAATCCATAAATCTAACCTGAATGGTAAACTCAAAGTGTCATTTAAGCAATATACATGCAGCTCATAGCATTACATTTAAAAATCTGAAGATAATAAGTTTCTTCCTTGAAAGGTAATTGATGAAGGTGACAGGATTGAGACACTGGTTAAGCAAATTAAGGAAATATTCAGATCGATGAATGATGGAGAGACAAGCCCCTCTGCCTATGACACTGCATGGGTTGCTCAGATTCCTTCAAAGAACAACCCAACCAAAACCCACTTTCCAACAACTCTAGACTGGATCCTTCAGAATCAACATGAAGACGGCTCATGGGGAGAGCCCAGCTTCTTCCACCTCTATGATAGGCTTGTTTGCACTCTAGCATGTATTCTGGCCCTAAAAAAATGGACAAGAGGAGAAGGTCATACTGTCAAAGGTATTCTGTCACATATAGTTCTTTTTCTTTCTTTTACTTTATTTCCTTTGTCACTTCCAAACCATGGTTTAAAATCTTGATTTGGTATCGGTATCGGTATCTGCCAATTGTTTTTAGTATCAATATTGTCAATATCTGCCATTAATATCGGGCATATCAGCGATACCGGCCCCCAATATTATAGTATTAGGACACCTTAAAACCCAATATGATATTGCTTGTATACATTAGGTTTCAGCCAATATTTGAAACCATATTCTAAACATTCTGACTTCATAATAGCTTTGAAACATGCAGTTATGTTTCCTAGATACTGCATACAGATCAGTCAATATTATCTACCAAGTTTTTCTACCCTTGCAATGCCTCTTACTAGAAAGTATGTAGCTTATTAGAAATTTGTAAAATAATAATGCCCCTAGTGTGTGCAATTTTTCCCATTCAAATACAATGGTAAGCTATTCAAATGAAAAATCTCTGCTCAAACTGATTTATTTCATTTCAAGTGCCCAAAATCTAAAAATTAGATAAATTTGAAAATTATTACTCCTGCATCAAGTAGCAAAAAATGGACACATGCAAGTAATATGTTATATTTGATTTGTGGCATAGAAATTGTAAGTCTAAACCATTAATCATGATCTAAATACTTTAAGATCCTTAGATACTTTTATCAAATTTTAGGTCAAAACAAACTTCCTACTTTTGATTGTCTATTTCGTACTAATTTAATGAATAATCAAGAAAAGTTAGAGTCAAATTTTAAGCACTAAATGAAGAAGTCAACTTGAACAGAGTAGAGTTTGTAAATGGCCTATTGATCAAATCTCAATGGAAAAGATTTAGCTACAGACCCTCTTTTGGAATAGTCTCCCACTCTAAATGAAGCGTGCTGGTCAAGTTAATTCCTGTTTAAATTCTAGAAATAATCTCAAAAACTAACCCATTTGCCACTGAAAGTAGGCTGGTTTGCTTATTTATCATATACAAAGCTTGTGGCAACCATAATGGTCTTCAGCCCAAACAAAATGAAATTCCCATAATAACAGGGATAAAAATCCACTAAAATAAGTTGAGAACCTATAGTTAATTCCAGACTATACTAGAAACCTATAACCCCAGACGTGAAATGGCAGTTCTAACCTTTTCTATCTATGTACAAATAAAAGCTGAAGTACCAACAATTCAGGTGTCTTCATTCCCTCCCACAATATTCTCGAGCTTGTAAGCTTGCCGGCTTGGGTTGTCCATCAATTACTATTTTTAATTATATTGTGAAACATAATTAAATGATTATACCAACTTGAGGTTCTGATTCTGGTAACTTTTCTCATATTGTTTCTGGTAACTTTTCTCGTTTAGGAAATTTTATAATTTTCAAAACTAAAAATTCAAATTAGTTAGGCTTAAGTTTACACTTTCACTATGCAAAAGAGGTTAAGATCTTCGTCTTACACTTTTTCTTTTCGAAGAAATGGTCAATTTTTTTAAGTACAGAGCAAGAGACTGGATGCAGAATGTTCTGTAAAGGTAAGACAAGATATCAAAGCTCCAGCTAGCTTATCACTTCTTGATGTAGGCCTCTAGCATATGTGAGGGTAAAAATTGTTCAAAGCTTGCTTCTTTAGTGGTCAGACAACTAGTGCATATAACATTTAGAGTAAATTCTTGAACAATCTATTACATCAGAAAAGCCTAGGGTTTTTGCATAAGGTTGTTTTGTTCTCTAGGGCTCAACTTCTTGCGGGCTCATACCCCACAACTTGGGAAGGAAGCTAGGAATTCGAGGACATGCGCCTTTGAGATAGTATTTCCTTCCATGCTCAAGGAAGCCAAGAGGATGGGGCTTGAACTTCCTTATGACTCACCTTACTTGCAGAAGATTTCCGCATTGAGAGAGAAGAAAATCAGCAGGTATTACCAATGATATACAAAGAATATGACTCTATTAGTTCACAGTTCAATGAATATTATTGTATATGATAACAATTCAATCATACATGCTGCAGGATCCCTGTGGAAATGATGCATTCGGTTCATACCACTTTGTTATACTCATTAGAAGCATTACGAGAAGTGGTGCAGTGGAATAAAATTTTAAAGCTTCAGTCTCCAGATGGAAGTTTTCTAGGCTCTCCAGCCGCCACCGCTGTTGCTTACATGAAAACTGGTAACAGTAAATGCCTAGAGTACTTAACCTACATAGTACGAAGATTTGGAAATTGGGGTAAGATTTCTCAAAAAACTAAATTGGTCACTAGTTTTTATCATCTATTTAATGGGGGGAAATTATGCTACTTCAAATATTTAACGACTCGTCAAATGTCCTTCAGCACCATCGCAATATCCAATTGACCTTGTAGAACGCATATGGGCAATTGACACCATTCAGAGATTGGGAATTGACCATCACTTTCACAAAGAAATTTCTGATACTCTCCACTACGTGTACAAGTAAGATATGTTTATCTTTGTTACGACAACTAACTCAATTCTAAATCTAATGTGTAGTACACGCACGCACACACAAAAAATATTTTATTTGAGTATATATTTATATTTGTTGTAGAAATATTGGGAAACATGGTGTACCTTATGGGAGAGGCAGTCCCATTCCTGATATTGATGATACGTGCATGGCCCTCCGATTGACAAGATTACATGGTTATGTGATATACCCTGGTAAATTTGTATTCTACTAAGAAAATATGATAGTTTACAGTCAAATTATGTATCTGCATCATCCAGAATATCTAAAGCTATCAAGCTCATCATCATTGTATTCAAGCAGACATCCTCGAGCACTTTAAAGACGACAATGGGGACTTTGTATGCTACCCAAGAGAGACACATAGAGGAGTTTCAGACATCTTAAACTTGTACAGATTCTCCCAAATTTCTTTTCCAGGAGAGAAGATACTAGAGGAGGCAAAATCTTTTTCTAAGCAGCACCTAAAAAATTGTGTTGAAAATAATCAAATGGATGACAAGTGGTCTTTGAAAAAGGCATTGCACAAAGAGGTACATTGCTTTTGTTTTCAGTTACAGTTTGATTTGTTATGAAATCTCCGTGCCCATCAGGTTGAGCATGCCTTGAGATACCCGTGGAAGATGAGTCTTCAAAGACTTGAAGCTAGGGAGTACATTAACCATTATGGAGAAGATGATCTTTGGATAAGCAAGACCGTTTATAGGTATCAAAAAGTCCCATTCTCTTGCTATTCCAATTATTAATTGTTCAGTGTGTACATACTATTATTACTGATACTGCATGGATATTGTAGAATGTATAATGTGAATAACCCGAAATATTTGGAACTTGCCAAGTTAGACTATAACAGGCTGCAAGCCATGTACAAAAGAGAGATTAATTCTGTTCTCAAGTGAGTTTGCTTCTCTTTACCTACCTTGCCAATATACACAGAACAATAGAAAAACTTATAGGTGTTTTATCCTGATTATATTGTTTTTCTCTACCAGATGGTGGGAACGCAAGGGACTTGATGACCCTTTTGTCACTCGAGCAAGCCCACGGGAGACCTACTTCTTAATCGCAGCAACCCTACATGAGCCAGAATTTAAAGATTGCCGGATAGCCTACACCAAATCCAATTGCATTGAGGACATTCTTAGAGATCTTTTTAACGATAATAGATCTATTGGGGACTTGGAATTATTCTGTGAAGCAGTAGAAAAGTAAGTACATCTATTTGTTTATCTCTATGAGTGACAAAGGTAGGTAGTTGGAAATACAATAGTGATGGTAGTAATCAAGGCCCAAGGTGATAGTAACATGTTTTGAGATATTAAGTGTATATGCCAATAATGTTTGAACAACCAAAGAACGCATGCAGGTGGAGCCCTTCACTTATTCACACTCTTCCACCAAAAGTTAAGGCAACGTTCATGGGAATGTATGATATGTATAATGAATTGGCAATCCAAGCAAGCAATGCGCAACGCTATGATGTTTTTCCCTACTTACATAATATAGTAAGTTATAGTTTATAGAATTCAATATTATCTTGGCTTTCATCAAAACAGTTCAGATCCTTCACTTAAATATCTGACAATTTGAGTTATGGCAGAGACTGAAGCAGATTCAAGATTACATAAAGAATAGAGAGATAAGAGAAGGAAAACATTTTCCTTCCTGGAAAGAATACATTGAGAATGGTACAAAAGATTGTGGTGTTGCCATCAGAACAATGCCAGCACTGTTTCTCATGGACGAGCATCTGCAAGATCATGTTCTGCGATGCTTGGATAACCGTTCTACGATCCATGATCAATTGTCCTTGTACTTGAGACTATTGATTGATGTCACGACATATGAGGTACAGATGAAGCTTTATCCTACTACTATATACTGTTTTTTCGTTGTTTATAATGACAGTGCCTTTTATTTTCTTCTAGAACATGAAGGATGAGAAAACTACTGATGCAATTTGTTCCTATATGAATGAGGAACACTGCACAAAGGAAGAAGCATTGAACCGTCTAAAGGGGATGAAAGATGATGCCTTTCATGAGTTAGTACATGAGTATCTAAAGCCCAGCCAAGTTCCTCGTTGTTGTCGGAGGTTAATGTTTCAACATGGAAGAGTAACACACTTTTTCCTCAGTGATAGCGTCAGTTCCCAACTCACTCAAAGAGAGAGGATTAATGATGCAATGGAGAGCTTTTATTCTCCAGTTTAATGTAGATGTTAACGACGGGACAACAGCAAAGGTGCAAGCACTGAGACCTAGCTCAGTGGTATAGGGGTTGGGTTGAGAAATGAGAGATCCAGGTTCAAAACCGGGCTACAACCATTGTTCAAGGGGGAAAAAAACAGCAAAGGTACAAATATGTTTAGTTGAATTTTCTATGATGAGACTTTTAATGGCTAAATCCAGCCATGGGTCAGCCGATCCATATTGATTGCCGTTCTGTTTATAATTTCTTATTGTTGTACGTTGTTTTGTTAACAATGTTTATTCCTGCATTCATTTTGATCCATACCAGCATAACAACCCTCAACCATAATCTCTAAATCTCCGAAAGATTAATAATTAAGAAAATATCAGGATTAGGGTAAGGCTTAAGGCTTATTATTAACGTTAGGTTAAAATTACAAATGTTGAAGGGTAACTTTGGAATTAAAATCAAGGGTTTGCGTTAATAGTTTCATTAACTCACCCTTCTCATAATGATATTTGATGCAATAGCCTAACCCTAACCAAAATTTAAATACCAGCCTTAACCTAAACCTTAATCCTACCCTCCTTTAAAATTAAAGAAAATTCACTTCCATACGTATTTATGACTAACACGAAAAGCTTCTACGTCCAAGCTGAGCATTAATCAATTGGCATAAAAATGACAAATTAAGCATCCAAATAATAGAAATTCCAAACATTTAACAAATGTCACGCTAATACTTATTCAAATAATTAGCATGCAAAAGTCAAATGAATTTCTAAAAGTCGTTTTTGTGAACATGCGCTTCATCAGAATAATTGAAAAGTTAGTCTTTCAAAGTTTAAGAAAAAAACATAAATAAAAATTAGATATGGATAGCAAGAATATAAAATTGAACTTAAAAAGTTGACTAATATTTACCTCAATACTCAGGCTAAAACTTCCAAATTCCACAGTGCGCAAGAGATCGAGATGGCGAGAGAGGAGGAGTGTGAGGGGATCGACAGGCGGCGAGGGGATGAGATCGGCCGCGAGAGGATTGACAGCGGATCGAAGAGAGGGGCGAGGGTGATAGAGGAGAGAGAGCGTGAGTTGGGGTTTTTAGTCGAGTTCGAGTGTCGGCAGCGCGATCGTTGTAATTTCCTGATCTCCTAAAAATGCAAAATTGTGGCGTGGGTTGCTCATTTGGTTTAGTTTTCTAATAATTTTAGTCTCACATTGATTATATTATATTATACTAGCAAAAAGCAATGCAGTGGGGCCTGACTGACTGACCGAGATTAACAGCAACAAAAGAGTAATTACGGGAAGAAAATCAACCACGATATCAATATAGGAGTCACCAGAGATTGGACAAAGGAAAGGGCAGAGGAGAGCGGAAGTGGGCGATCGGACAGGAGAGAGGGGAAAGGATAATTGAATCTCAGGCAGAGTGGATTTGACTTTTGTTCCTAGCATGGTGAGATTGGGTATTTTTCTTTTTCAATAGATTCATGCAAAAGAGAACTCTGAAATTTCACCTTGATCCACATATCTTTGACTGCTCCACTGGATTTGTTGACTTTGGGAAGGTATAATTTAGCTAAAGAAAATTGAAACATATAGTTAGCTACTACAAAAATGAATAAGTTAACTAACCAAACAATATATGCAAGAACATACTTGAGGCGTTTAGCTGAAGAGCACTGAAGCCCTTAGCACCAGTGAGAAAAGCATTGATGCCTGACTGTATGCCATGCCACAATTTACTCTCTATACTTTAGACTTGCAATACTGTTGGTATAGAAAAAATGTAATTTAATGCTCAAGTGATGGTTAGTTTTGAAGTTATCTCGATAGAGGGTGGAACAAAACAACCAAGGATGTCCAATGCACCATCGGGAAGTTACTTAGTCTACACTCAAAGAACCATGTCGAAGGGACAGCTGATGTATCTACACGTCTTTACACACGGAGGGATGAAGGGAGCGAAGTGGGATGGAGGGAGGTGTGAAATGCAGTGGCATAATGTTTTGAAACAATTGGATTTTACATGATAAAGTTATATAATTCACTTACAGCTATGGTATCAGCAATGGCATATGCCTCAGTTTCAGATCTGACAGTCTCATTCTTCTCATTTTGTAAGATGACACGGTAATATTAATCAGAATATATAAAGATATATCACATCCAAGTATTAGGTGATGATATAGCATACAATCAAAAAAAATTTACCATAAGAAAAACGGTACCTTGGGAGGATCGTAAAAGAATTGATGAGAACATTATCAAGGGAAGTATTTACCTCTGTCCCAGGTGAATTTATACATAGATACAAAGGTTTGGAGGGGTTATCATAATCTAGCCACATAGCTGTGCAACTAAAAGCTCTGTAACTGCTGGAACTATCTATAAATGCAACAACATAAAGAAATATTTTTTAAAGAATTGCAAGAAAAGAATGAAAATCTAACGAAAACTAAAATAAATGTGTTACTACATTCAGAATGCAAACGAGGCCTTACTAGCATCCCAAGATAGCAAATTTGAGCATCTAGCAGTAAAGATGATAAGTCAGGAGGGGCCGTCCTTGGCCTTCGTGTCCTCGAGCTCCGCCACGATACATGCTCACACTCATGCTATATTTCGATGGACCCACCGTCACACATATCTACATATTTCTTTTACATATAAGAACTCAAGATGTGTCTCTATTTTAGACTATTGGAATTTTCACACGTCAACTCCACCGGCACCAGGATACTTCACACCTTTGTCACATATTCAAGTTGCATAATGCCAAACTGGAGCTACAAGACTCCTTGAATCACAAGATCAAGAAGAAAATAGTGTCATCGGCCATAACACACTAAAGGAGCTCTTTAGTTCTCAAGGCCCGATTACTTTTAAATGACCATCTATCGCACTTTTAGATATCAATCACATCTTGGCTGTTTGGAGAAGACTAAAAGAGATGCCAGATAATGAAACAATGCACTAACTATTAAAACATAAGTGATCAAACAGTCTCCATTCATTACATTATTTTTAAAAGAGACTATACATTTAAAATCAAACTTGCTATGAGAAAAGGCATGCACTTTAAAACAAATCGCTTAATATTGGCATATTGCATCCTCTGAAATCCACATTTCTGATTTGGTGTCTGATAAAGAGTAATACTGACTTAACAGTGTCTTTGGAGAAAAACAACACAAGAACCACCAACCAAAGAATATGCAGCAACTACATGTGATTTCTATTAAAAACTCTATAACTTCAACCTAGAAGACAACATTATAAAACAACATATTGTCTCTATCTCTCTCATGAACTTTGCATGACAATGGCTGTTACTCTGTTTCGAAAGAGTAAGACTTACCAAAGACAAATGGCTCGTGGGCAAAAATTGGACTCATTAACCGAATCCTTGTCAGAAACAAGAAAAAGGCTCAGTTTGCACAGCAATGGTTGTTAACTGGCTTCCTCCAAATACTATAAGACTTGCTAAAATACAAACAGACAGCAAGCAAAAGATGGACTCATTATCAGAATCCGTATGAGAAACAAGAAAAAGGCTCCTGGCCATATAATTACTCTGAAATATTACAGTCAGTTTAGAGAAATATTACAATGTATTGAGTTGTGCCCTTCCATTATACAGTTAACATGTCCATTTTCTAGATGTTTCAGTTTCCATTGTAAAGACAATACAAGTGTTAAATTAGTAATTCGGACAAGAAATTTGCCAAGAAGACACTGAAATCTCTAAAATAACACCAGTCAGGAATCCACAGACAATTAACAGTTCAATTCCTCTGCATCTGCCTATATCCACAAAATCCTCCAAAAGGAAAGGTCAGCAGAGAAAGAATGAACAGTGCAGTTACTAAAATACTATGTGAGGAAAAAAAGGAAATTCTAAAAAAAATTCACACCCATCTCACCATTTTCAAATTAACATGGATTACCCATCAAGCTACCCATGTAAAGGATCCATGGTTCTACGAATCCAGTGTGACATACAATCACACAATTTGTCCTCATTTGATTGAATGCACTAGTCACTAGAGACCCATCTTAGGAATAATTAAGATAATTAGAAAAGAAATCAAACTACTCATAATCAACTTACTGAAATCACCAATCAAAGCTACCAATTAGCAAATTATGAACATGGCACCATTATTAGGAACCCAAGTGAGAGAAATAAATGAACATCGCATTCACATTTCATTGTTCACTAAGAAAAGCAAGGAGCAGTAACAGATAAGGAGATTTGACCCCAATATCTGAAGTTGATGAGAGGATTTCTCGGGTGCTGGGTTCATGGGAGATAAGGAGATTTGATCCCAATACCAATTAGCAAACTACTAAGACAGAATTTTTAAAACACTTGAGAAACAAAATTAAATTTTAAAGCTTTGGATTCTTCTCATGTGCTCCTAAAAGATAACTAATAAAAGGATCAAGAGAAACTCACATCCGCCCTTGAGATTCTCTTCTCTGAATTGCTTCGGTATGTGCTCAAAATCGTTGGGGCCCTTCGATTCGCACCTCAAGCTCAAACTCGCCTTTCTTCTAGAAGGGTCGCGGTGAGGAGAATAGGAGAGGAGGTGAAGAGCGACAGCTTGGGTCCGAAAAGAATTTTCTCGACGAGAAGGAGGAGGAGAGGTCGTCGGCAGGAGAGAAGAGGTGAGCGGCGGAGACCGAGAGTGATTGGAGTGAGATCACCATGGTTTTGCGGAATTTGTTGCTGGTGGGGCTCAGTGAAAGGAAGGGGGAAGATGAAGACGAAGACAATAGGCGAATCTAGGGCTGAAAAGTTGAAGACTTCGCTCGGTCGGTTTCGCCATCAGGGAAAGAGGGGGAGCCTTTTGAGGAGGGCGATAGCCGCAGGAGGAAGGCTGAGGAGCGGCGAGTCTCTCTCTCGGACGGACGGGCGGACGTACAAGTTTTGTAGACGAGTTACTAGAGAAAAGCTCTCTGGCTTAGCTGGTGGGTTTTGATTTTTCACGACGAGAAAGAGTAAAAGAGGTCGTCTGCAGGAAAGAAGAGGTGAGTGGTGGAGACCGAGAGGGATTGGAGTGAGATCGCCACGACTTTTGCGGGATTTGTTGCTGGCAGAGCTCAATGAAAGGAGGGGAAGACGAAGATGAAGACGATGGGCGAATCTAGGGCTGAAAAGTTGAAGATTCCGCTCGATCGAATTTGCCGTCAGAGGAGGGAAATGGGAGCCTTTTGAAAACGGCGGTGGCCGCAGGAGGAGGGCTGAAAAGCGGCTCTCTCTCTCGCTCTCTCGGAACAGACGGGCGAACAAAAGGACAAGTTTTATACACGAGTCACAGAGAAAATGCATTGCTTCGCTTGATCGATTTTGATTATACTAACATGCTGCTCTGTCGATAGTTGAAACGGATGTTAGTTTCTGGGATCAATCTGACAACTAATCAATATCACTGAAATATCACTGATCTAATTGGTCAGGTCGGTTAATATCAGGTGGGAGGTTTTCCGTTCAATAGAACGTTCCTTAATTAAGAACCACCTTTCAATTACCTTTCTTGGTTAAACACCAATTAGACTGATATAAGTCAGTCTCAATATACTGATATTCAGTATATCTCATGTATAAAGAAATTAATTCACTTATACAGTACTTGGAGTGAGGTACGCTTAAAGCAAATCTCCTTAAGACAATTACGTCCCCCGCACCGGTGCTAACGGGTTACTGGACGCTAGTCTCCCAAGATACAACACTCCTTCACGGTATTTGGATAGCACTACCAAATCACTGTACGGTCGAACCGTAGTTAAGCAGTACCTTCACAGGATTATTGAAGCAGCGAGACTGAGACAAATTTTGGGAGAATATTTGCCTTTACTTTGGAGGAGCACCCACTGTAGAGGATGAAGGAAGGTAGAAGAATATTCTTCTTCGTAAGTCTCAGATTCAGACAACAATTCTATTAAAGAATCTGTTGAATTTTCTGAGCCCTCTTTCAGAACGAATTTTACAGAATCTCTTGGAAGTTGTTTCAGAAACTGAGTTGCAGAGTCCCTACTTGCTTTGAAAACCGAGTTACTGATTTCCCACTTCCCTTCTTGGAAGTTACTGAAAGACTGAGAGAGAGAGAGAGAGAGAGAGAGAGAGAGAGGATCTTCTCAGACAGAACTCAGATTGTGTTTTTTGTGTGTTTTAATTTGAGAAAACGGAGCGCTATTTATAACGCTCCGGGAGGGGCAATTTGGTTCGAACCCAACCAACAGTTGCAACGGCTCGGTCTGAACCGTTGCAACTGTTCGGTTCAACCGCCGCAACCGTCCAACTGCCGCGACGGTTTACAGACAGCCGTTGGTGGGGCGGTTCGAATCCGGATAGCGGAGCAATATACTGATATTCAGTATATCCCCTGTATAAAGAAATTAATTCACTTATACAGTACTTGGAGTGAGGTACGCTTAAAGCGAATCTCCTTAAGACAATTACGTCCCCCGCACCGGTGCTAACGGGTTACTGGACGCTGGTGTCCTAAGATACAACACTCTTTCACGTTATTTGGATAGCACTACCAAATCACCGTACGGTCGAACCGTAGTTAACCAGTACCTTCACAGGATTATTGAAGCAGCGGGACTAAGACAAATTTCGGGAGAATATTTGTCTTTACTTTGGAGGAGCACTCACTGTAGAGGAAAAAGGAAGGTAGAAGAATATTCTTCTTCGGAAGTCCCAGATTCAGACAACAATTCTATTAAAGAATCTGTTGAATTTTCTTAGCCCTCTTTCAAAACGAATTTTGCAGAATCTTGTGTTTTTTGTGTGTTTTAATTTGAGAAAACGGAGCGCTATTTATAGCGCTCCGGGAGGGGCAATTTGGTCCGAACCCAACCAACAGTTGCAACGGTTCGGTCTGAACCGTTGCAACGGTTCGGCTCAACCGCCGCAACCGTCCAACTGCCGCGACGGTTTACAGACAGCCGTTGGCGGGGCGGTTCGGATCCGGATAGCGGAGCGGGTATGCTCCGCGTAACCCATACCCGTGAGACCCGGTTTAAAAAGAACTAGGCCGGGTAGGGAACCCGGACCCGAGCCCTGCCGCCGCAGCGCGCGTGCATGTGCGGGCATGGTTTCCTCCCAATGGCGCGCGAAAACTCCAAGTACCCAAAGGGCACGCCCTTTGTTCCCAATTTTCTCTATTTAAACACTACAAACTTCCATCCCATGGCCAATGTGGGACTAAATGCCTTTAGCTACCTTTATCCCCATTTTGACTTTGAATTAGGCAATCTTTAGACTTGAATATCTCATTCATTCGAAATCGGAATTGAACACGTGAATATACCACGTTCATCCCCAATGGAAGGAGAACACACTCCAACCATCATCCAATTGATTCGATCAACGGATCTCCCCGTAATTCAATTCAAAGATTCACATATATTTGTTTGGTACGGAGAAAAAATTCGGTGTAAAGTTTCCTTGAATCAACTGAAATATTACAACGGACTAATGCTCCGACTACAAGGGAGGGAAAATGTTGAGTCTTGAATCTCCCCTTTATTTAGTGTTGGGTTCTTCGAGTAGCGATGGAAAGTGAATCTTATTTTCCGTTGACCGGGTGAACGTCAGGAACTTCTGGGGATCAACTCTTCGGTTGGCGGACAGAGTAACACAGCTCTGTCGACCAAAATCTCAAAGAGATTGTAGGCAAAGATTAACTTGTACGCAGCAAGTCAGTTGAAGAGTTGGGCTCTCTTTCCTTCTCTGTGGAAGCTCTCAAGTCAAGTTCTTCTCCTCAGGATTCTCTGATCTCTCCCCAAAGAAAAATCCGACCCCTTCTCCATAGCAACGGGGCTATTTATAGAGGTTTCAGGGCGAACGTGCCCCCTAAAAACACTCCATAATAGGGGTTAACTTTCCCCGTTATGTGGGCCGTGATTGACCCCATAACCAGGGCAGTTACAATTGAGACGCGGGTTTCGACCCTCGCGCCTTGGTGCTGCAGTGCTGCTGAGACGCGGGTTTCGACCCACGCGCCTTGGTGCTGCAGTGCTGCTGAGACGCGGGTTTCGACCCACGCGCCTTGGTGCTGCAGTGTTGTTGAGACGCGGGTTTCGACCCACGCGCCTTGGTGCTGCAGTGCTGGCTGAAACGCGGGTTTCGACCCACGCGCCTTGGTGCTGCAGTGCTTGCTGTGATTAGCCCTGCGTCTGGAGCTTGGGACTCTGCTTTTTGGTGCCTTGTCTTTTAGTGATCTTTAGACAGCCTACAGAACCCCCTCCAAAGTTTTCGATATTCCGCAGTTAGCTGGGACGGATTTCGAAATACTTTGGACTCTAGCTGAATCCACTCTTTTGATTGGACTGACAATGCTCTGGGCTTGATCTTGTTTGGAGTATGGCCTTCTTGAGTGTACTGTAGAACTCTTTGAAGCCGCCAAAACTGATCGCGTGGAGTGTCTAGATATACAGTCTAAACCTCCCCGATGCTTTGAGTTTTATCGTTGGTGTACTTTAAACCAGAGGTGGACAGTCGTCTGCTTGTGCCAGTGTACTGTTGAACTGAATTGCAGAAGTAAGGATTGAACGCCAGTTCTGTGGATGCAGGGATAATACTGCTTTTGACGCGCCTCTTATAGGGGTGCATCTTTTGGGATGACCACGCGAGCATTACTCCATGAAGTAGACGCGACTTTGGCGCTTCGGAGAGACGCGTCTTTTGGAATGAAGACGCGGCTTTCCGGACGCAACTCTGGCTTAGTTGAGAAGGTGCGTCCATCGGAGGGACGCGTCTCTTGGGATGAAGACGCGACTGTTGGGTGCGAATCCGTGCCATGAGTATGTTGCCACGTGTCCTGTAGAATTGAAGGGACATCTTCTTTTGGCGTGCGAACTTCGTGCTGCATTTAAAGCGCTGTCCACGCGTCAGGCGGTGATTAGGCGTCGAGCCAAGCGCCGCGTATCTTTGCGAATAACCGTGCCTATAAAAGGCAACAGTGCTTCGAGAGTCATCATTAGACTCTCCTTCGTCTTCGTGTGCATCTGTTAGGGTTTTAGAAAGGAGCTTCCTTTGTTCTCTTTTCCTTCATCTAACATCGGATCCTTGATCGCAATGGCACCAAAGGCCAAGCACACTTCTTCGTCTTCAAAGGCGGTCGTCCCTGAGACTCAGAGGGGCGGTTCCTCCATGCAGGAAACCCCTCTTTCAGGTATAAAAAGCGATCGGACTTGATTTCCGCCATTAGAGGGGTTTTTACAGAGTTCTTTTAACTCTTAAATCCCCTTTTGAATATGAACCGCCAACATGGGCTCATGCCCGTGTTTGATCATCAGGCGCGGTTCTTAAGTCGATAAGCAGGACGCAGGTTTAATGACCTCTGCTGTTCAAATCTGCATCTGCTTGTTGAACACAGGGCCCGAATGAATCTTGCGTTTTGGATTCAACACTTAGAATATTTCTAAGTGTGAAAGATTCAGACGCAGATTTCTTATGACTCTTGTGTCTTGTGAAATCAGATGCTGGTCCTCATGAATCTTGCGTCTGAGTCCAATACTTAGAATTTTCATAAGTCTTGGACTTTCAAACACGCGGGTTCCATGCTAGCCTCACGATCTTTGGATTTGGACGCAGATTTTGATGATCTCCGCGTCTGGGTTCATTTCTGCGTTTGAGTTGTAAACACTTAATCAATTCTTTTCTGATCAAGTATTATCCTCCTTTGCAGTGCTATATTCCTCCGACCCTCTCTCCAAGAAGTATCACTTCAGGCACGTAGGCGGTACTGACCGCAATCTTACCTTCGTGCTGCAGAAGACTGCTCCTGTGACTATCGACAAGTCGAAGGGGAGAAGGGAGAAGATCTCCAAGGTCGACATGATGACCTTTCGGGAAATCATGACCGACGCAGATTTTGAGACGGATTCACGTATTCCATTAAAGAAACCCGTCTTCTTCTTTGGGGACAACATCGGCGAGGATGATGACATCTTGCATGACGGTGATTATAAGTGGCTCCGCCAGATATGGGAGAGGAAATTCTTTCTTCCCAATATGGAAAGAATGTATCATTTATCCTATCTCCAGCACATGTCTGTCCCTCGGGCGATGGAATGGGAGCTTGCCCGATCTGTCCCCGGTGTCTCGCTCGGCATATTGGGCGCCAGGAAGGTACACCCTGGCGGACACGGAAAGGAAGTCTTTGGCTTGTTTCCTGGATTACTCAGGTCTGAGTATCCAGTAAGGGAAACTCCTCATCTCAACACTACCTTCATCAATGAATTCATGAAGGTGGGGGGTGACTTTCCTGTTGACTTCCGCCCACTTGGGTGGGTTCATTCCTCCGACAAGTCGTGGTGGGGCAAGATGGTGGGCTTTGTCCTCGCTGAACTCGGAGGTCTGTTAGACCAGGTGGGACTGTACCAGGCAGTCAGGGCTGTGCAATATGGCATCCCGCAGAGTTCCTACAATTTTTACGGGATTCTGGAGCATTACAACCCTTTGACGGGGACATTCTTCACCCCGGTCGGAGAAATGGGGCTCGCCTTGCACGAGCTGTATGAAATTTCGGGGCTGGTTATGGGAGATGCCCCTTATGAGGAATACGTCCCCACTTCCGAGGAGCTTCATCTCTTGAAGAAAGAGTGCCCTCGGGTATATGAGACCTACTGGGAAGTGTTGTGCCACTTCCACATCTGCGGTCAAATAACCTCCTGGAGAACTAGGGGAGTTAAGCAGATGTCTTGGGCGAGCTACATGTTCAATGGTATAACTGAGAAAGATCACTCAGTGACCATTCTAGCTCCCAGCTCCGAGGAGGAAATCGCCGAGAGGATTAACGCCTCTGTGAGTTCTTACACCACAGAGTCGAATGAAGATACTTTCAAACCTGACACGGTTTTTGAAAGTTTTCATCATCAGGCCCAGATCCCCATTTCTAACCGGGCGCTACTGGCGGGATTCCTCATGCTGTGGTTGAAGCGCTGTGTAGTGCCGACACTGTCACACGAAGTGATTGTCGCCGACGTGGTGTATCCGGCGGTGCTGTTGGCCTATGGCAGGTCCATCGCTCTCCTTCCGGCAATGGTGGCCAGAATCCAAAGTGGGTTGCGGGCCCTGACTCAGAGCCTGTACAGAGTGGAGGCCATCGTCGACTCCCATGGTAGACCGGAGGTTGACTCGGAGGGAAGGCCGAGAGTAAAGACCCCTAACCCCCGGGTCGAGCTTCCCTACACGTACCTAATGGCTTGGTACGTTATGCACTACCCCTCACTGATGACGCCAGTGTCCCGATCCGAGGGGTTTGTCCCTTTTGTGCAGCAGCTGGAGAACTCGAGCTGGTCCAGTAACTATATGTTCTACGTTCGGAAATGTATTCTGAACGTTTCAAATTACCATCTCAACCGCTGCTTCCCCGAGATTACAGATGCTGCTTATGGGGATAAGTTCGCCGACATTGTGGGTCCGGACGACTTCACGAGGCTGCCATCGGGAGTCTTCTGGTGGCTTATCAATATCCGGCCCAGGTACCTGCTCTTTCGGCAAGGGAACTCGTGCACGATCGAGCCTTATATGCCGAATCGTTTTGCCCGACAGTTCGGCTATGACCAGCTATATGTCGGCAACCCTAACGCCCAGCTCGCCTTCAATGGAAATTTGTTTGAAGGTGCTCGGGCCTGGTATTACAGCGTGGCTGGGGGGACAAAAGCTCTTTATAGCTTACCTCACAAGACACCAAACTGTTATGCAAGCCTTGGTTTCTGCAGTTGGTACTTCCAGGCTAACAAGATACCTGGCTACTCAATGGAGCGTTCATGTATCAAGAGCATTAACGCGTCCTATGAGGAGAAATTGGCATCCAACAAGCGCATGAGGGGTATCGATGAATACCAGGCGGCTAAGAGGGAAGCCAGAGGAGAGACGCGGGTGGAATCGTTAGCAGCAGCACCTAGGGAGCAGCCTGCTAGAAGGCGTCGATAGGCGGTGCCTAAACGTCCTCATGGCGCTACTCTCCAGGTTGAGCCTGCCCCGAAGAAGGCCAGGAAAGACTCAGGGGCTGAAACTTCAATGCCTGAGGTCGTTCCTCCCGGTGTTGAGGAGCAGAGGGAGGAAGAGGAGGAGGAAGACGAAACCCCCCTCGTTCGCCCTCGTGGACTGCGCAGCAGAGGTCCCGCGATTTTAGAAGAAGGGGAGCTTGCTGATGATCCCACTGCAACCGATGAGGCTGAACAACTTGAGGCTGACTTGGTGGAAAGGGATGACGTTGAGATTCCAGGGGTCTCAACTCAGCCAGGGTCTTATTCAGCTCAAGAGAGGAGAGATGAGGCACCACAACCTGAGTCTCCTGCTGTATTGATGCCCAGCTCGCGGGCAGTTGACCCAGCCCTACTACCGGAGTACTTGGTGGTAAGGTCTCGACTACCGAGGCTTCTTGTGTTGCGCTGTCGTCTTCATCGTCCGAGGAGGATGAATCTTACTCAGGCGATGAAGTCGATTTTAGCGATGAACCCGCTCCTCCAGATCTGAGTAAATTCTCACATATTATGGAGGAAGAGATACAAGGGTATGACCCCGTGACTGCGTCGCCAATAGCGACAATTGCTCCTTCATGCTGCAAGGCTGGCTGTGGACAGCGAGACTGCGACTTCCTCCCATATCGAGGAAATGATACAAGAACTGTCCCAGCAGGAGGACGTTGAGGCTCCTGCTACTGGAGTGCCTCAAGAGAGGGCAATTATTGAAGTAGGGGGGACCTCGACCCCACAAAATTCGCCCAGGAATTCGACGTCTTTGAACCCTCAGCTTGGTAAGAAAATATTGAGGCTTTGAATATCTTCCTTTTACTGTTATGGTTGACATTTTGATGGTTTGCAGAGAGCGCTAAGGGAGCTCAAGCAGAGGATCTTGCGGCCAGTGTCGATCCCGAAGGCAGTACAATTCAAGCCTCGACTGAGGGCTCTGAAGAGGTCAGGTTTGCTGCTACTTCAGTCGCCATGGAGGCTGCTACGACAGTAGTTGCGCCAGAAGTGCCAGCGGCCATCTCAGCTTCTACCGCGCCTGTCGTTGACCCTACCCTTGCACGGGACGAATTGATTCCCAGGCCTCGCCCTGTGATAGAAAGGGGATCTGGGAGCACATCAGCAGAATTCTCTCCAGCTGGTGATATCATGGAAGAACTGACACGTCAAATGGTACAGCTTCTTTGCTTCCATGCGATCATGCATCGACCTCATCCTTTATGGGGCAGTTCTTTTGAATTTGCCCGAGTGCTTCTTGAAAATCTGATCGAGAATATTGGTCATACCGGAGGTCCTTCGCAGGCTAGGGCATGCATGATGGTGGTGGAGCAGTTGGGAAGTGACTTGAAAGAGCTCAAGTACTTGGAAGATGCTGGCTCAGTGCACGAGGCTCAGGCGACCCTGAATAGGCTTCTGGCTGCTCAAGAACAAGAGCGAAAGGAGATGGAGGAAAGGATAGTTGAAGAGACCCACCATCTCTAACATTTCCAGGCTAACCATCAAAGGCTGATTGGCGATTCAAGGAATCTGAACTCGTCATGCAGAGCGCAGAGCAGATTATTATCAGCGCTCGGGCCACCATAGCCAAGGCAGAGGCCTTGATTGCAATCAACGAGCAGAAGTTTGCCACTGTCAGGAAGAAGCTGGAAGAGCTGGAGACTGCTAGGACACGGGTTGAAGAAAACCTCTCCACTCACTCCTCCAGATTGGAATCCCTACAAGCGCAGCTGGCTGCGAAGAAATTCTTAACTGAGGAGGAATTGCGGGTCCAAGCCCTCATGGAGGCTGAGAAAGTGCGTCAGCATGAGATACATCGCCTCCGAGAACAAATCCGTTCTTTGGCTAATCAAGATTATTAGCCTTCTCTTTCTTCTCTCTCCTTTTTTTTTGTTTTGTAAAGAAGAGAGCACTCTATTCATAGAGTGTTTGTATTACTTTTATCATTTTTGGCCTAAATAATAAAAGTCTTTGAGATTTCGCTCCATCCTCATTGTTCCACTATAGATGAACCTAAATTTTAGCTGCAGTCTTTGGTTGTGATCCTTGACTGACTCTGAATGAACTCAGGCTGAACTGAGTTGGCCAAACGCGGCTCTGATTATGTAGTGGAGACGCAGTCCTGGGAAACGCGACTCTGACCTGCAAATTGAGACGCGGTTCAAGTTTGCGCCAAGGACACGGCTTTGGTTATGAAGGGCGCGGCTCTCTGAACGCAGCCCTTAACTCTGTCCAAATGCAGACTTCAGGATGCAGCAAGGACGCAGTTTTATGCTCCTCCAAAGCTGACGCATAGAACTCAGCTGATTGATGGGGGTGCGGTACTGTCTTTATGGAGACACGTCTCTAGGTCCTTGACTTAGTGCGCACTCAAATTATGTTGAGTTTATAATAGGGACACAATTGTTGTCTTGCAATGTAGACGCAGCTCCAGGATACTTGTGGTACCTGTGAATGACACAGGCCTTCTCTGTTGTAGAAGCAAGTCTTCGGACGCAGCTTTTGTAGCTTCAAAGTGCGATCCCAGAATGGATCTCTTTTGCCGAGGGGACGCAGCTTTGAACTGTTTCGAGAGACGCGGTCATGATCCTCTTAATTGGCATGAGAAGGACGCCGTTTTCGAATTCATATAGGGATGCAAGTTCCTAGACGCAGCTCTTAAGCCTGCGTTTGGTGCAACTTCCCAGGCGTTACATGCAGCCTGTCATAAAGATTTTATTGGATCTTTAAATGTCAAATCGACGTTGACGATTGGGGACTCGCACCATCCGATGTTTCCCGAAGCAGCAGTCCACGCGTCAGCCCTTCATTGGGTTTAAGCATTAACCCCTTTAAATGCCAAACTGACGCTGGCGGTTGGAGGCCCGCGTTTCTGTTGTTTCCCCGAAGCGGCGATCCACGCGTCAGCCCTCCATTGGGCCTTGACACTCGTGCGGTCATTAAAGCCGACGGTTCTGATTAGCGAGCCATTAATTATAGGCATTATGGTTTGCCTATAAATAGGCCTCACCCTCTCCTTTTAGCAGTCCATTACTTAGACTGCTTTCCTTTGAGAGCGAGTGCTCTGAGGGATTCCACCTTCTCCCTTCAAGGACTTTACCTGGGGCTTGCCTCCATGGACGATGATGACCCAAAACTTTCATGCTTCTGCATAATCTCTCTAGAAGATTATCACTGTCAAGTGATTTCAAGACCAAAGAGCGTCTCTTTGAGCACCTTTTACGTCCGCGCCTTGATGCGGAAAGTTCAACCCTTAACGGGTGTTGCCGCAGGTATGACTTTACGGTTTGCCATGGAATCTTAAGCCCTTACTGGGTTCTGTTTCGCTATCTCGTAAGGAGATTCACCTTCTTGACCTTCTCCTGAAGTCTGACTGGTG
Organism: Agave tequilana; assembly: GCA_038442645.1. Taxonomy (NCBI): domain Eukaryota; kingdom Viridiplantae; phylum Streptophyta; class Magnoliopsida; order Asparagales; family Asparagaceae; genus Agave; species Agave tequilana. The sequence continues at coordinate 47,779 of JAVJIF010006912.1, forward strand.
CGCCCATTTTTTTTTTTTGGAGTTGGACCGTTGAGAAAAAACTCTGACCCGGAATTCTGGACGCGAGCATAATGGACTTTCGCACCTGGACTGCGAGCTTTCCATACAGAGCTCGCGTCTGAGGCTGTAGACTTAGAAAAGTTTCAATTCAGATCGAAGGTTTCAGGCCTGAATTTAGCAAACCCTGTTTATCAAACAGGGAGATGACAATTTTCGCGTCTGACTCTCTTCGCGTCTCATTTTTAGACGTGGGTGCAAAACTGGACTGCGTTCAAGTTCTGTGTGTATCACAGCTTTGATCGGGTCTGTTTCTGCCGCCGCAGAGGTTTGGCTTATTGCGCGGGTCATTCCTGCGTCTGAAGCTTTCCGCAATAGCTGCGTCTATCACTCAGTCTTTCTTGTTGAAATATACTAAGTTTCAGATCTCCTAACTTTTGCTTTTTTGCAGGTAGGCTTAATCATCCTTTTTCATATTCGCTGGGCCCTTGGGAGAATATATCGGCCAGCGAACTTGTTCGGCGGTCGACCATTGGAGAAAAAGTCATGGGCCCTGACACTCGCCAAGATCTCTTTGGATTCAATGCACCGGTCATGCCTCTTGGCATGACATGGTCAGAGTGAGTATGGCGGTGGATAAGTGGTGGGTATGGTCTTGGATCCTCCCTTCACCTACCCAGAAGTGACATCGATGAGAATTCCATGCTCATTGGATGACTTTCTGGTGGTGGAGGTGTTCATCAACGAAGGATCATACCCCCACTTCGGATGGTCAGGTGGAATCAGAAGATTCTGCTGCCTTTCGACCTCAAGAAACACCATTGCTCTTGGTTAACGATGAGCTTCTTCGATGTTTACTTCATGCATCGTGGTGCACCCAGCTTCTGATCGTCGCCGCAGTGTTCAATTTTACTTTGGCGCCTTTCCAAACATCTTGTACTTGGAATTGTGAGCAGCTTCAAGGAGTGAGTGCAACCTTCGAGAGAGAGAGGACTTCTTTGTACTCCTTTATCTGTAACACTCAATCTTATTGAATAAGAGAGCATTTTGTATCACTTTCATATGTTGAATATAATTAAAAGCGACACATTTCTTTTTGTCTCCTTCTATTGTCTTGAACTCCCTTTTTGTATTGAAAGTCAGATGAATAGAAGTAAAGAATCTTTGACTTGTCAAAACTATGATGATAATCTTAACGAGTCAAATTTTGTAGGGAGAGATCCTATTTCAGGAACTCAACAATGCTGTCAGAGGTGTGATATTAACTTAACAGAGATAAGATAACTTTTGTAGACCTGCCAATCTATAACGGAGAATGACAAGCTGAATTTGTACCCCCAGGGAGGATGAACTTTTATCAGAGGTTTGGGATTAACTTGATTAAGATCAGTTGGGGAGTTAATGAAAACACTATTAATGGTGTAATGTTAACCTAACAAAGTTTTTTAAGTGGGCTTATTATTCTGTTGACGAGAATAACAAGTTAGACTAGATTCGCGGGGGATCTAGGAAGGTTTTTACCGTTAGAGGTGTGATATTAACTTAACGGGTTGAATGTAGTCTTATCAGAAGTGTGATGTTAACATGACAAGAATGTGAGTCAGAGGTGTGATATTAACTTGACTCAGAAGCATTTCAGCTTATATTTGGGAAAACTGAAGTGTCACTGTCATAGGTGTGATGTTTAACTTGGCAGTGAGGGTAATGCTAGAGGTGTAATTTTGAACTTGGCATTGGTCATCTCGACTTTAACAAGGAAGTCTGAGGGAAAGTCATGGCCTTAAGTGTATTGTTGAACTTATCAATGACTTGGACGCTAGAGGTGTAGTATTAAACTTAGCATCGTTCATTTCAGCTTCGATCTGGAAGTCTGAGGGGATATGACTGTCAGAGGTTTAATATTGAACTTGGCAGTAACTTGATTACTGTTAGAGGTGTAATGTTAACTTAACAGTATATTGTCAGAGGTGTGGTATTAACTTGACAAAAATTGGTTTGCGATACGAGCAATTTGAAGGTCTGCCATTCTATTGATGAGAATTAGCAAGTGGAATTTTGAAGTGTTAGAGGTATAATGTTAACCTGACAAATTTGAAGGTTTACTACTCCATATAGAGTTGACAAATAAGGTTTGTACTCAATAGGGAGTATTAAAAATTTTCATTACCAGAGGTATAGTGTTAACTTAGCAATGACTGTATTTTGTAGACCTACCATTCTGTGTATGAGAATTGGTAAGGGATTTTGGAGGAGAGAGTGGAACTAAGTCCACTTAAGATTTTTAGCAAATCCTCAGCTATCAACGGATTTGAGGTGCCTTTACCAACTACCGTTTGAGTTGGGCTAGCCATGCTATTCCCCTCAGCATAGTGAGTTGTCAAAAACTTATGTTGGGCTTAGAAGCCAACATTTTCCTCTATCCTTAGCCGTCGGAGGCGTCAGATGTTAATGAAGAAGCTCTTCTTGTTTTGATCAGAGGTGCATGTTTAACTTGATCGGTGGAGGAGTACTATTAAGGATAGTACTTCTTCAGGAACCTGCCATTGATCGGCATCATGAGTGTATCGCCATTTGAGGTTATGAGGCGATATGATCCATTTGAGTAGACTGACTCTACTACAAATGGTTCTTCTCATTTGGGCTGGAATTTTCCTTTTGTCTTGTGTGTCATCACCATAGGTCTTTTGACGGCTAAGACAAGGTCACCTTTCTTGAAAGTTCGCACTTTAACTTTCTTGTTGAAGGCTCTGGTAATCCGGGCTTGGTAGAGCTCGATTTGTTGTTGGGCCTGCAGACGTTTATCATCCAAGACCTCCAATTCTTGGAGTCGCTGTCGATGTTTCTCCTCATTTGTCATCTCTGCTGTCAATGCGACGCGTAGAGATGGGATTTGGATTTCTAGTGGAAGCACGGCTTCACACCCATACACCAAGAAAAATGGCGTAGCTTTAGTCGGAGTTCGAACAGTTGTGCGATAAGCCTATAAGCATTCACCCAGCTTGTCGTCCCAGTCACGCTGACTTTTGGAGACGAATTTCTTGAGAAGCTTGCCGATGGTCTTGCTGAAAGCTTCTGCGAGACCATTAGCGGCGGGATAGTATGTCGTTGAGGACACACTCTGGATTCTGAACTTAGCGCAGAACCTTTGGAAAGCCTGACTGACGAACTGTGGTCCATTGTCATGGACAATTCATCGAGGCACCCCGAAACGGTAAATGACATGATGTTTGACAAATTTGATCACGTCAGATGACTTCACCTCCTTCAAAGGAATGGCCTCAGCCCATTTGGAGAAGTAATCGGTTATGGCCAAAATAAACCGATGTCCTTTTGATGATGGAGGGCTGATAGGGCCAACTACATCCATCCCCCACATTTCAAATGACCAGGTAGAGGTCGTAGGGTGAAGATACCCCGACGCTTGATGGATGAAATCGCCATGCATTTGGCAGGCGTGACATCTTTTGGCATAAGTGACGGCTTCAGCAATCATCTTGGGCCAGTAATATCCCAACCTTTAGAGTCGATATGTAAGTTTTGGACCAGGTTGATGGGCTCCGCACATGCCATCATGGGCTTCTTTCAATACCTCCTGTGCCTCCTTTTGTTAAAGGCAGCGAAGCAAGATCCCGTCATGCGATCGACGATACAGTGTTCGCGTAATCGCATTATAGTAGAATTTGGGGGCTTTCCTTCGAATGGCCGCCGCTTCTTTGGAGTCCTCAAGCAGGATGCCATACAAGACATAATCAAATAGGGGAATCGCCAGTCTCTAGTGTTGACACTTAAAAAAGACAAGATTCTTATTGGTCCGAATAATGTCTAAACTTGTTGACATTTACAAAAGACAAGTGACAGACGAGCTGAAGACCAGTTTTCCACCCATCTCTGAGGGACAAGGAAGCAACTTGGACTCCATTGATCCAGCAAGCAGACAGTGAACCCGAATTGTTTCTAAACAGACCTCAGCAGGTCTAAGGTGCTAGCACTTAGCATTACATGAGCCCAAAGGGATAGCCTCGCTTGAGAGGCTAGTATCACTCGACTTCGCCTCGAAGCCATCCAAAGCCTCGCCAGGAAGCTAACTCGCAACTTTGCCACAGAGGACTTCCAGCCCTGCCAAATGATTTCTTTCGGACTTCGCCAGAAACCGTCTCTAGCTCTGCTACGAGCACAATGCGGGCAGCGCCACTATTGATCTGCTATGGTCAACCTTTGACCAATCAAATCTCCGGATGAGATCGGATCCAATCAGATCAAATCCAATTAAGATCAAATCAGAGATCAAATTTGACAGTTGATTGCCACAATCTCTTGACTCTTCTTAAAACGAGTAAGAAGATCAGGGGAAATCCTCCAACGATATGGAAAGGATCAAAACAGATCAAGAGGATCAACCGACCTGCCATTTCTAGCTTCGCAGAAGCTGATCCTAGCCTCGCAACAAGGCTACTTTCCAGATTTAAACAGATTCGATTCAATCTGTTTCTATATCTTCAAGGGACGATTATACCCTTGCTCTCCCTATAAATAGCCCATCAAGGGTACAAGGAGACACAGGCAGACAGACGCGCAGAAGAGCTCCACAAGCAGAGGCTTCTTCAGAAAGCACCGTGCGCTCTCGAATTCAGAGACCTTTTAGAGAATTGCTTTCTCTATCCAGGGTGTTGATACCCTAACATCGTCCTTCTTCTCAAGGAATCTCCGGAACCAGGCGAGAAGGAATTCCTTATTGAAGGCGATTTTGAGAAGCAGCAAGAGGGTTCTACCAACCTTCTATTCTCTGATTCCCCGAACCAGGCGAGAAGGGAATCTCATCGCTCGCATCGTCAAAGGGACAAAGTGGTCGCGCGCTGACCAGACTCCTATCGGCACACTTCTCCAGAATCTCTGAGGAGATCTACTTGTAATCTTTTTAAGAATACTTGTAATTTAGCTCCTCAACTCTTTTTTGTAAGTTTTCCCCCTTTGCAAACATAATGGAAAACATCTAGGCTATAGACCGGCTGACGACTCAAGCACTTCCTTGTCCTGACGATCTCCTGTTGGCTCCGGGTAGTCCTCAGGGGCAATTCTCGTGCAATACAGGTCGTGGCTGTGGACAAATATTTTCTCTACTGCTCCAGCTGGAAGAGCTAAAGAGGTAGCGAGAGACGCCAGTGCCTCTGCATGCGCATTTTGCTTGCGTGGTACATGGTCAATGTAAAAGTTGGTGAACCTCTTGGCCATGTAGACAGTTGTGTTGTAATAGAGTACTAGGTCTTCATGTCTGACTTCGTACTCCCCGCGAACTTGACTGACGATGAGCTTAGAGTCACCGTATGCCTCGAGATTTTTAACGCCAATCTCATCGGCGAATTGCATCCCAATCAAGAGGGCATTATACTCCGCTACATTGTTGGAACAAGGCTCGGTTAACGAGACAGCTCGAGGAACCACATAGTTCTGTGGGGAGATGAGTATACTCCTACTCCTGCCACTATATGTCCTTTTGGGCTTGTTCTCGATGCGCCGTCAAAGAAAAGTTGCCACACTTGCCTTTCGAAGGACGTCTGAGTCTGGCAGGCTTCAGCGACCTCGTCTGGGAGATCCTCGTAAAGTTTGGCTGCCCTCGGATCTGGATGCTCAGCCAGGAAATCCGCCACAGCTTGTCCTTTAACGACCTTTTGTGGTAAAAAGTGCATTTCATATTGGGATAGCAATATGGCCCATTTTGCCAGTCGGCCGTTTAACGATGAAGGCTTTGTCATAAGTAACCTCAGGGGGTTGACTTTTGATATGACGTTTATAGTCTGACCTACCAAATAGTGTCGCATTTTCTGAACAGCGAACACCAACGCCAAACATTCCTTCTCGATCGGGTTGTACCGATGTTCGGCCCCGATCATTGTTCTACTCAAATAGTAGATCGCTTACTCTCGTCCTTGATCATCGTTCTGAGCTAATAAGGCTCCTAAAGAATGATTCATCGCTCGGACGTATACCAGGAAAGGTTTTCCCGACACCGGAGCTGCAAGGACTGGCGGTTGTGTGAGGTACTGCTTAATTTCCTCAAATGCTTGCTGGCAAGCATTGTCCCAAATGAACGAAACACCTTTCTTCATTAATTTGGAAAAGGGTTGGCATCTTCCGGAAAGATTTGAGATAAACCTTCGGATGTACGCCAATCGTCCTTACAATCCCCTGAGCTCTTTGAGGTTTTTCGGCGGTTGCATCTCCTGGATAGCGCGAATCTTTTCTGGATCCAAATGAATTCCTATAGAAGTCACTACAAACCCTAGGAATTTTCCACTGGCCACCCCCAGGAAGGATTTGGTGGGGTTCATCTTCAACTGATGGGCCCGCATGTTGTCGAAGATAACCTTTAGATCAGTTATATGATCACCTTTAGCGTGGCTTTTAACTGCGATGTCGTCAACATAGCATTCCACCGTTTTGCGCATGTGTTCGTGAAAAATGGCATTCATGGCCCTTTGATATGTTGCCCCTGCATTCTTCAGTCCAAAGGGCATGACGGTGTAGCAGTATACCCCGAGTGGTGTCCTGAAAGAGGTATGTTTTTCGTCATCAGGATACATTTTGATTTGATTATATCCTGAGAATCGATCCATGAAAGACATTCGCTCGAATCCACATGTGTTGTCAATCATGACATCTGTGATTGGCAATGGGAATTCGTCCTTGGGACAAGCCTCGTTTAGATCACGAAAATCAATGCAGATCCGGATCTTTCCGTTCTTTTTGGCAACGGGGACGGTGTTAGCTACCCAATTAGGATGTTGTTCTTCCCTAATGAAGCCAGAGTCTATAAGCTTTCTGACTTCTGATTGAATTGCCTCAATTATTTCTGGACAGAACCGTCGCTGTTGTTGTTTGACAGGCTTTACGTCCGTATTAAAGTTGAGGCGATGCATAGCCACTCGAGGATCGAGTCCAGGCATGTCTTCATAATTCCAGGCGAAAACGTCTATATATTCTTGCACAAGAGATATTAGACCCTTTTTCTCCGTAGGTGATAGACCTTCGCTTATAAAGATGGGCTTAGGATTAGCCTCATCTCCCAGATTGATCTGAACAACCTTATCTTCTGTGGGTGGCTCGCGCTGTTCGAAGCGGGTATCCCAAAGATTATTTAAGTGTTTGATCCAAGGATCTGTATCAGATTGGATCATTTCTTCATCTCCGTCTTCCAGGTGGCTTGTTGAAACCATATTCACTGAAAGTTCTCTGAAGATGTTGCCGACACTAACATCTGACTCCCACGATGACGTGCCTGATGAGTAATCATGGCATAATGACTCTTCAGACTCGGAAGCTGATGGGATCGGAGTTGACACTAGCCCAACCCCCTGCGAGTCCGATGATAATAATCAGGGTTTTCCCTTTCGGCACAAAAGATCGAAGTAGTGTTCTCCTTCCTTTGCCGAAGTTCAACCCTGGTCTGCTTGTTAGATCATACCCCATGCTTTTCATCATTCTGAGTGCCTTTGGCTCATAATGACCGAACTGAGGGGATTCCTCCTCGCCTTCTGATTCTTCAAGGGGCATTGGTTCGGACTTAATTCGTAAGAAAAGAATTGGTCTTTGGCCTTTCCGTCTCGCTGGAACCATGAATACGGATTCTTGCGCATCGCTAGCATCTTGGTGCGTTTCGAGGGACGACTTCACTGGTACATGCAATGATGTCAAAGCATCCATTGCCGACCAGAGATCGTCATCCACTTCGGTACTAGTGTCTGACGGCACTGAATCAGAAGCGAATACAGAGAAATACGCCAAATCTAATTCTTCATTAATATATCATCCACTTACATCATCGGTGGTATTATCAACAACGAGCTTATCAGTGCCCGTTACAAGTGGATCTAGTTCCCACACGCACTCTTCTTTTTCCGGCTCGGTGTCGGCTTCATTACCAGAGTCGTGAAAAACACCTAGAGGGGGGTGAATAGGTGTAAGTGCTAATCTAGAAGTAAATGCAATACTATGTGCGCTAAATGCGGAAGCTAATGCAAATCTTGCAACACACTTAGTACAATCAACAAGTGTAGCCGAATTCCCCGTGAAGGGCTCTGGACTAACTCCTCTTGATTCCCCTTGAATGGGTTGAGGTGCTATGTGAAGCTCTTGTTGATTAGGTACAAGTGAGGCACACACACAATCAAGCCAAGCATATAAGAATGAATAGCAATATGAAATAATGCAAGGCAATATGAATTATGCTCAAACACACGCAAATATGATATGATATGAAGTATGATGCTTTGCACAAATGTAAAGAGAGAGAGTTTAGAGACAAGTGGATCAAACGCAAAGTCCAAGATATGTTTCGAGGTTCGAGCACCTTGCTCTACATCCCCGCCTACACCACCGTGTAGGATTTCCAATCCACTATAGGAGTACCGAACTCCTCTCTCAACCTTACAAAGCCATCGAGGCTATACAACCACAATCCACCTCTACCGAAGAGGGATAAGGCCCGTAGCCAATACAAACACAATCAAAATCACCTCTACCGAAGAGGGATCCAAACACAATACCACTCCGATCAACCTCTACCGAAGAGGGATACAACAAAAGCAAGGAGGGTTTACAACTTAGAGGCTTAACCTCAAACACTTCTCTTTTTCTCTCTTTTCTTTTTCACAAAAACAAGATCCTAATAGATTAGGATAGGTGATAGCTCAAGTGTGGAAACTAGGTGTTTTTGGAAACAAGCAACAAAGAAAAACTACTTGGGAAATCTCTTGTATATGATATAAATAGAAGATCAAATCAAAATCCCAAAACCTAGTTCTCTTTGATTTTCCAAAAACCCAAAACAATAAAGATTAAATTTTTTGGCACTTAAACTCTTTTAAAAACTTGTTTAAAACACTAGGGAAACAGGATTTTTTTCTCTTGTAAAAACCTTGGCCAAAATCCCAAAGAGTTGGGGTTTATATAGGCCAAAACAGAAACTAGCCGTTAGAGCTGAGCTGGCAGCTCTGACAGGCAGCGGTCGACCGGCCCGGTCGATCGCCAACGGTCAGAATTATGACCGTTGGGCAACTGCGGTCGACCGGCCCGGTCGACCCAAACAAACAGAGAGCTCTGCTCTCGACCCGGTCGACCGTCCCGGTCGACCGTGTTTGTGCCTTCCAGACGTGCACATTCTGTGCACGTCGGTCGACCCGACGGGTCGACCGGCCCTTGGTGCGGTCGACCGTCCGGGTCGACCGACCAGCCTGTCAGCACAAAACAGGGTCAGAAAATTTGAGAAAAATATTTTATAAAAATCTTTTATCTCTTTTAAAAATACCATAAAAATTGTTTTATCATTTTATATTCAAACACAAACAAGTGATAAAAATTTCAAGACATATATCAATCATATCAATTCATTTTTGTGTCTTGCCAATTTTATCAAAAACAAAAACTTGTATTTTTATCAAACTTGATTTTTCAACACATGAATAGGGATATCAAAATAAGTTTGTTTAGCAAATTAAACCATGTATTATATCTAGAATACATCTAATATACATAGAATTAAAGTAAACTTGTTTTGATCTACTATTCATGAAAACCAAAGTCCAAATCATGAAACGTGTGTGTTATGTGCACTTGAGCATATCAACTATACTAAGCTTTACAAATGGATCTAAAACATACTATCTAAACTAGGATACCTAAGTCTTCTTGATGATCTTCATCTTCAAGTTGACTTGCTCCAAAACTCCATCCATGGGCTAGGCAAAGTGTAATCTTGAAGCTTTGGCTCTGAAATCATTATGAATAGCTTCTAAACTCCTTGTTGAAGCTAATCACCAACTAATATCTTGGTTAAGGATCTGAAACTTAAACAACACTAGATTATTAGTAAACATAACTTCATGAGTTAATCATCATCAAAACTAGGGTGGAAGGCCTTTGGGCCAACAATCTCCCCCTTTTTGATGATGACAAAACTCATGGAGTTATATATATGCATGGATTAAAGTAAAGCTTCAAAGAAGCTCCCTCTTAACTCATGCATAAGCAAATAAACATAATAATATGCAATGAAGGTTCTTAAAACATGAATGCATAAATATGCATAAACAATAAAGGTTCTAGATACCAATGAAATATTCAAAACAAAACATGCTCTAGATACCAATTAACAAATAAAATTTTCTAGATGCTCTAGATACCAATCAACATACATTAAACTATATTAAACTTAATATATGCAAAAACATAACTATGCATATATAAATCTCAAACAAACTCAAAATCTTTCTCCCCCTTTTTGTCAATCATCAACAAAGGGGTAAACAATCAAAACAATAAATAGAATGAGGGGTAAAAATCTTTCATCCCCTTTTTGTCAATCAAAACAAAAACAAAGTCAATATGTCAATGATAGCATCTTGATACCAAATAAAAATAAACAAAGATCAATAAATGTTATATGCTATATACATTCATGAAGAGGAAGACGCTAAGTTAGCTTCCCTACATATATGCATTACATGAAGGAGGGATGTTAAGCCCTAATTCACATAACACACATTATGTAATGAATAAGAGAAGATGTGAAGCTCCCCCTACACACGTGTACCACATAAAGAAAAGATGTTAAGCTTTTCAATACACAATACACTCAACATGAATGTATATGTGGGAGAGATGTTAAGCTCTCCTTGCATATAAGAAATTTAAATCTAAACTTTTGTATTTTACTTAAAAACAAAATTTTTAGATACCAATTTAAAAAACAATTTTTAGATACCAATTCAAATTAGACATAATAAATTTTGAATGTCTAAACACAAATTTTGATACCAATTGTAAATGTTTTACCAATAGAAAAGATTTTATATAGAAACATTGATACCAATTGTAGGAATTATTCATTTTAAACATATGATACCAAATTCGAATTTTCAATCATAAAGTATGGGAGTACAAATACCAATTGAAAGACAAAATCAAATTTTCTCCCCCTTTATGAAATACAAACTAAAATAATGCATAGTCTTGATACCAATTTAAAAGTAATCAATTTAAACAAAATTGAAACTCAAGCACTAGCATAAACACAAACATATATATGTATGGAAAATAGATACCAATAGAAATTGATATTCTTGGAATTGAAATCATACATACATACAAAATAAATATGAGTATACAAGAAGATCAAAATGATACCCATTGAAAGAGTTCAATGATACCAATTGACATAACAATAAGTTCAAGTGTATACATCATATTACTATACCTCCCAATCAAGGTTCAAGTTTTTAAATGATTTTCATTTTAAAGCATACATGAACATGATCTCCCATCCATCCTCCCATAGATGGTAGGGGTTTTCAAAAATAGATTTGAAAAATAAGCTTTGTTTGAAATACTTTTGGTAGAGTATTTCAACTACCATATGAGGAATACCGTAACTAGTTAAATGAAAAAAGTTTTTAAACTAGTACGAAATCCTTCAAGTAAGGAATAAAACAAAAATATTTTTCATGAAACATGAAATCCACATGATAATCAACACTCTAATTCAATTAGGCATAAATATGACTCATGAAAACAAAACATGAGCAAGCAATAAATGTGAGTGTACAAATAAAGTGTGAATATCATAATCATGAAAATATTCAATTAAGCTCAATTATTCCTTTAAAACATTGAAAACATGAAAACATAAAAATCATCTAAACTATTTAATCTTCAAGGCATACGTATGTCTTATACCAATTAAAGTATACATACATATCCAAAATTCAAACGAGTCCACAAAATATATGCATTATGGCACGTGGCTCAAAAGGATAAACATGTATATCTAAAAGTTTGGACAAAATAGACATATACATGAAGTTAAACAATTAAACACAAAATCAAGAGAAATTAAATCTTCACCAAAACAAATTTCATTTCATGGTATATGTATGAATTGTCAACACAATAAATATACATACATATCCCTAAACACAATTGAGTCCATATATAGATTTGCATGAAAGGCAAATGACTCAAGAGGTATACATGTATATCCTTAAAGTTTGACAATAATACACATATACATGAAGTGAAAACTCATAAAACAAATCCAAAAATGGAATACAAGTTTGAAATGTATGAATCATCAAAACTAGACTATACTAGCACATCTAATGGGTTCAAATAAGCAATCAAGCCCAAACATATATAGATTTATTTGTGGCCCACTATATGTACAAGTATATACCTAGTCTTAATGAAAACTAACATTCAAACATATACTCAAGACATGAAGCATCAAAAACAAATATAAAAACCATCATGATAAAACTAAAACATGATTACTATGTAAATTCACATGTATTAGATTCATGATGTACATTATAGCTTAAATAAAAGTGAGAACACTAAGTATGGGTTCACATAAGCATGTGTGTCTCAAATACTATACATGTATGTCAAGGATCTAATAAACATGGTATATACATACTAATCCATAGACAATGAAACATGCTACAAAACATCAAAACATGCTATAAACTTTAATTATGAAAGCATGTAAATAATAAATAGGAGTAAAGGATTGTTACCAAAACCGAAGAAGCAACTCTCCTTGTCTCCAAAACATGGTGGTCTTCTCCACCAAATCTTCCCTTGAAAGTGATGCATCCATATAATTTCCTTTAAGCTTGGAACGCATCCACTCCAAGGTGTCATCACTCTCACGTCATGTGAGAGCCCACACCTACATCAAAAATAATAGGAGGGGTGGTCTTTGGTACCCATACTCTTTTGGGTCCATGGGGGTTAGTATCTTCTCTAACCCAAACAAAATTCTTTGCTAAATTAGGAGTATGTAATCTATCATAGCAAAATTTAGTAAGGTGGCCCTTACGTCCACAATGTGTACAAGTGTACACATGAGCATACATATGGTGATGGGTGTGTCCGTGAGAAGCATGTGTATGTCGTGGAGGGTGTGCATGCATAAAAGTTGGAACTTGTTTCTTTCGAACCAAGGATTCCAAGCGTGTGTGGTTCATGGCACATTGGCTCATAGTGGAGCCCAAACAATCAACCTTCTTCTTAAGCATGGATATATCATTATCAATTAAAGAAGAGGTGGCACATGCAATAGGTGAAGTGTGTGATACTACCCTAGCATGACAAACATGTGCATCAATCTTATTTTGCAAAACAATTTTCTTATCTAAACAAACATTCAACTCATTTGAAATAGAAATAATTTTATTTTTCAAATCAACATTCTCTTTTAAAACAAAATCAACTTTTGAAGACAAATTTTCATTTTTCTTCAAAAGAGCATGGCAATCATTTTTAGATTTTAAAAATTTATTTTCTTTAAGTGCAAGTTCTAATTGAGATCTCAATGAATCCCTTTCATTGTAGACCTCAACCTTCTCTTGCAAAACATTGTTAAGTCTAGCATGCAAACTCTTATTATCTTTTTTCATTTCTAGACTGTTCTTTTCAACAAATTATATTTTTCTATTAATTTTTCACACACAATAGAAAGTTCTTCATTTAAAGCATGGGGATCAACATAATCATTTGAAGAACTAGCACAATCATCATTATCTAAGTGGGGTTCCGAGTGTACCCCAAGGGAGTCATTCCCTTGGACCATCAAGCAATGTGAGTCGGATTCTCCACTAGACTCCTCTTCTTGGATTTGTACTTGAAGCTCGGAGGTGGTGGTTGTTGTCAATTTGTTCCACACTACAAAAGCGGAATCAATGTTAGAAACACGTAAAAGATAATCTTTAGATAATGTGCTTCTAATGGCCTCAAGGGCTTGTGCATTGGTCCCTACATGATTGCGATCACTAAGGAAGGATTCCTTGGTAATGGCAAGGTAAACTTTATGACCTAGGGTTTGTAAGTAAACAGTCATCCTAATCTTTCAAACATGAATGTTGGAAGGGTCAAACATAGGTGGGGTCATGAAAGCCATGGTAAACTATATGTGTGCAAACAAGCAAATGCAAACAAAAGATTAGCAAGCAAATGGATCTCACTCCTAGGATGTTAAGCCTAATATCAGGAACACTAGCTCTGATACCAATTGAAAAACACCTAGAGGGGGGGTGAATAGGTGTAAGTGCTAATCTAGAAGTAAATGCAATACTATGTGCGCTAAATGCGGAAGCTAATGCAAATCTTACAACACACTTAGTACAATCAACAAGTGTAGCCGAATTCCCCGTGAAGGGCTCTGGACTAACTCCTCTTGATTCCCCTTGAATGGGTTGAGGTGCTATGTGAAGCTCTTGTTGATTAGGTACAAGTGAGGCACACACACAATCAAGCCAAGCATATAAGAATGAATAGCAATATGAAATAATGCAAGGCAATATGAATTATGCTCAACACACGCAAATATGATATGATATGAAGTATGATGCTTTGCACAAATGTAAAGAGAGAGAGTTTAGAGACAAGTGGATCAAACGCAAAGTCCAAGATATGTTTCGAGGTTCGAGCACCTTGCTCTACATCCCCGCCTACACCACCGTGTAGGATTTCCAATCCACTATAGGAGTACCGAACTCCTCTCTCAACTTACAAAGCCACCGAGGCTATACAACCACAATCCACCTCTACCGAAGAGGGATAAGGCCCGTAGCCAATACAAACACAATCAAAATCACCTCTACCGAAGAGGGATCCAAACACAATACCACTCCGATCAACCTCTACCGAAGAGGGATACAACAAAAGCAAGGAGGGTTTACAACTTAGAGGCTTAACCTCAAACACTTCTCTTTTTCTCTCTTTTCTTTTTCTCTTTTTCACAAAAATAAGATCCTAATAGATTAGGATAGGTGATAGCTCAAGTGTGGAAACTAGGTGTTTTTGGAAACAAGCAACAAAGAAAAACTACTTGGGAAATCTCTTGTATATGATATAATAGAAGATCAAATCAAAATCCCAAAACCTAGTTCTCTTTGATTTTCCAAAAACCCAAAACAATAAAGATTAAATCTTTTTGGCACATAAACTCTTTTAAAAACTTGTTTAAAACACTAGGGAAACAGGATTTTTTCTCTTGTAAAAACCTTGGCCAAAATCCCAAAGAGTTGGGGTTTATATAGGCCAAAACAGAAACTAGCCATTAGAGCTGAGCTGGCAGCTCTGACAGGCAGCGGTCGACCGGCCCGGTCGACCGCCAACGGTCAGAATTATGACCGTTGGGCAACTGCGGTCGACCGGCCCGGTCGACCCAAACAAATAGAGAGCTCTGCTCTCGACCCGGTCGACCGTCCCGGTCGACCGTGTTTGTGCCTTCCAGACGTACACATTCTGTGCACGTCGGTCGACCCGACGGGTCGACCGGCCCTTGGTGCGGTCGACCGTCCGGGTCGACCGACCAGCCTATCAGCACAAAACAAGGTCAGAAAATTTGGGGAAAATATTTTATAAAAATCTTTTATCTCTTTTAAAAATATCATAAAAATTGTTTTATCATTTTATATTCAAACACAAACAAGTGATAAAAATTTCAAGACATATATCAATCATATCAATTCATTTTTGTGTCTTGCCAATTTTATCAAAAACAAAAACTTGTATTTTTATCAAACTTGATTTTTCAACACATGAATAGGGATATCAAAATAAGTTTGTTTAGCAAGTTAAACCATGTATGTATATCTAGAATACATCTAATATATATAGAATTAAAGTAAACTTGTTTTGATATACTATTCATGAAAACCAAAGTCCAAATCATGAAACGTGTGTGTTATGTGCACTTGAGCATATCAACTATATTAAGCTTTACAAATGGATTTAAAACACACTATCTAAATTAGGATACCTAAGTCTTCTTGATGATCTTCATCTTCAAGTTGACTTGCTCCAAAACTCCATCCATGGGCTAGGCAAAGTGTAATCTTGAAGTTTTGGCCCTGGAATCATTATGAATAGCTTCTAAACTCCTTGTTGAAGCTAATCACCAACTAATATCTTGGTTAAGGATCTGAAACTTAAACAACACAAGATTATTAGTAAACATAACTTCATGAGTTAATCATCATCAAAACTAGGGTGGAAGGCCTTTGGGCCAACAAGTCGGGCTCCTCTGGTTGTGAAATTTCATCTGTTTTCACAGATTCCTGATATAGGAGAGAATCTGTGAAATAATTCTCGACTCCCTTGAACGGATGCCTTTCGGCAATAAACGTTCGCACTTTTCCACTCCTGTCAATGTATTTCATGACTTGATGGAGAGTGGAGGGAACGATAGAATTACGATGAATCCATGGTCGTCCCAGCAGTAAATTGTAGGAGGTGTCAGCATCTATCACGTAGCATGTCACCTCCGACCTTAGGTCCCCAATCTGGCATTTGAGCTTGATCTTCCCCATTGGACGGGTACTATTGGCATTGAACCTGTAAATGGTCGTCTGGGTAGCGCTCAAACGGTGGGTAGGGATCCCAAGGTGTTGCATGACCCGGCGAGGTATAATGCTCAATGCGGACCCGGGATCTACCTGAATGTGGTTCACCTCAGATGATCCAATATACCCTGCGAAGTAAAGGGGTCGATCATGTTTCCCTTTAACTTGCATATCATCTGCCGTGAAGGTGATGCAGGGGACATTTTGGGAGGTATGGAGGCAATCCTCTACATCTTCCTCCTTTGGTCTGATTGGCACCGGAGTCATGAAGGCCTCAGCATTAGCGAGGGCCTCTTGTAGAGCTTCTCTGGTTGACTTTGATAGCCTGAGGAGCTCATAAAGAGTAATTCGGGTAGGGATATTGGCCAGCTAAGCCAGGACATCAAAGCGGTAAGGCGCTGTGGATCCTTCCGCGATGTCTTTGAGAGAACTTTGGAAAAATGAAGCTCTTTTTGTCTCTCCACGGGCTGCTTTGTAGAGGGCTTGGCTGATTCCATAGCGGATTTTGGAGGAGCTACCGCCATTTCGTCATACTTTTTCAAATATGACTGCCCTGAACGGGTTTCTGCCACCAATTGACTGGGTTCTGTGGCCAGAACTATCGTCTCCTCTTCTGAATCGGTCAGTGAGGGAACATCAGTCCCCGCTTCCCGAGAAGAGGCACATACCACATTACAGGATGTAGCCTTTGCTTTGTCTTTGGACTTCCTGCCGGTTACAGTGGTCCATTGCTGGCCGTCCACAAGGTCGGGATGAACCCACATGACTTCTCCCCGAGGTGTAGAAACGGGTATCAGGTCCTTCTCCTACTGTTGGTGAGGGTCTGTGTTGACCATTCTCAGTTCTCCTCTTGGGACAGGGATCACTCCAAAAGGTGTCGGAGGTTGCCTTCCAAACTGGAGAAATGACGTCATATTGGCCGCCACCTTCTTCTGCTCTGGACGGAGTTTTAATACCTCAGCGTCAATCAGAGCCTGAAGGATGTCCTTGAAGACGTAACAGCTCTTGGTGGGGTGTCCCAGCATCCTGTGGTACAAGCAGTAGTTGGGATTATCGGTTTTACCGACTTCTTCGGGGCGCCTAGCTTTAGAAAGCTTCAGTCGGTTGCTCTTGTTGAGTAATTTGAAGAGCGAGTTGACATGTTCATCCTTGAAGGAATACTGCTTGTTGGTACGGGGTTGGCTTGAAGAGCCACTTCCCTTGACCGGTTGAGGTTTGACGGGAGATTTAGTCCCTGTCGCCAAGTTATCCTTCCGTTTGGCTTGGAGGGATGTGTCTGGCGCATGCCTCGTTGATCTCTCAGGTCTGGGTTTATTTTCTTCCACTCTGACGCGGGCGACAATTTCCTCAGTCTGTTCTCCTTGTTGAATCAATTGTTTTCAGGTGCGGCTTTCAGCAACTCCTATTTGGGCGAGGAGTGAGGTTTGTAGATTATGGCGGCATGTTTCCACCAGGGTGACCTGGGTCATACCGCTTGGACATCGGAGTGCCACATTCCGAAATCTTTCTACGAAAGACTTAACGGACTCTCCCTTTCGCTGCTTGGTGGCTAAAAGGGTAGACATGTTGACCTCCGAGTCATCTTCAAAGAAGCGCGTTAGGAAGAGCTTCTCCAAATCGCCCCAGTTCTTAATGGAGCCTTCCGGGAGCTTCATGAACCATTCAAAGGCAAGTCCTTTTAGGGTGCCAATGAACAAACGTGCCAGAATGGCATCGTTATCTACCACATTCCCTGTTTGAGACTTAAAGTAGTAGATATGTTGGTTCGGTGAACCTTTCCCATCAAATGCTTGGAGGGTTGGAGCCTTGAACTTGGGCGGGTATGGAACCAGGTCCCACTCGGCTGGATATGGCCGGACAACTCCTGCTTCTTGGAGGCCTTTCCGGTTGGTAAGGACCTCAAGACGTTGCTCCAACTGGTTCATTCTTTTAGAATGAACCTTTCCCTGTTCTCGGTCGTCCTTTTCCTGCGACGAGAATTTAGACGAATTAGAAGTAAGTTGCTCTTCTTCCTCTACGTGTACAGAGGATGAGCTTTCCCCTTCTTTTCGCTTGCCTTTAGACTTCTTAGAGGAGGCTTTTTGGTTGACTTCCTCTTGTCTTCAAGCAACTGTGCGAGCATCTGCTTGAGGGAGTCGATAGATTCTTGCTGAACACGAATCATCTCGAATTGTTCTTTCTGGACCTGGGCTTGCTGCTCCAAGCGCCTGGCAGTCTCCTCAGGAGTGCTGGTCATGTATATAAAGGCCTCCTTCTCCATAGAAGAGTTCGAAGCCTGTGACTCTGCAATAGCGGAATGCGAGTCATTCACCTCAATGCCCCGGGCTAGGGCATTGTAGTCATCGGGGGAATCACCCCAGTCCGGGTGTGAGTGTGTCGGTATACTCCTTCCGGTTCAGTGTCAGACTCATCAGAACTGACTGCAGGTTGTTTTCCCCTGCTCCTGCTCGCCATGTTTGCAGTGAGCTCGGGATATTCAGTGTCAGAGAAGACCCTCCTCCTGTGGGAATGGCTTCTTTTAGCTGATCGGAGAATGAGGGTCAGCTGTCTAACTAGAGACTGCTGGTTTACACCTGAATTGCAACGGTATTGAGAGAGCATTGTGATAAGCCGTTCGCAGCAACATGACGAAGTGATTCGATTAGCACTTCTTTTCTTCGTCAAATAATCTCTCAGATCCGTGGGAGGAGGATCAAAGAGATTAGCCTCGTGATGTCGAGGGCAGGAAGCATCCTTGCTCTGTACAGCTAGGACGCGGGGTTCAGAGATGCGGTTCTCGCGTCGTGGCTTCAGGACGCGCGTCTGGCGTCTCTGCTGAGAAGAGACGCGGCTATCGCGTTGCTGATTATTGCGTCGGGGCAGAGACGCTTGAGAGATGCAGGGCTGCTGGGCCCCACGCCTAGAGGCGTGTGCCTCTTGTACTCGACAAGGCGTGCGGGTTTCGCCTTGGCGTCCGAGAAGTGGGGCTTCAGAGGGGCCCACTTGGTGAACCTCACGTTTGACCTGCCAAACGCGGATTTTGCGTGCCGGATGTGGTGCAGCAGAGACACCGGTTTGAACCTTGCGTCCTGCCTCAGTTGGACGATCAGTTGTTCCACCTTGCAGTTGACGCGCACTCCTCCTCTGTCGGCGTTCAGCGTTCCGGTTACGTCGTGGGGGTTGAGAGAAACCAACAACAGCCTGGTGCTGAGAAAGAGGATGGATTGGCTGGACACCAGAGAACTTGACCACGCGGGTCTCTTGAGAGACGTTGGCGCGGGTGTCACGCATGGCGTGATTGGCCACAACATCCCTCACAGCAGCTGCCTCTGAGGGAGGCTCAGAGCGGATTTCGGGGCAAGTCCCCGTAGAGACCCTGCGGTAGGCGCGGGCCTTTGGGCTCTTTGAGCCGGAAGAGAGAAACTCTTCATACTTTGCCTGGTCGAATTCTACGACGAGTGATTCGACCATTTTCTCCTTGTAGAGGACGTCACCTTGCGCCACAATTTGTTCGTCAGTAACGAAAGTAGTCCCCAGCGGAGTCGCCATCTCTTGTTTGGTACGGAGAAAAAATTCGGTGTAAAGTTTCCTTGAATCAACTGAAAGATTACAACGGACTAATGCTCCGACTATAAGGGAGGGAAGATGTTGAGTCTTGAACCTCCCCTTTATTTAGTGCTGGGTTCTTCGAGTGGCGATGGAAAGTGAATCTTGTTTTCCGTTGACCGGGTGAACGTCAGGAACTTCTGGGGATCAACTCTTCGGTTGGCGGACGAGGTAACACAGCTCTGTCGACCAAAATCTCAAAGAGATTGTAGGCAAAGATTAACTTGTACGCAGCAAGTCAGTTGAAGAGTTGGACTCTCTTTCCTTCTCTGTGGAAGCTCTCAAGTCAAGTTCTTCTCCTCAGGATTCTCTGATCTCTCCCCAAAGAAAAATCTGACCCCTTCTCCATAGCAACGAGGCTATTTATAGAGGTTTCAGGGCGAACGTGCCCCCTAAAAACACTCCATAATAGGGGTTAACTTTTCCCGTTATGTGGGCCGTAATTGACCCCATAACCAGGGCAATTACAACTGAGACGCGGGTTTCGACCCTCGCGCCTTGGTGCTGCAGTGCTGCTGAGACGCGGGTTTCGACCCACGCGCCTTGGTGCTGCAGTGCTGCTGAGACGCGGGTTTCGACCCACGTGCCTTGGTGCTGCAGTGCTGCTGAGACGCGGGTTTCGACCCACGCGCCTTGGTGCTGCAGTGCTTACTGTGATTAGCCCTGCGTCTGGAGCTTGGGACTCTGCTTTTTGGTGCCTTGTCTTTTAGTGATCTTTAGACAGCCTACAATATTCTTCATATTCCCAACAACGGACAGTACCGTGGAGACAAAGACAAGGGGAGGGAGGGAGGAAGAGCGGGAGGGAGACAGGGAGGGGTGGCAGGAAAGGGAGGGGGACAGCCGGGGTTGAGGGGAGGAGGATAGAGGAAGGGGGAGGAAGGGGAGGGTCTATCTCGACTGAAGATAAACGAACGGATAAAATTCGTAAATGAGTCATAGGAGAAAACCTCCAGTTATGACTAGTGTACCGTCTATCAGTAAAAACGATCGATCTGTCAAATGAGGGAAATGAAAGAAGAAAGAAGGAAGAAGTCGAGGAAGTTAAGAGAGGAAGAAGAAGAAAACGGACATTCAAAGTTTCTATATGAGTCACGGGAGAAAACCTCCCTTCAGCTGGTTTTGACAAGGGTTGAATACAATTTTTAGGGTTATTTATATATATACGTCCTCAAATTTTTAGTATTTAGAAATTCACCCCTAAATCTTTAATATTAATATTAAATTTACCCCCTAACCTTTTTGAGCTTAATAACTTGCCCCTTAAGTTAGATTTTGAATAAAATAAAAGTGTTCCTTTTTTCTTTATTTGTTCTTATACAACATAACTCAAACTTTATCAAAACCAAAATGCTCGTCCATTCTTTTCTTTGGTCTTCTTCTCCTATTTCTCATAATCTCCTTAAATCCAAAATTTTCCTAAACAAAAATTCTCTCATAATCTCCTTAAATCTAAAGTTCCTCCAAATTTTCTCTAAAATCTTTCTCTAATTTTTTAAGGATTTTTCTTTAATTTTTTAAGGAGCATTTGTAAAACTGATTTCATGTGAGTTTTTTATGGTAACTGAATGAAACAGAAATATGATTATTTTGAGTGAGAGAAGTGGAGTAAGAGGACAAATAGATAAGAAAAGGGATTAGTCTATATGTTTAAGTTAGGATATAGTGTTTAATTATTTAAGTAAAGACAATTTAGTTATTTTTTTTAAATGACCAATTAATAAAATTAAATTGGAATATTTTTTTTTTATTCTACAGAGGGGGGTAAATTTTAAGATAAAGAAAAGTTGATGGGAAAATTTCTAATACCAATGAAATGCAGGATAAATTTCAAAATATCAAAAATGTGAGGGATATATATGTAAATAATCCAAATTTTTATTAGATAACTGGACTCACCCTCTTGTCTAGCTGGGACGGGTGTTACAAGTCGCTCCTTCTAACAAATGAGACCAGAAAAGAAATACACATAGAAGAGTAAATATAGAATTTGAGAGATAAAAAAGACATGTATATAAATACACATGTCCAAGAAATACATGTGTGCGTGTGTGTGTGTGGGGGGGGGTGGGGAGGGGGGGGGCAAGAGACATTATGATATAACACAGAGGGGTAATAAACACACATGGCAAAAAATGGGGACCAAGTTGTTAAAGAAGGGGGGGGGAGAGAGAGGAAAGAATATAAAATTATACACATGTCCGGAAAAATACCAATATCCATATACCTGGTATAAAAATATATACATGTCTATATTTCTTAGATGTATATCTCATACACCGTGTATACATGTGTATATCTGCTGCTCTGTATATAGTGCTATATGATATATTTATGACATGTGCATGATTTATAATGACTTAAAAATATATTATACATATTTAATTATCTTCAAACTACTTTTTTATAGAAATATCTATATTTCTTACATTATAATTATGTAAAATATAGTTAAATAAAGAGTTGTGAAATTATATTGAATAAATACGCATCACCATCTAAATAAAATCTACTTTACAAAACTTAAAATTTGTGGATCTAAATTTATATTTATAATTAATAATCTAATAAAAAAGATATTAATATATTAATTGTTTATAGGAAAATCTTGCTACAACCATCATTTTGCTTTATAATTAGAAAAAAAAACTCTGCTTCATAATTTTGTTCGCTACAGCCTTATCCACGTCAGCATAAACTGATTCCTCCCAGTCACTGTTTCTTTATATATTTTTACTTTCTCTTGTACCTTTCCCCATCTCTCTTGACGTTGCTCTCTCCTCAACCTTGACCCCGACGCAGAGTAATTCACGGGTCGACATGTGCAGGTCACTGTGAGGTTGGAAGGGGCCAAAAAAACCCCCTCCGGGGACGGGTGCGGAGCCCCTGAATTTTTTTTTTTGGGATTGACCTTTTGCAGATCTCGTTTGTTCATGCTCGTGATGAGTTTTGTTTATGTTTGGATCTGGAAAGCAATAGGGATCATTCGATGTCAGTGGAAGAAAATCTACTAATGATGATGATACTGGTATGAATATTGCAACTCATGATCACAATCATCCGTGAGGACTGACTAAAAAATAGGACATTTTTTTAAAACTGCGATCACGATCGCAGTCCTCACAGAAACTTAAATATAAGACATTTTTGTGAAGATTCTGATCATGATCGCAGTCATAATAAATAAGACTGAAATCATGGTCTCAAATACTATAAAAAAAATAAAAACATGATATTTTTGTGAGGACTGCGATCACGGTCACAATCCTCTTAAATAGTGCATTTTGCGTGGACTGTGATCCAGAAACAAGGCTTAAATCATTTTACAAGGACTGCGATCATAGTCACAGTCCTCAGAAATAAAGCATTTTTGTGAGGATTGCGATCATAGTCGCAGTCTTCTACACTCCGATCATTTTGTGAGGACTGTGATCATATTCACAGTCCTCAAAAATAGGATATTTTCGAAGATGTCTACTTTTTTGAAGCGATTACTCAAGGGTATTATCGTCTTTCGTCGCTAATGAATGCTTCAGTGCTTGATACGTGGGCACACGTTCTTCCTTTAAAAAAAGAGGTGTCAATAAAATTACAAAGCTGAGTTTTTTTCTAATTATGATTTGACATAAGGGGTTGTAACGAAATGCCCCTTTTAAAAATACAATAAGTTGAATTTAATGAAGCTATCATAATTGTAGGAATATAGATAGATGGATTTAAATGAAAATTATTGTAGTTTGAATCATAAATCATGATGTTGTTGATTCATGGGCGGCTAAACCCTTATTATCATAGAGTTTGCATACACTAGAATTGACCAGGATAGATAACTAGAATCAGTTTTTATTTCTCTTTCTTGAACATGTAAAGTGTTTTTCTATTTGAGAAAAACCAATAATTTTGTCTTTAATTTATTCATTTGTTTGCTCAAGCGACAAATAGGCAAGCTTGCATGAACCCGTTTGTTTGTCTTTTTTCAAAACATTTCTTTCATAAAAATATAATTAATAGGACTCTGTTAACATAACTGAATATTTTGCAATCACTAAAAAAAACAATTTTTAGAAAAGCACAATTCAAAAAGTTGCAACTGTTGGAAATTTTATATTATTTTCTAAAACATGCAATATCTTTACAAATTAAATTAGGATAAAACAACAATTATACTAGCATGTAACAACAATTATAATTAAAATAAAATAAAGAAATCTGACCTGGGGAATGCAATCGCGATGTCGCTGCCCTAAAGGATCAAAAGCTCGTCTCCTTGTCCAGACGTTGAATCGACCTTGTCCCCTAGCGGTCGGATTCACCAGCACTCTGCTCAGGACAGTAGACAGAGCCTCTGCTCAAATGAAGAAGTTGCCCAGAAAAAATAAAGATGACAATTCTTTTTAACACTGAAGCCATTCTCACGAAGAGTAGTCTTCAGGTTTTCTTTTAAGATGAGAAAAGAGAAATTGAGTTGTGTCTCTTACTATTGGAGTGAGGGTCTATTTATAACCTTAGAACCCAAGTTGTTATAACAACTCCAACAAAAATCCAAACAGTTGAGATATTTTCTCAACCGATTTAGATTCTAAGACTTGGTCAAAGTTGACTTAGTAAAACAAAATCTGAAATGAAGGCTTTTTCTTTTATTTTAATTCAAAAAATCCAACAGTCCCCCCCAAAAGCTTGAGTTTCAAGAAAGACAGAATAAAACAAATCAATAATAAATAACAATCAAATCATAAAACACGAGTAAAATTTGGGCAACATCATACTGTGAATTCGGGACAGGTGGACTACGCCTGGAACCTTCCTTAGTGAATTCATCGCCATCTAAGAGACATAGTGGACTACGCCTGAAACTAGCCTCTTTTACTAGATATTGATAGAATACACACACAGTAAGTCTTCATCTATTGAGCGAGCGGGTTGAGCGTTAAAGGCCATGCTCACAATAACCGACTCATGAGAGTTTCTAGGGTCAGCCCTGCCCCCCCAACCGCGGCCATCACGGTTCCTCTCACGTAGGTAAGTCCTCCAAGGGTACTACAGCTGGATAGTATACCCTCCACACTACATGCGTTGGACTTATTAAGAGTTAAACTCGTCCTTACCTAGCTATATCATAAGAGCATCTCACCATAGAGAAGGGGTAGTAGCTACAACGCTACATATAGGACATAAATATATCCGGGTTGATACTCCACACGAGTTTCACCAGTCCACCTTGTTACTACCACATTGAAGCTCTTTCATGGAACCAGCTCCCAATCAAGTAGGTTGGGTCCCGCTGTCGGTGAACTCTACTATGAGCTTAACCCCATCTCCCTCGATGAAACTAGGAATATACTCCTAGAAAGACCCTTAATCAGAATGACTTTATGTTTTCTAGGGTCAGAAAATTTGCTTAACAGCCTTTTATTTTCAAGTGGTGACAGTCAGAGATTTAACCCTTCATGACCACATTATTATGACTCTTGACATCTTTTATTAGACCTATAAAGTCTTTGGGTAATTGTCAGAGTCTCCCCCCCCCATTTGAAATTATAAGGTAGTTAAAAAATTTTCCTTCTAACCTTAGTTTCAAAAGGAACAAATTATATCATAATGGTTTATGATAAAGCATATATACATTTTATTTGACTATTTAAATATTTAAGGTATATATGTATATATATTAATTTGATAAAAAATAATCAAGATATAAAAATCATTTTAATGCACGCTTAGTGTCAAAGTCTAAGTATTAACGTGTAATTCAGATATATCTAAAATATAATTTAAGCATAAACTTGATCAAAACATTAAGAACTATACATGTACTAGAGGAAAATATTTATTATCCATTCTATTCACTTTATTAAGACATTGATGATGTCACAGATGAGATTTGATATCTTTACAAGATGGCTGCAAATTGGTTCTTTAACAGATAGTTAAGCATCCTAATTTGCCTTGCCATTTATATTATTAACAGTATCCGAATTTCATCTTAAGCAAATCACCATTGTCTTAACTTTAGTGATTAGGATATAAAATATAATTTTTCTTTGTACATGCAACATGTTCATGCTTTCACTAATAATACATACATATAATGTATGCAATATATATCTTTAATTTTGAGAATATGTCACATTTAAAATCTTCAAATAAATTTTAAATGATTTTAAAAATTATTCAAAATTTAATTAACAATGAAAATTATAATATTCTTTCAAAAAAAATAATAAGCTCTTTTAAAGAAATGTTTAAAGTGCATGATTATATAAAATATAGCAATCATTCAATATATTTTATTATAAAATGATGCACTTATAATTTCAATATATATGCACACATAATTTCATGAATAAAAAATTAAAGTTTATATTTTCCGCAACTATAAGAATATTCTCATAGTTAAATCATGAAAACACTTAAGTAGGAGGTGTATAAAATTTTTTTTTTTTTTAGAAAATTATATTTTTAAGAAGTATAATAAGTTACATCAACATATGACATTTTTTATTTAATATAGTTTCAGTAATAAATATCTCATTGAATAAAAGCTAGTAGTGAAATGAGAAAGTATTTTTACTTATAAGGTAATTTTGAGAAAATTTATTTTATTACTCTAGATATTAAAATATATAACTTTTCAAATTTTAAGAAATGCAATAAGAATCTGATCTAAAATTTCTAACCAAGAATCTCGACCAATTCTCGACAATTTGAACTATATTTGAAAATATCAAAATAGATATTTAATTTATCTCTAAACTTAAGTTAGAGAGAAATTATAGTCTGTAAGGTCAAAATTCATAAGAATGATAAAACGAAAACTCAAAGGTTTCAAAAAAAACTTTTTTTTTATTGGATTAGAATGATCAAGAAAAGTTAAATCGTACTATGTCAAATCTATAACCCTGATTTTTTCTCAGATTTTGTGTCACTTTTGACGCGTATAAGATTGAACCGTGAATCATACAATCAAATTACTTATTTTTCATTTTCATAGAAATGCATAACAGATCAAGTATTGTTGGCCCAATGGCCTTCCACTCTAGTTTTGATGATGATCAACACTCATGTAGTTATGTTTACTAATATTCTTGTGTTTCTAAGTTTCAGATCATTAACAGGATATTAGGTTGGTGATTAGTTTCAACTAGATGATTAGAAGCTATTCATGATGATTCCGGTGCCAAAGCTTAAAGATCATACCTTTGCACTTGGAGAATCACGGAATTTGGACCGAGTCTACTTGAAGATGAAGATCGTCAAGAAGACTTAGGTATTTAGTTTAGAGTTTGTGTTTTAGATCCATATTTGTAAAGCTTAGTTTAGTTGATATGCTCAAGTGAACACAAAACACACACGTTTTATGATTTGATATTTGGTTTTTATGAATAGTTGGTCAAAACAAGTTTGCATATGTTATATGTATAGTAGATGTTTTCTATTTATACATACATGCTTTAACTTGGTAAACAAACTTATTTTGATATCCCTATTCATGTTTTTGAAAAATCAAGTTTGACAAAATACAAGGTTTTGTTTTTGATAAAATTGGCAAGACACAAAAATGAATTGATATGTTAATATATTGTCTTGAAATTTTATCACATGTTTATTTCAACATAAAATGATAAAACAATTTTTATGGTATTTTAAAAGAGATAAAAGATTTTTTAGAAAATATTTTTCCAAATTTTTCTGACCTGGTTTTGTGCTGACAGGCTGGTCGGCCGACCGGGACGGTCGACCGCACCAAGGGCCGGTCGACCGATCCCGTCGACCGACGTGCACAGACGTGCACGTCTGTTAGGCACAGTGGACGGTCGACCGAGCCGGTCGACCGAGTTGAGAGCTCTGCTCTCGGGTTTTATCGGTCGACCGGGCCGGTCGACCGCTATTGCCCAACGGTCACATTTTTGACCGTTGGCGGTCGACCGGACCGGTCGACCGGCAATCTGTCAGGCTGCCACATCAGCCTAACGGCTAGTTTTTCCTAGGGGCTATATATACCCCATTTCTCCATTGTTTTGGCTAAGATTTTTAGAGCTAAAAATTCCAGACTTTCTCTAGTGTTTAAAAGAGTTTTAAAAGAGTTTTTAAGTCAAAAAGATTTCATCTTATTTGTTTTTGGGTTTTTGGAAAATCAAAGAAAGCTAGGGTTTTGGGAGATTGTTTTGTTTTTCATTTTCTATCATTTACAAGTGATTTCCCAAGTAGTTTTTCTTTGTTGCTGGTTTCCAAAAACACCTTGTTTCCACACTTGAGCTATCACCTATCCTAATCTATTTAGGATCTTGTTTTTGTGGAAAAGAAAAGAGAAAAGAAAGAAAGATTGTGTTTGTGGTCTTTGTAACCACTTATTGTAAACCCTCCTTGCTTTTGTGAATCCCTCTTCGGTAGAGGTGATCGGAGTGGTATTGGTTTGGATTCCTCTTTGGTAGAGGTAATTGTGTTTGTTGTGAGCCTCTTCGGTAGAGGTTGTTGTTGTTATTGTTTGTTATTGGCTACGGGCCGTATCCCTCTTCAGTAGAGGTGGATTGTGGTTGTATAGCCTCGGTGGCTTTGTAAGGTTGAGAGAGGAGTTCGGTACTCCTATAGTGGATTGGGAAATCCTACACGGTGGTGTAGGCGGGGATGTAGAGTTGGGTACTCGAACCTCGAAACAAATCTTTGTGTTAGCGTTTGATCCAATTTCTCTCAACTCTACTCTCTTTACTTTGTGCAAGCATCATTTCATTCAAGCATCATTTTTTTCATTGCATACATATCTTATATATTGCTTGTGTTGCCTTGCATCTTTTATATTGCAATTCATTCTTATATGCTTGGCTTGATTGTGTGCATTTCATATTGCTTGGATTGCTTGTGTGTGTGCCTAACTTATACTCATCCAACAAGAGCTTCACATAGCGCCTCAACCCATTTCAAGGGGAATCAAGGGGAGTTAGTCCAGAGCCTCGCAAGGGGAATTCGGCTACACTTGTTGTATTGTATTAGTTTGTGCATAATTTGCATTAGCTTCCGCATTTAGCGCACTTAGTTTGCATTTAGTTTCTTAGATTAGCACTTACACCTATTCACCCCCCCTCTAGGTGTTTTTCAAGTATAATGTGAATGTGAACAACTTTTAACTAAAATCAATAAGTTACAAAATGTATGGCTCTCTTTTCATTAAGGAGCATAGTGTTAGAAGAAAATTGTGACATTATTACAGTTAACTGATCACCTTTATACTTGAAAAGGTAGCTTTTATAATACGATTTAATCACAAAGCTAATGCTATCCCAAGTATATAAGTAGATTGATAAATAAAAACAATATTGAAGTGACAACTACTTAATGAAAGATTTGTTTAATAAAATAAGATTTCAACAAATAGCAAATACAAACAGGGAGGCAAATTAAGGACAATTGTAGCATTCAGGAGACATGTAGCCGAATATTGTATCGAATCGCAGTTAACAACAAGTAACTGAATAGAACAAATTAACAGGTCTTATATGAAAAATCAAATGACAAAAAGGATAAAATAAATCCCATGATTAATTGAGATTAGATGCGCAGTAAGTTAAAAAATATATATATATGAGAGCATTAATTAGATCTCATTAATAAACTCTATTTACTAGACAAGAATAGCATGACACAATTAGTGATGCTATATAAATAAACTACCAAACAATGTTGGAATTTATAGTAAAAATTGAGATTTATCTACCAATAGAAAGTAAGTTGAAATATTACTCAATTAATCCAAAAGATGGTGGGGACATGACATGATGCCAGGAGAATAAATTTAAACAAAATGGAATTCTTAAAAAATATGCTTCTTTGATTATATATATGTACACAATAAATTATGATGAATTACAACTGATGATACATTTAATTGAGCTATGCAAATAATAAACTGTGAATAATCAACAAGCTATGAGACTGAAATATAAAATATTTCCAAATTAAAGCACTTACAGCAAAAATTTAAACCAAGGTCACACTCACATGCTCGGACCCATAAATCAAGAAAATATTAAACACATCAGCTTAAATAGAAATTAGTTAGTAATATAAGAAAGGAAACCAGTTCATTAAGTTTCTCTTTGTTTGTAAACCTGAGGCAATGGAATTTTATAGGATGCGCATGTAAACCGATCATATCCAATAAAATTGGTTAATAAAATGTAATAATTGAAACTAAGGAGAATTAAACAAAAAAAATAACAAAGTTTTCATATGCTATTGAAATTTATAACAGACAATGACCATTTGTCTTCTACATTGTTGTATAAAACTCGAGCAATAATTTTAATCAACAAGATTTTGCAATAATAAATAAATCTTTTGCAAGAGTTCAATCAATTTGCATGGATAGAAAATAGATTAAATGAAAAGAGACACCATATATATTTTGATCCTTTAGATTGTTAGAAATTTTATGCTATTTTCTAAAACATGCAATATCTTTACAAATTAAATTAGGATAAAACAACAATTATACTAACATGTAACAACAATTATAATTAAAATAAAACAAAGGAATCTGACCTGGGGGCGATGTCGCTGCCCTAAAGGATCAAAAGCCTGTCTCCTTGTCCAGACGTTGAATCGACCTTGTCCCCTAGCGGTAAAGGATCCCCCGGATTCACCGACACTCTGCTCAGGACGGTGGACAGAGCCTCTGCTCAAATGAAGAAGCTGCCCAGAAAAAATAAAGATGAGAATTCTTTTTAACACTGAAGTCATTCTCACGAAGAGTAGTCTTCAGGTTTTCTTTTAAGATGAGAAAAGAGAATTGAGTTGTGTCTCTTGCTATTAGAGTGAGGGTCTATTTATAACCTTAGAACCCAAGTTGTTATAACAACTCCAACAAAAAATCTAAGCAGTTGAGATATTTTCTCAACCGATTTAAATTCTAAGACTTGATCAAAGTTGACTTAGTAAAACAAAATCTAAAATAAAAACTTTTCTTTTATTTTAATTCAAAAATCCAACAGCAATTACATAAGCCAAAAGCCCATTCTTGAGGTTTCTTTTATTTTCTCTCGTTGTCATGCTCTTGGATGATTCCCACACAAACTGACTTCTAACTGAATTTCTTCCTATAATTTTGCAATTATTTTTATGAATCTTGTCTAGGAAATATTTTTTGGCAATATTCTAGGAAAATTAAAGAATGTAAATGAGGTTATATGGAAAGTATGTTTTAAACTGTGTGGATGTCTGTGGAGAAATCTGGGATTTATTTGTTTCACAAAGTATGTCTTGATGAAAATGTTGGTCAAAGCATTGGAGTATATTTGACTTAGTACTAATACATGCTCAATATTGCATATTGTTTCTTAGAAAAACAAATAAATTAATTAAAGTATAGCATATTTGTTGCAAATATAACATTTCCCTTCTCTGTATAATATATCCTAATATTTTTTAATTTTTTATTTATCTCAAAAATTATATATCTTAATTTTCTTTTAATGAGAAAGCTAAATAAAACCCTGGTCCCATTTCTAGCTAAACTGACTCGCATGTTGCATCAGAGTTGGATCTTATATCGACCCGACCCGGGTTAGACCCATTTAAAGTCCAAATAGTTTATCGTTTTTCGGCTGCGACATATGTGCGGTCCCTAGCGTCCCCATTCTCTCACTCTCTTAGGTTTCTCTTCTTCTTTCATCTCCGGCGATCGATGGCGGGAATCCGGTGGCCGCCGGAGGACTCCGATCTGGCCATCCACCGACATCCGACTACCTCCGCTACCACGACCGCGGCGGGAGGCGGCGATCTTGTGTCGGATGATGACCGCTCGGTGGCTGCGGACTCGTGGTCGATAAAGAGCGAGTACGGAAGCACTCTCGATGACGAGCAGCGGCACGTGGATGCATCCGAGGTCCTCTCCGGTGCCAATTTTCGTGCTGCTTCAGATTACAGGTCTTTCTCTTCAATTTTTTTTGAGCAATTATGGTTTCGTTGATCTAGTGAAGTTTATTATAGACTGAATCTAATAGGAGAAAATTTGGTAGAATACATTATATTTTTGCGAAATTTGGGATCTTTCTAACTAATTTATTTAGGACTAGTGGAGTTTTGCTTCAGGCTTTTTTATTAAAAAGATTGAAGGTTCCAATTTTTTGAACAATGTTACATGAAAACTCCATTAAGTTGGTTCCTTGAGACATACTTAATGGGAATATGAATATGCAGTAAAAAAAGGAAGCAATACTTCATTCCATGAAATTCCGCTGTGGGATGTAATTGTAGCCTGTAGAATATCTATAAACATAAAGTGTGGTTTCTGAAAGTTGACCAAAGCATCTTGCTGTTTTGAAGCGGTTTGTAGACCCTAACAAATCCAGAACAAAGTTCTGAAAATCAATTGCATTAGAGTCCAGTTATTACAGTTAATTTTGACCTTTTGCTTCAACTCTGTATATCATTATAATTTTGTAATATTAATTTATCATTTTATTTCTCCCTAAAAGTTTATACAATCTGAGTTGATCTAGCCTTATATAACTATGATGTTGTCACCTAGCACCTAAGAAATATGTAAACATAATTGAATGTGTCCCATGCATAAGAAAACTATACCCAGGTGGTTCTCGAGGCTGCCTCATAGTGCAAGGCATGCCTACAAAAGCATTGTTTAAGACTAAACATCATCGACAAGCGGAGATCAACCCAACCAGCACGAGAATTAGTAGAAAAGAGAAAGTATTAGCTACATCCAATAGCCCTACTTGGAATGCATAGGCATGATTAAAACTAATTACCTATATTCCCCAATGCATTTGAGCATTCCATCCCTATCCTTACTCTGACAGAAAGAAAAAAAAGTAATGGGGAATGTGGCGGGGGGATGAGCCCTACGCTTTCCCATCCTGATGATCTGTTTTAGACTCCTTTCTTGTTTTTCCCATGTTCTCAAAATGTTAGATATATTCATAAAGCATGAGGGCTAGCAACAAGGAAGGAGTAGATAAAGCATATATGAATTACGGTTGCAAGCAGCTCAAGTTGACTTATAACTTATCTGGGCCTCTAATTGGAACCTGACTAGTATCGAAATCTAGACCATATGGTTCAGATATGCTTCAAACTAAGTCTTACACTGCACGAAGTGGGGGTAAGAATGAGTCTAACTGATTGCATTTGCCCTTAG
This sequence comes from Agave tequilana, assembly GCA_038442645.1. Taxonomy (NCBI): domain Eukaryota; kingdom Viridiplantae; phylum Streptophyta; class Magnoliopsida; order Asparagales; family Asparagaceae; genus Agave; species Agave tequilana. The sequence goes on from JAVJIF010006912.1 coordinate 80,911, forward strand.
AAATTCCGAGACTATATAGACATTGAAAGTGTTAAAAGGTGTGGGGCGAACATATAAAAGAGGCAAGTTGTGTGGACCAACCCAGCCCAATTTGAAGGATACCCGGGTCGACTACTGAATAGGTGCTATTTAGATCAAATCATAGAGGCTCATAGCCATGTAGTCTAAAGCTAAATCTGAAACACAACCCGATGAATAAAAGAAGGATCTTTGTCATGTGTTTGGCTTTGCAAATTTGGTCTATGTTATAGTTTCGTTTTTGGAAACTACGGTGTGGAGGGTAGTATAGGACGTTAATGTGCATCAAAAACCACGTGGAATAGAGAAATTTTTTTTTTTTTTTACTATATAATAGGGGTTTCCATCCTAAACCATGGTTTAAGTGCTATCCAAATTGTAGCAAAACATCTAACAAATGATTGATATGAAAGGAAAAGGGATCTCGTAGATTTCCATGTCAATGGCTATGTTCAATCATAGGATATTGCATGGTCATTTCTAGTGAGACGTACATTGATGGGAATATTGTTTTGTGCGGTGAAGAGGACAAAGATTTGTAACCTGTCTTTGAGATTGAAATAGGATCATTCAATAGGAAAGATTATACTTTGGCCAATAATATACGAAAGTTGTCGTGGAACCTCTTTGAAATTAAAGGTACTCACACATTGCAAGAATCCATGGGGAAGCATCATGTTGAAAAAATAGATCACTGCAAAATTGGTTTAATTAAAATGATTTTGATCAAGTAACCTATAGAGCTGTTAATAAGGCAAGAGGTTTCTAAAGATGGGAAGAAAATAGAGACCAAGAATCAGATGAATGGCAAGAAGTAGATTAGCTATGTTGTTTTACACTTCAAATGTGAAGTTGTGTCGACACGTGCTGGACATGTGTGTCAAACACATGCATATAACACGGTATTTCAATTTTCTATGTACTTTTGGAATTCGTTGTTTGTCTTGTCGTATTGTACCTGTGTCGGTGTGTCTGTGTCCGTGCAGTATAGATGTTGTTAGTTTTAATGAATAAAATAGCATACTTCATCTACAAGGTCATGAGGATCAAGACATCCCACAAAGGCTTCGATCTCAAAAAGGTTATCAATGATATATCAGTAGTTATCTAAACAAAATAGGCTGCTAGCTGCTAATACTTATTTCTCAAGTCAAAAAGAAGGATTTTCAGTGGCAACCGCTGAACTCGTTAATAAACTACTGCAATCCAGTTGCTTCCCACAGTTTACCAAATGAGTGGAGTTCTGGAAAACCAAAGGTGTACGGCTCCCTAACCGCAGAACTCGTTAATAAACTACTGCAATCCAATTGCTTCCCACAGTTTACCAAATAAGTGGATTTCTGGAAAACCAAAAGTGTACAGCTCCCTAATTGGCATGTTGTGACTTCTGATATTAGCACAAAATGATGTATAACGTATGCATAGGTACATAATGAATCTATATAATGATTATATTGATCTATGTAGTTGATTAAAAATTATAACCATCATGATTAAAAATAAATGTACAATAGATATGAGATATAAACGGTTGTAAAACTATATAAATCTTTATAAAATTCACACTTTTGATTTAGAAGTTATTAGATACCACTCTCAAAATTCATAAAAACAAAGGAGATCTGAAACACAATGCAGTAGGATTTACAAGAGTTTGTGCACTCGTGAGATTTACATTTACAGTATACTGAAACCTTGATAGAAAGTGTTGCAATTCAAAAGTGAAACTGAGTTATCAAAGATTGCCAGTAAGTTTGATATATTGCAAAAATTGTCAGTATGTAAGCGTCAAGTTATTTTTCAGAACATCTACCTTTTTTGTATTGATTAACTATGTTGGTGTAACAAGTTGAAGTGTTAAATTTTCTGATGTTTACTCAAACTTATATTGGTACAGTTCTGATAAAGATGAGCCAGATGTTAACGAGGTTGAATCATCAATGCTCGGTTTGCAGAGCTACTGGGATGCTTCATATGCGGAGGATCTTGCAAATTATCATGAGCATGGTCAAGCCGGCGAAATTTGGTGAGTGAGAATATTTAAAGACAAAATCCACCCCCCAACACCAAGAAAAAGAGCCCCCTTTTGCTCGGGTATCCATCCCATCTCACATGTGAAAGCTATCGTGCATTATTAATTTTTAATAGTTTACACTAGATTATTGTACATAATTAATAAATATATGTGACATATGAATAGTACACTAGTAAATATGAACTTTTTTTTTTTTTGCTTCTTGATGTTCTTTATACCTTTATTGTCTTTTTATTTTAATGATTCCATTATCTTGTTGTTAAAATTTAGAATCATTAACAACCTTTTTTTCATGATGCTAACTTATTAGAGATGGCTCACCCCATATCTAATTTGGCTGTGTTTTACACTTATATTTATATTCAGAAAATGATACATGTTTTGTCTAGCAATTTATTTAGCCCACAAATACAGTGTTACATGTTACATCCATCTTGTGTTTTAGTTAATCATGATTCAAGTTGATAGAAGTGACCATGTTAATGTCTTCATGGTCATGAGATTGTCTTGTAAACTCTGTCGTGCATAAGAATAGCCTAAAACTCCCAATTCCAACTGAATTTAAGTTGGAGACACAACACCCTATTTGGCACATAGGCTGCCTAAACAAGAATTTCAGATTTTGGATCTTAAGTGAATGCTTAGTCAACTAAAAGAAATGATAGAAGAAGAAATTTCAGGTAAGAAATGAGGAGAGAGGGAAAGAAGAGTAGAGGGAAAATGAATGCATTCGTCTTGTGTTTTAGTTAATCATGACTCAAGTTGAAAGAAGTGACTGCGTTAACGCCTTCATGATCATGAGATTGTCTTGTAAATTCTGTTGTGCATAAGAACCCCCACCCCCACCCCACACTGGCGGTTGCCACCCAAAAGGGAAAAAAGGGTTTTGCAGCACTCAATGCACACTGCGGGTTTACAAGCCTAAAACAGGGGCGCAAAGGGCTATTTAGATGATGGTTCAGTGTTGTTAGATGCTTGGAATGATCACCTTTCACCTTTCCTTAATTTTTATTTATCTTTAGAATATTTATAAAGAGTGAGGACCTATCCATGGTATTTAACATTTTCATTAGTTTTGTGCTTTACTTCATCAGGGCAAAATAATTTAACTCGTTGGCTTTGACAATGAATTTCTCTTATCCCATTTATATTCAATTTTTATCATGGGATGGCAAAAAATAGCAGAAGTTATTTGTAGCCAACGCCTAAATATGTGGCTAGTCTTCCATTGTTTGCTTTATGTTATAAAAAGAAAAATAAAGGATGTGGATTGCTTTTTGCATTTGCCTTTTTATATATAATATAAAATACACACACATATGTGGATACATTCATACATAGAGCAAACAGGGAAAGGGATAATTTAACACATTGTTTCTTTGAATTTAGGTTTGGGGCCGAAGTCATGGATACTGTTGCAAGTTGGACAAGGAACTTGTGTTTAAACATGTTTCAACGTCCAAATGCGGCTGAGGGCAGCAATTGTAAATCTGAAAACAGAGATAACGTCAAAGATTTGTCAAACTGGAGTGTGCTCGACATTGGAACTGGGAACGGTCTCCTGCTGCATGAGCTTGCAAAGCAAGGGTAGGCTTCTGATTGCTGTGGGTTTTATGGACCTCCATGTATGCATCTATCTACAGATTATATATAGTTAAGAGATATGTTCTGTATGCAAGACCTTCCAAGCATGACATTTTCGTATAGTCTCCGTGAGTGCATTTATCGGCAGATTCTATATAGTTAAAGAGATAGCTTTGACTTGAGCTTTACTTTAATTTATAAACTTAATTTTCAGCAACAACAGCAACCACAACAAAACAATATTTCTGCCCTTTTATAGCCTCAGTCCAATGTTTTTAGGGATATCCCTACTTCTTGTTGCTTTTTCATCTATTATCTGTCACTCACACTCAGTGGGAGTCTCCATCTTCTTTTGTCAGTGCATGACAGTGGGAGGGAGAGAGGCTTCCACAGTGTGTTTTACACCACCTGTCTCCCTGCATAGAGGATAGTGTTTTTTTTTTCACCTTAAAACAACAAGATTTGGTCTGCAAACTTTTCATAACTAATTTATATTTGGCAAACATGAGACTGCATTTATATTTTGCCAAGAATATCTTAACTCAGCATTACACGGAGTTTATTGGAATCATTCTGATCATTCTATGAGTGCATCTTCTTCCTCCAATACCCGCAATTTTAACAAATTTCCTGCTCAACCTCTCAATTTATAAAAGTTTTATGAATCACTTATATTAATAATTAGATTTCAGAAGCAATATTTAATTTTTTAAACATTTCTTATAAGTGAAACTAAAATTAAGTTTTAGACGATTTCAGTGCTCATAACTTTACCAAACCAACAAGCAAACTTGAATTTTGTTTTCCAACGTTACCCACACACTACTTCCAGAAGGATTTGAGCAGGAAACCTACTACGACATTCAAATACAAGTTCCATTGAAGTTGACTTACCGTATTTAAAGTAATAAAAAAATAAAAAAAATCAAGTATTTTGTAGTTCTTTCGTCCATGCATTAAGTAGGCACAAAATGGACGGTCAAAAATAGCATATTACTTAGATGTGTGACTTTAGACATACAAAATTTTGATCCGACCATTTGATCATGATTTAAACATTTTAAAAACCTCACATACGAGCTTTTGTTAGGTATCAAATATTCTACACCGTTAAACTAACTAACTCACTTATTCGGCCGTTCATTTTACGCCTATTTAATAAATAAGCAAAAAATATTCTAAACACTTGAATTTTTGTTTTAAAGCAATCTTAATAATGTAAATCAACTCCAATAGAGTGGATCTTCAATATGAATAACCTGATATTGAATTTGAATGAGAATGATTCATCTCCATATCTTTCTCAAAATACCCAAGTCTATATATATTTGTAATAGTTATAAAACACCGAACCTTCAATCAGTTAATTGTATCCTTATCTTATTATGCTCATCATTTTTTTGTATTTGGTTTACACCATACTTTGTAGTGACCTATTATTTTTATCTATTGTACTTTTCAACATTTAAAACTCACAATTTGTTATTCTATAACATAAAATTTGATTATATATTAATGAATTCCAATGTGGATCACAATTTTTGTATGAAACCAAAGTGACATGTATTCCTAGTATCTGTTTTATATTACTTAATTCTCAAACCATCAATTTTCTAGCATGGGACTGGATATCTCAATCTGCAAGTTTGTGAGCAAATCACTAATATGGCTTAGAGCATGATATCGTTATTTTTGACCAGTCATATTTGCACTATTTGTGCCATTTGAAAATGCCTATTCTCTGTGTTTCCACTTGGTTTATCTGTTGACCTGATAGATTACAATTTTCTTTTTTATTGCTGAGTTCTACTTCCAGGTTTTGCGAATTGACTGGAACTGATTATAGTGAAGGAGCAATTGAACTTTCAAGGAACATAGCAATCCGTGATGGATTTCCCAATATCAATTTCCTGGTATGTGAGCTTTCTATTATGAAAATATACCGCTGGACCAGTGTTTTAAAAAACTCGTTTTATAACCCGTTATAACTCGTTATATAACATAACACTGACCAATCGTTATGTAACAGGTCTAAAAACGCAATGTTTGATAACTATGGTTATTTTGCTCGTAACTTACGTTACGTTACGTTATTAACGTAACGCACCAAAACCTACGTTACAGTGCAAGTCTACTTTTTATAACCTCATATTCTTTCGGTCTAGGGCAAAAAAAAAGTCCCCCAAATTCGCTCGCTCACTCGTCCTCTCTGCAACCTTATCGTCATGTCCTCATCGGCGCCGAGAAGAAGACATACCTCCGATCGACAGTAAAAGAAAAAGACCTACCTCTGATGGATATCCGTCGTAGTGGTTCTCCCTGGCATCGTCTCCAAGCTGTGATTCTCCATCTCCCTAGCACAGATAAGCTCTCTCCCCTTATCTTTCTTCTCTCTCTTTCTTCAATCTCCCCTGGATCTCTCTCCCCCCGATCTCTCTCTGCTTTCTCGCCCCGATCACCCTCTCTGAGATCGGGAGCAGAGAGATCGGGAGGGGGAGAGAAAGCAGAGAGAGATCGGGAAAGGAAGAGAGCAGAGAGAGATCGAGGATAAGATATCAGAGAGAGTGAAAGACATGAGGGTATAATTGAATAGCATATTGTAAATTGAATTATGAATTATAATGAATAACATAACTAAAAATTATGAATTATGATGGAATCATGAATTGTTGTAGATTGAATTATGAGTCTGTGTAGATTGAATAGCATGGCTAAAAATTATGAAATATAATGAAATATGCGAATCATATTGTTATTTGTGTAGATGAAATTATGAATTATAACTTGTGAATATGAAAAATTATTCTGATACTTGCTAAAAATTGTTGCGAGACTTACTAAATGTGTTATATATTGTTTTGATATTTTTTAGATTTTTTAAAAATATTTTCCTATTTATAAAAAATCTTAAATATAGTATATATATTTATTTTTATTAATTAAATATAAATCGCGTAACCTACGTTATGCGTTACGTTATAACCTATGTTAACATAACAGAAGAAAAACGTTATCATTACGTTATCGTTATTTTAAACATTGCGCTGGACTTGTATCTGTCTCTCCATTTCTTTATTTTTTTATGATGAATGAATGTCTGGCTGCCTATGTGTAAGTTCTCTGTGCTATGCTCAGAAGATGTTCAAAACATCATCTTGTTACTCCTTTTGCCTTCTTGATTGATTTTTCATTAGGCTCCAAGATTTCTAATTTGACTTTCTTTAAATGTCATGCCTCATTCCGTCCTAGATTGTCATTCTTTTTTTTTTAAAAGAGTCAGTGATGAGGACATCCAAGCGGCGTTCAAGACGGTAGAATCAACATGCGTAAGGATGTGTCAAGTTACAATTATTTGGAGTCTGTATTTTTTCATTTATTGAGTCGAGTGTTTTTCTTTTATTTAATAGCTTTGTTTTATCTTCTTTAGTCACATATCGATTGTGTGAGAAGAGTTGATTCTTGTAAACCTAAAAAGACAGTAATCAATAAGAGCTGTAAATAATAAAGATTTTATGAATGAAAATTTTGAGTGTTTTCGAAATGAAAATCCCTTGTGAGCTTAGAGTGTGAAACCCAGTTCAATAGAATTTAGAGTGTGAAATTCTAATCCTAAATATCCCCTTATCTCCTCCATCAAATTCCATAATCACTTTACAAATCCCCTCCACGAATTACATCCATTTATCTCTTGCACCAAATTTACCAAAAAAAAAACAAATAACAGAAAACACAGCCGCCAGCAGCATCCTTTCTCCGACCTCCTCTTCTTCAACCTCGGTTGCTCCTTTACCGGCTGCCTTTCTCCTGTGCGTGCTCCTCTCCCTGTCTGCCTCTTCCTTATCTGTCACCCAGTTTGCTGGCTGTATAACCAGCAATTGCCTCTCTACCATCTCCATATGTTGTCGCAGTGTCAGGTTGCCATTGCCGTGCACTTCAACAGTCGTCTAGCTTCCTCTATTTCATCTACTGTCACCACCGATAGGCTGCATAACAACATGCCATCCCCGCCTCGATCTTCATCTTCTGTTGTTTGTCGGCTGCCGAATAGCCACCAACCATCTCCTTCAACTGTTGTAGTTGTCTGGTTACAGTGGTCCAGCAGATCTTCAACAATAATTGCTACACAACAACGGCATCGGATTGGACGGGATGAATGTCAGATTAACAAGCACAAGTTCAATAACAAGATCAACAAACAAAGAAGCTTTTGAATCAAAAGGGAATTCCCAACAATCACAGTAATCGGATACCTGAGAACCTAGCTTCTCAGAAGGTGACTTTCTATTTCAGCAATTGGATATTAGTTGGATTACACCACACTTTTAGTCTCTACAGTTTTATTACTATTTTCTGTTGTTCACTATAAATGTGAGTGTGTGATTCTGCTCATACTTATTATTTACTGTTATTGATATTGCAAGTATGACAATTTCATGTTTAACTAAATGTTGCATTTGACTTGTTGAGAATTGGAATATCTAGACAACAATTGCAAATTATTGTTAAAATCCCAACTCTACCAATAACCAACTTACTGGATGGAATGGTTCCCAACTCTACCAATTACCAAATTCAAGATAAGTAAATATATGCTGAGAACACACATCTTCAATGTGGATTATTTTCAATTGAAAAAAATGCAGCCAGAAATGTTCTTCAATATGATCAATTACTTGCATGATAATTGGTATGTGCTGGGTTTCCAACTTTACCAATAACCAACATCACGTAAATACATGATGGAAAAACGTATCTTCATTATGAATATTCTCATTTTAGTCTTACAAGCCGTTGCCTCTGCACTATACAGCTGTCATCTTGTCATTAAAGCAACATACATCAGATAAGCAAAGACAATCACAATTACCTCTGTCAGATAAAATATCAAAAATGGTCAAATGAGTCATTGCCCTAAGTTACTAGAATTGGCCATCACCTGTGTCAAACACTTTATTGACATTGCTACTCTTCTTGATTCTTGTTGGAGTTCAAGATTCCTGTATAAAGAATCTTTATAACTAAAAAACTGCAAAATTTTTGGCATCAGCTTCTACGTTTTCGTGCAGGTTGATGATATTTTGGAGACCAAGCTGGATAGGAAATTCCAACTTGTTATGGACAAGGGCACATTGGATGCTATTGGGTTGCATCCGGATGGTCCTCTAAAGAGGTAACATTGCTCTAGGAAGTTTGTTGCTCTGATTTTTCTCTTTCTTTAGTTTAAAAAATTGTGTTTTGGAGTTCATTGTTTGTTTTTGGTGTTAACAAACATGCCTAAGTTTTTTTCTCGTGGATGCAGTAAATTAATATAGAGAATTCAAAGAAAGATTTCTGTTCAAATACTGAGATATAACCAAATAATAAACACATTTTTTTTTCTTGTTATTAAGAATTATAGGACTTGAACTAGCAGTTATCTGATAGCGATGGTCAGGTTTACACCAAGGTTTGAGAAATCGATTTCGGTCTCGAACTCTTGGTTTATCAAACTTTTTGATTAGTTTCAACAAATTCTTATCAAGCTTCTGTTTCAATTTAGTTGTATATAAACATTAGAAAGCTTTGATTTTTTTGCATATGCAGTGTGCAAAAAGCATGGGATTACGGATGTTAAATCAAAAGAAGTAAACTTCTAATACTCAACTTGTAATCCAAAAAAATTAATCTAAATTAATTTGAAAGTTTGCAATTTAAAGTTAGATGAAGATTATATTCATAATTAAATTATAAATATATAATGATAATTTCGCAGATTAGGATATATTGTTTTCAGATGGCTATAGAAGTTAAAAGAGGATGAAATTATTAATTAGAAACATACATTTTCTCTCTTTTTCTGAAATTTTTGCCTGTTCGGTATGTATCATACTATACTCACTGAAACTGTTCGAAATTTATGGACACCAAATGTGTGTCCTCCGAATCTTAGTGAAACTGAACTTCGTGTCAATTTCGAACACGCACTCACTGAAACCTCGACGAAACTGCCAAAACCTCATACCTTGATGTAAAGAGACGATCAACATATTAATTTACTGTCACATGGTCTTGCAACTCGTGTAATTTTTTTTTTTTGTTTTCTCTCTCTTTGTAATCTACATATGCCATGAAGTGTATCATTCTTTTTTAATGTCTAACATTCATTTTCTTTAACTAAAATTTCAGGATAATGTATTGGGAATCCGTGAAGAACTTGGTTGCTCCCGGAGGCATACTGGTCGGTATCCTATATGTACATTCTCAAGTTGTTTCCTGCTGAATGAAAACAATTTGGCGAACCCTTGTTTATTTTTAGGATTCCTTGAACATGTTTTTCTCGTCAATACTGACTCTAGTTGCTCTTCATAGGTAATTACATCATGCAACAGCACTAAGGATGAGTTGCTTCGAGAGGTAGATAGTTTTAACCAGGGAAGTATCGTCTCACGAAACTTGGAAAGAGAGGAGGGAAGCGAGCAAGCAGTGTTCAAATATATCGATCACATTCGGACTTATCCAACCATCATGTTTGGTGGAGTGGAAGGTTCCCGTGTGTCTACTGTTGCTTTTCTTCGAAACTGAAATTAGGATGCTTGCGGCGTAGAATTGGGGTGATAAATTGACTGACTCGAGCGTTTTATAACTCGTATTATCTTCACATGTTCCCTTCTTTTGGGTTCTTTGTTGGTGTTCGTCCCTTTTCCACTTTTAGCTTGGAAACTAGACTTGGAGGTGTAGTTAATTTAAGTTTTATTCCGCCTCAATTTAGTTGTACTTTGAGGGTATATTATTGAGCAAAAGCAGGTAGTTTCATGCGACCATGTTGATAGAAAGCTTTGCATTCCCTTAACAAAGTCATCGGCATCCTAGGCTTCCTAGCTCATGTAGCTGTGAGTTCAACAGGTTGCCATCAGAATGTTTTGCTCATAATTGGCTCCTAAAAGGTCACTGTGCGCTTTTCTTTAGTATTATTAATATTTAAGCCATAAGCCCATGTACAAAGCGTGTTCTCCAGGATCTGAATCCATTGACATGTCCAAAACATCAGAGTTTCAGCTCCATCAATTCCATCTCGTCATTTATTTTATCGTTAGATCGAGCAACAATTGTATGCGCTCCAAGAGTCTGCGACGCACAGGTTTTCAATTCATGTGATTAACTGCATGTAATCCCCCTCCAGGGTGCAAGCAATTCTGTATGGTTGATGGACAGCGGCGCCCATAATAATAAATTTTCCATGGCAATCTCTAAGAACAAAGCTAATTCCCTGTTAACATGCATTCGAAAAAATTTTGAGCAGATAATAATTATTTAGATGCAAACTCTTATGGTACAGTTTTGGGGAACCTGGTTTTGGCTAGGGAAACTAATGTGAAGCATCCCCGCATAGATGAAGACTATTACTAATGAACTGGAATGTTTGTGTCCCATGTAAATGGTTACTGATATAATCTCCCCATTCCCATTTTAACTTGGAATGCTGTTTCAAGCAAAAAGGAATCGCTGAATGGAACTCCTCAAAACTCAACAAATTAGTCATTGTAAGCTGTTAAGGATCAGTCACAGGGTTCTGCTAAAGTGCTCAAACCGCCGCCATAGCTTCTGCTAGAGAGGTCAAACCATCCATGCCGCGCTTGCAGCTCTCTTCTTGACACATCAAAGGGAGTAATCTGAAGACGACCTGAATGCTAATTAAAGAGCTCTAGCAGGCAGATACCACCACTCTAGGATATTTTGTAGTCAAGATTCTGGTATAACTCTCCATCCTCTCTTGAACTGCCCGGGCAGAAAACATCACGAGAAACTTTACAAACCTAACAGCAGACAACATTTCGTTCCCACAATCACATCATCTGCAATCCTTTCGGATCAGCCTGCTTTCCTCACTAATATAACAATCATCCTAATGTAATTTAAGCCTTCTCTAAGGAGAGAGGTGTTGGTATCATCATGCTTCCTGTACTCAAAAATGTTTTCTACGTCACACCAAATCCACGCCTAATTACAGTTTCCCCAGTAAGATTCAACAGCCAAACACTGGCATCAAAGCATACCATGAAAAAAAAATTTGAGAAAGAAGAGATGATCAGAGCTTTGCGAGCAAACAAAAGAAAAAACCCAACACAAAGGCAACGAAATTTAAAATGTGTCAACAATTCATAACACTTGAACATTTAATAGGAAATAGCAGTACTCGAGAAAAAACATGACAACACATAAAACATGCAGGACCAGTAAGGTTATTGGACATAACAGATACTGTCTCTGACCGACAAAGCAAGCACGGATGACAGATTAACACACACAGATAGAATCAAACTAAAACCAGAGACACGCAAACAGATAATGTAGCATACAGAATTAAAGAAGCGCAGCAGCACAAGCTTAAGGATTACTCTTCTTCAGATTCGGACTCGGCATTCTGGAGCCACTCCACGAAAGGCTTCACATTCTTCCAGATCTGAGAGTTCTTGTTATCTCTTGCTGCACCTTCTTGAAACCACTGAACTATGACCTCTTCCTCCAGCAAATCTGCGTCGTAGAGAACCTTCAGGGCAAGTGGAACCTCTTTCACAGCATCTGCACTGGCCTTGCCGCAAAATGACTCCACAGCTCGAAGAAGAAGCATCTGAGACCCTTCTTCCTGAACAGCAGCCGAGAAGTAACTCTTCTTCTTGCCAATCTCCTTCGCAAAGCCTTTGCCAGCGCCCTCAAAAAGGGCTTGGAATAGAGCTGTCATGGTCTCCTGAGAAGTTCCAGTAGCAGAGCTAAGGAAGGAATGGAGCTGGCTTGGTGTGGAACCTTTGCTCAGTCTGCTCTTAATGTCTGAAACCAACAAATCATAACTGGATACCTCTGGAGCAGGCTTCCCTTCAGTGGAGGTCCTGTTTCCATTTGAAAGAGCCTCTTTCTTAGCTTTCTGCGGCTTCTTCTCTTGCTCTGCTTCAGTAGTTGAGAGCATCACCATTTCGGCAGTCACAGCACTGAGTTGCTCTTGGATCCGCTGCCGTGCAGCCTCTAATGAAGTGTCAGTCTGCCACTGGACATCATCGTCATCGTTATCAGCCACATCATGATCCCCATTCTGGCTGCCAGCAGAGTTAGAGCGATCCTCGTCAGAGCTGCCATTGGCTTTCTTAGCATTGTCGTTGGCCTTCTTTCCTGGAGCAACCTTGGAAGATGCGTCCTTTGAAGAGGCACTCGTTTTCTTCTTTGAATCCTTCTTCAGTTTCTTCTGTTCCTCGTCAGCAGCCTCCCCTTCCTTGAGCCGCTCTTTCTCTGCCCTCCTCATTGCTTTCTTGTCCTTCGACCCTTTCTTCTGCTCTGGTGGGTTCTTCAGTATAAATGTCGTGAGCTTGTCTCTCATATCAACATCGGAAATAAAGCCACAGGCTGCACACTTCAAGGTGATCATCTCAGTCTTGGTGACGATAATTTCAGTCTCAGGGTTTCCACACCCATAGCACTGCACATATTTCTTGATAAAGTTCTCGAGAAGCCCAGCCAGCTTGGCAGTATCATGGGCTCCATTAACAAGAGAGGTTCCAGTCTTCTCGTCAAATTTAGATTGTGCACCAAGCTCACATCCAAAATACTTTGTGGTGTAAGAAGCAGGCCTAGCCAATGCTTTCGCTATGTCCACCATGTTCACGATATTTGTCTTGATGCCATTGCCACGCCCTTCAATTTTGGTAATCATCTTGGGCATCTTATACCTATAGAAGGCATCATCGCTATTGGCAGCACCAATGTTTTGTAAAGCCATCTTTGGGCAAGTGATGAGTTTGCTGAAGAGGTTATCAGAGCCAAGACGCAGCAGATGTGGGGCTGAAGTATTTCTCTTCTGGAGTATCTCTATTGATGTAGGAAGGTTGCATAAATGAGCAACTAGGAGTAAGATGCTGGGGTGGCCTGTGATGCATACAACTCTCCAAGGAGAGCCTGTACCTTTTTCTTGATGTAGGAGAATATTCTCCAAGCAATCCAATTGATCCCAAATAGAAAGAACCCCAGCCAGACATAAAAGAAGCTTCAAACTTCACACTCTCCACCTTGGCAGTGTGCAATAACTAAAAGAGTAGAGTTGCCACCACGTCCTGAAAGAGATAAGATGCATCGAAATATATAAAAAACACTTCATGGAAGTTTAGCATAAGCAAGCATCTAGACATAAATTACTTCAAAAAGAACAAAGTCATACAATATCAAGATGGGACAACATGCAAGTTGACAAGTTATGATGTATACAAGCAAACATATCCAAAAATCTTATGCACATTTAAACACCAGAAAATGTAGAGCATAACACTACCCCACGTACAGATACTGAGTCCAACACCAAGATGATAATGAAATGTCAAGATAATTTTCATAAGATAAGTTCTCCATCTACCCATAACATGGTAGATAAGTCCAAAGACAGTTCTATAATATTCTAAAAAAGAAAGGAAAGCTTTCCATGATAGGATCCATCAAGCAGATCTTATTCCAAATTTCCCAACCTACTAATGACAATAGCTGTCTTTTGTCTACACATCATACTTATGTCACTTACAAGATCATGTTCATGCCAAAATATATCCATGGATGCACAATCCATCTTCGGACTCACAGACTCCATTGCCTCTCAAGATTTTCGTAAGGTACTACACTTCCCACATATTTTTAGAGATCAAAGCTGCTACCTTTACAAAGAAAGGTATTATGGTCATCAGCCTATCATTCTTCGCATTTCCCAAATAAGATATTAATGTTTATACAAGCATATCAGTCTAAAAATATCAGCATCTTCTTGCCCATGATCACATCTAACCTTTTGCCCGTAAATTGTTAGATAAACTGCAATAAAGCTACCCATTAATTTATCATCGAGTACTTTATTCCTGAAAGTTCACAAATGTATGGTCCAACAAGATAAGCGAAAGAGTATGCACATCATTGAGAATATTACTATTCTGAACTCTTAAAAGTTCTCTTTAATAACGCGTCAACACACATGTGAAATGAAAACTAAAGTTAGACAGCAATGGTTCAACCGTTAAAACAATTCAACCAGTACCGCTAGGTCAAAAAAACTAATTGGTTTTAGGTTTTTGACATTATAGAAGAAATTTAACAATTTCAACCACATAGCACACTAGACCATAAGGACCCAAATTTTATTTGTGATAAGCAACTATAGAACACAAGTAATAAAATATCTTTTAAAACTCTAACTATAATCAGGCAGGGATTTCAAAAGATACAATTATTAGACTATAAAGCCTCATCTTCCTCCACACATACATAGATGTATTTACACGGGATGGTTACTTCACAATAAATTCTACTCTGTTAATAACTATTCTTGTGATTTCTTCTCTCTTACTCAGATTCACTACAGCACCAAGCATCGATACAGAAACATCATAACTCCAGAATAAAACAAAATTAATATCTTTACAAAATCAAAAGAATTCTTAAACATTAAATTGTTTAATAAATTGCTGATCGAATATGTCAATTTTAAAAGGAATTCTAAGAACAGTATTAATTTCTTTCATCAATATGAATTAAAAAGTAACCATAGGGTTTATATCAACAACCATAGCTCTGAATCAAAACAAAAAAAACTAAAAAAATATAATCCTTAGAGATTTAGCAAAACAGATAATCAACCTAATCCGATACGAACCAAGCACTTGAATTGATTAAACCAGCTTCCTACATCATGATCAACATCGACATAAACAAAATAATTGGACAGATCTACCGCTAACCAGTAAAAAAACTTAAAATTAAACCAGCTCAAATCTGATTTAGATAAATATTAAACACGAGTGATCGCAACGATCTCGGATCGAACTCCTGTTCATATCTAAAAGCCACGAGAGATCCAGACTCTAGACCATCAAACAATCGATTGCAAAAATTGAGGACAAATAAAGCAAAGATCGAAGAGAAAGAAGGGAACTTTACCTTCAGATGAGATCGGTCAATCGCTTCTTGCACAGGGAAACCCTAAGCCTAAGCTTCGGCAAGAGAGAAGAGACTAGAGACGCGCTAATTGGGTGCGATCGAGTATTTATAGGGGACGAGACGGGGCCCTCTCCTGCAGCGATTAGGGCACCGCTTTGATATTTGGGCAGTTTTTTTTAAAAAAAACTCTTTTTACATAAATAATTTCTAAAAGCAACCACTCTCAAAAAAAGTTATTTCAAAAATCGATCAATCACACACCACGTCGGCACCAAGTTGGCGGCGCGCCCGCGCTATCGGGGTTGATTTTTCATCGTCCGGAGACCTCAAATGAAATTAATTTTCTTTGCCTATGTATTTCTTTATTTAGAGTTACCAACCCCGGACAAAGAATTTTTTTTATTTTTCCTTTGCTCGAGGTTGACAATCCCAAACAAAGCCTATGTTATTTTGTTTTAAATTTTGACCTTGTCTGGGGTTGCCAACCCCGACAAAGAATACTTGAACAAAAAAAAATCCATCAACTCACACATAATACAACATGTATAAATCATATCTCTGTATCACAAATATCAGAGCAAGTATGAATCTCACAGTATCAAAAAAATTAAACAAATATCACAAATACACAATAATATCATAGTATCACCACTAGCATCACAAATATCACGATATCATATTATATCAAAATAACACAATTTATTTCATAATAGAATAACACAATTCATTACAAAATTCATTTCATATCAAAATTTCACAAATTATATCCAAAATTCACAAAAATTCTCAAAATATCCAAATACAAGTATAAAAACCTATCATCTCAAACACGATAATGCACGTGATATGTGACCTCATCCTCGCTCATGTGCAAGGGCATCCTGGGTTAGTCAGGTCTCCTCCTCCTCAGCACCTCGACGCTGTGAGATGGTTGATACGACTCAGGCTCATCATCTCAAAGGTCCTCTTCTTCATCTCGACATCGTGTGCGTCATCCATCAACCGGCTGAGAAGGTCTAGTCTCGTCATCTCCAAGGTCCTCCTCATCATTTCGATGTCGTATGTCATCCATCAACCAGCTACGAAAGTCCCGGCTCGTCCTGCACGGACTCGAATTCTACAGTCCGTGGATGTCTCAATTGTCCAATATAAATGATTGACTGCCTTGGAGCCTCTGATGGGCGTGCTAATCGACTTGCTTCCTAGAAGTAGCCAGGGATATTTTAGCTATGCTGACCTTCCTATGCTTGCGCACATGTAATGGACTTTTACTACTCCCAGAAAGAAGTTATTCGAACTTCTCTTGGTCAAAGTGAATGGCTAATGTTTCAGCAATAGACCCAAGGGTCTGATCGTCACATTGCGACACTTGATTCTCAGTAGTGGAGAAACGAATTCCCAGAGGAGTCGCCATTTTATTTTCCATGGATTATTGATAATCGGAAAACTTACAAAAATGTGAAGAGAAGGTTACAAGTAATCAAAAGAAAGAAAAAGATTACAAGTATCTCTTCTGAGATTCTTAGAAAGTATGCCGGTGGGAGTCTGATCAGCTCGCGATCACTTTGCCCCATTGACGATGCGATCGATCGATCTTCGAATGCTATTACCTGGGAATTCCTTCTCGTTTGGTTCCGGAGATTCCTTGAAAGAGGAAGATCTAAGAGTATTAACACCCTGAACTTAGAGAAAAAATTCTCAAGAGCTTTTGGGAAACAAGAAAAAGTTAGCCTTACTAGCTCTCTCGATGCCTTCAGCTTTTAGCTCTGATGCTTCGTCTGCTCTCTCTTTAATTGCCTCATATCTCCCTTCTCTAATTGCCTGCCGAGCTCATTCTCATATAAGGTATTTATAGGCTCTGGAGGGGTATAACTGCCTCTAAAAATCAGCCATGAGTGACATCAGTTAGCCTCACGCCATAAAATTGTTTTGAGCTTCGCGTGAGGCTATAATGCCCGCGCTAGGCCAAATGTGAGCGGCATGGAAGGTAGACAGGCTCGCGCGAGCCTAAAAAGTAGCCTACTCACCCGGCCATTTAATAGACTTCGAAATGATAGGCTGTATATGAGCTGTATGTGAAGCTCATGAGCTTAAAAATGGCCTGTTGATTCGGTCATTTCACTGAACGTGGGGCGAAGTGGGCGGGTGCAACCTCTCACTTAAAGTGGCATTAACCCCACTAACATTGTGGGGTTAGCCTACTAAATAGTAGGTCAAAGGTTTGACCTGGTCGACCCTAGCAAAGAGGTGTAGAGAGCCTCGCTGGATTTAGCTCCGCACGCGGGGCTGGATTTAGCTCCGTGCGCGGGGCTGGATCAGAGCTAAAGCCTCAGCTAGGCTAAAAATTAGCCCTCTGTGTGGAGCTTCAGGCGAAGCTGGTGTTTAGCTCTTTGCTGAGCTTTGAAAGGCTTCAAGGAGAAGTTATAATTTAACCTCTGGAATGAGGCTAACAACTTGGGTTTGCACGAGGTTAACTATTGAGCTGACTTAACCTCAAAAAGTTGTGTTTGGTCTGCTGTCTGCTTCACTGGATCAGCAGGACCCGAGATTGGTCATCAGCTTGTCTGCGACTTGTCTTTTATAGATGTCGACAAGTTGGACATCATTCTGACCAATTGAAATCTGTACTAGGAGTTTGCCTTTTTTAGTGTGTCAACATGTATGACTTTACTCACTGAGTTGTCGAGCTCACCCTTTAAATTACCAACATTTTTCAGGTAAAGATAAGGGAAAAGGCCCGACTTAAAGCTGCTTAGAAGTCTCTTTTGGAAACTATGAATCCAACTCGTGAAATTTACTTATATCATGTCACCTATGAATAGTTTCATGCTTGTACATAAACATCAAACTTGATATGTATGCTGTGTAGTATGTATAAGACTTGTAAGCTAAATAATTTGATCTTTGTATAAGTATGAAGACATGCATGATTGTAGATGTTGTATTAAGTTGATGATAAAGATAGTTATTATGTTTTGATTGAAGATGTCGAGAGGGCTCAAGCTTATATATATTGTGATAACCGAAACTGTGATATCGAGGATGTGATAAGTAGGCCGGTTGCGATCGAAATTGTATATTGTGGATGTATGATATTGCAATAATTATAAAGGAGATGCTGTCAAAATTTAAAAAAAAATAAGATATATTATGTGGATCGCAAATTGTAGAAATTGGAATAGTTACAAGCAGAGTAAATAGTATTTACAGATAGGAAAAGATAAGAGCTGGTAAAAAGAAATTCAGCTCAAAAAATCAAGTTCAAATCTACTCAAAATACGAAAATACACTCTTTTGGTCGATCGTTGAAACACATCGGTCGATCGGTTTGCTCAAAGAAATTCAGCTCAGGTCAAAATGCCCACCCAATGGTTGATCGGCGGCCGATCCATGGTTGAACAGTAAAAACTCAACGACCACATGTGTTTGTACATGCATCATACCCCGCAATCAATCCTCATCTAACCCAAGAGCACTGAGCTGCAGCAGACAATGTGCATCATACCCGGCGATCGATCCACGTCCAACCTGATAGCACTGAGTTCTGGCGAAAGATATGGACTGTACTGGTGGTCGATCTGTTTGCGTGTTGTTGTTCCTTCAATTTTTGGCATAGCTATTCGATCGACCCGCGTGTTCCAGCGGTCGATCTAAAAACCCCAAACTCAAAAAAATTGATTTAAATGTCTTTGAAAAATACGAGAAAATTTGTATGAATTTCAATAGCATAAAATCAAAGTAAATAGGTCAAAACAATATTTTAAATTCAATTTTAAAGCTTTTGAGCATTTTAACAAATCTTGAGGGAAACCACACTTAATTTTAAATCAAAACATGTATGCACAAGTATGAAAATATAATTTAGTACCAAATTAAATTATTGTTTTAGTTCTTCTTACCTTACATAATAATCTTAAGTAGATTTTGCAATTTTCGACTTAATACTCTAACTTCAATAGATTTTACAATTTTTAACTCTTCTCTGGCTTCAATTTGAATTGTTTTGATAAATTAAGTAACTTGAGTTAGAAATGTGCCACCACATTCTTATTTGACATTGCGATTTGAGTTTTTATCCATCCAACCTTCATGTAAGTGTTTTGACCTAAATCAAAACACAAAATACTAGAAAATGAGTTGTTAGTGTATAAATAACTTAATGAGTAGTCACCATTAAACCAAAACACAAAAAGGCTATCAAGCTAATTCCCGTCAATGACTCTCACCACTGTTTTTTTTTTTTCATTAAACACATCTTAAGAAGATATCACACCTATTAAACATTTATTCTTTTCAAAAATCCACCATAATATCTCCATATGGATATTATCATATATTTTTACAAATCAATGAAAATCATTTGTTGATCATTTTCTTCTCTTACTATCTCTCTGTCAGCTACTTAAGTACATAGGCTTTTACAATTAACCTTCCAGGCATAAATCAAATTGGCCTTTAGAAACATGTTTCTTTTCTTAGTCAATTGCTCTATTATTCTCTCATAAAATTTAATGTATGACTCGTAAGTTTGATTCTTTATAGATTGAGTAATCTTGTATATCTTTCTTTTCTATTTTATGGCTCATTGGCTTTAACCCGTAGACCAAATCAAGTTAGGAAAATTCCAAAAAAACTGTAAAAATACTGGAAAAATGAAAAAAAAATACACCAATTTGAGTACTAATGACTTGAATAACAACTTAATTGCCTTGAAGAAGACTGTAATATCTATGGTGCTTAGATTAGGGCCTGTTTGTTTCGTTGCAAAACGTCGCAAGTCGTAAGTCGTAAAATGAGAATGAAAAAAGTGAACTGTAGCAGAGAAAATATATTGTGTTTTACGGTGTTTGGTTGATAAAGTGAAGTGAAAATGGAAAAGTATATTGTGTTTTACGGTGTTTGGTTGATAAAGGGTCTGTTGGATTTAAGGAATTGGTGTGAAGTGAGGAAGTAGGAAGTAAGATTTATTTCCTTTAGGAAAAAGGGAAATGAGTAGTAAGTTTTCTGGTATTTGGATGGTTGTTGGGAAGTGTGGTTTGGAAAATGTTTTGTCGTTTCCGATGTTTGGATGGTAATGAAAAGTGGAAATGGAAAAGTTGACCACAAAGTTGACCGCAAAATATTTTTAAAATAAAAATTAATTAAGAAAAATAAAAAATAGATTGTAATTAGAATGCAAGTGAGATTTACATGACCAAAAAATTAACTGTTTTATGTTATAACTTATTATAAATGAGATTTACATGACCACAAAATTAACTGTAGCACTCTGGAAGTGAGAAAATGGTTGTGTAAAAGAGAGATGAAAAAGGGAAAAGGGGGTTTTCTTATTTTCCTTTTCCGGTGTTTGGATAGATAGGGAAATGAGCAATTATACTTCCCCACTTCCTCACTTCACTCGGATTCCTTACATCCAAACACGCCCAAAGTGAAAGTGTAAATAGTAAAGTATATTGTGTTTTACGGTGTTTGGTTGGTAATGTAAAAGTGTAAGTGAAAAAGTTGACCACAAAATTAACTGTAGCAGTGATTTAAATATTATAAATACTATTAAATTAAATCTACTATTTCAAATTAAATTGTATAAATAAATTTGAGATAAAAAATTAATAATCTTAATATTTTATTTATAACAATAATATTAATAAAATATTAGTATAAATAGTAAAATATTACTAAAATATTAACTAAATAAATAATATAAAATTTTAAGAAAATCTAAAGAACATTAATAAAATTTTAAGAATACTAATAAAATATAAATATTAAAAAAACTTACAAAAATAATAAAATATAGTTGTAAATTATAATATTAAAAATACTTGAAAATAGTAATATAAATTTATTATAATATTATTATAATATTATAGAAATATAAAATTAACAAAGTAAAATATAATTATAATTTAATAATAAATTATCATTATAGTATTATTATACTGAATTATTATTACAATATTAACATAATAAAATATTAATATAATAATAAAATATATTATGATATTAATAAAGTAATTTTTATATTAAAAAATAAATAATTAAATATATAGTAAAGTATAATATTGTTATATTAATAAAATATTAACTCTAAATAAAATAATAAAAAATGGAATAAGTATTAATAAAAAAATAAAGTATTAAATAAAAATATTAAATTAAAATATTAAATATTAAATATTAAAACAATATTAAAAACAATAAAAAAATTAAAGATTAAAAATATAAAATAATCAAATAATTAAATAAGAAATTGAACACTATTTAAAATATTAAATATTTAATAATATTAAATTATATATTGATTATCAAGTAACTGTTTTTAACTATAAGTGTACTACAAGTGAGAGTTACATGAGCACAAAATTAACTGTAGCAACTGCAAGTGGGAAAATATGAGTGTAAAAGTGAGATTTACATGACCACAAATTTAACTGTAGCAATTGCAAGTAAGAAAAGAAGAGTTGCATTTCGCAACTTGTTTTTCAGCGAAACAAACAACGGAAAATGGAAAAGAAGTTTTACGACTTACGTTTTGTGACGTTTTGCGGCGAAACAAACGTGCCCTAAAACATTTTGAGAATGAATAGAAGTATTTTGGTGACAACATGCACATGATAATTTTTTTTTTAATACAGATAAATGGTCATAGTTTGAATTGAGACATCATCTAAACAAATTGAGATAATACCAAACTTCATCATCTTTGATAAACCGGCAAAAGACAGATTCTCACGAGAGTTAGTAGTAATTGTTTTTTTTTTTTTTTTTAAAGATTGGATACATTGAATATGAAGAGTTGGGACTTCATTTTTCCTAGGATTGGGAAGCAAAAGGTACCAGAAGATTCTTATACTAATCTTGGATTTTAAAATGGGCAAAAAGACTCATAAATCACAAGAAAACCTGTTGGAGCCTAACAACTGAGCTGACCACTGTTTTTTTTTCCCCTGTACAACGTCGTTAGAGCAGAAGTGGAAAAAAAAAAAAAAAAGAAAAAGGAAAAGAAAAAAAGAATGAGAGAGCGTCACTTTCTTTCCACAAATAAAAGCCTTGAATGAAATTCCCCAAATCAAATCTTTAGAGAAGACCCGTTACCAAAATAAAATCCCTTCTCCCTTTCTGCGATCGGATTCAATTGGATCCCGATCTCTTCTTCTCTCTCTCCTCGATGTCTATTCATCCCCCTCTCTCACTCCTCTTCTTCTTCCTTCTGCTCCCAAACCTCGAGGCTCGATCCATTGGAGACGCCGCCGTCGCCGATGAGATTCACGATTTCGCCGTCGATCTCAATAGCTCCAGCTTCGAGACTGTTCTCAAGGGCTCCCCGGCCAATTTCGCGATCGTCGAGTTCTTCGCACACTGGTAGAGATTTGATCCAAACTTCTTTTTTTTACCTCTCTTTATCACTTGATCGGGAGATTCATGAAACGTTTTAAGGTTTTTTTGACCTGTATCGATCGTCTCATAAACAAACACAAAGATCGTTCTTTTTGGACTTTTCTAACTTCGACTAGGTTACTAGAATATTTGGGGATCAGTTTATTTAGTATGCTTTTGTGTTTTTCTCCACTTTGGGGCATTGAGTTTATTTAAAAATAAATTCTGCTAATAATGGTTGGAGGAATTGACTTACCATTCATCCTATAGTTCAAATGCCTGTATAATTGGAATTTGGGGTTTTGGTTGGCTAAAAGACGCGTGGAGATCCTCTTCTATGAATTTCCTGCGTAACTTTTTTATTTCATGATAAATTTCGGTCATTGGTTTTATGCCCCAGAACAGTAAAGGTAATATAATCAACTGAAAGTTTCAAAAAGATTAACATATATGCCAATCTTAGCGTATAAATGCCCTACACTCTTTTTGAGATGTTAGTGTGATCCCACAAATTATTGGCCTTTCAAATCTCCATCGGGACTAGAGATACCAAGAGTAGATTTCCTTGACAACTTATTTGTATTTCTCATGCTCCTGCAAATTAAGCATACGCCCTGAATTCATCTTGTTAAGTGAGTAGAATAACAATGGTGAAAACCCTTTTCCACCTTTCTATATTTTATAGTTAGAGCAAGTTATATAGTTCACCTGTAAGGCCTAGTTTGGCAACGGAGTTCCTCTACCTGAGGTTTCATTTAAACAGTTGGGAAGAACTTTATGCTATGTCTTGATATGGAAGGAACTTTCTAACTGTGAATCGTTCTCTTCATTTCCGTCCAAGAAGGATATCAGAACTGAAGTGCACCTTTTCTTTTTATCATGCTACAATTTTATAGTTTCATTTGTAATTATTAATTCTATTCCTTGCTTAATTCTACAGGTGTCCTGCTTGCAGAAATTATAAGGTACATGAGCTTAATTTTTTATACTGAAAGCTCAAAATACCCCAAGTACTAACTTTATCTTTCTTGAGAAACAATTGTGCAGCCTCATTATGAGAAGGTTGCAAGACTATTTAATGGGCCAGATGCAGTGCATCCTGGGATTATACTCATGACACGTGTTGACTGTGCTAAAAAGGTATTAATTTTGGGTTTTTTAATTTATACTCTGCAATAAGATGTTTTATGTATTTCATATTAGAAAAAGTATATTAGTGTGCACCAACACTTCTATGATGAAGCCATGCCCATGTCTTTTGAGACGATGTTATTGGATGCTTGCATGACTCTTATGTGTCCTAGGTTGAGGGCACACATGTTTTCAATTTAATAATTTTCTTAAAAAATAATTCAGACACTCATTTAACAGTTTATGATGCACTTTGACACTCGAATTCATCCTTGCTATGCATCATGCATATTGTCTTGCGCTTTTCTTTCAACTTTCATGTCAAATTATATGCTAATGAAAATATATTTGTTTCAAAAGAAGACATTATATATATAGAGCTCCTTATGATGAGAACATCACGCCGTTTGATCCGAGTCTACACTAGAAGAAAGCATGTTGCACTCTTTTGGTTTTAGTTGTTTTGATTTTAGTTATTTTGAATTTAGTTTTTTTATTTAGAAATTTAGTATCACATCGGTTAAATTCTAAGATTGGATAAATATGCCCCTAGAATTCTCTCGTTGGTATTGAATGAATGAATGAAAATTTCTAATTAAATTTACTGAGATGTGAGATTTAGAGGTTGGTGTAAGGGGTGTGAAACCAAATTTGGTGTAAGGGATGTGAAACCCGATTGTGTATAAGGGGGTGAAGCTCAAATTTATCTAATTCTTATTTTCTCTCTCAAACCCTAATTTTCTCTTTATATTTTTTCCCAAAAATTCTAGTTTCTTTTTTACTGAATTGAAGGTAATTGCGATCCAACCATATTACATCAATTTTGGTACCAGAGCTTTGGTTCTCAATCCCTTTCAAATTTTCATCTTCCTTTTCCCAAAATCCTAGAGCTATTCTTCAAAAAAGAAAAAAAATTCAAAACGCTAGATCTCTCTTATTTCTTCCCAGATTTCTTAGATTTTGAAAGAGAGAAAAATCAAAAAAAATTTAAGAAAATTGTTCATCGAAATTCCCCAAAGCCAACGGAAATTAAAAAACCCTACTGTTCATCCTTTTTCCTTCTTCACCCTAAAAAACCCTAACCCTACTTGCCGTCACTCCCCCTCCACCATCGCCGCGTTCGCCACTCCTCTCGGCCTCCTTTTCTCTCAACAATCTCGCCAGCTCGTCACCATTAACTGTCGTCAGATCCCACAACTCGGCCACCGACCGCCGACAACAACTATCTGTAACCTTGCCAGAGGTCCCCGCAAGCCCGCTACGACCTCGCCATCATCTCCGATCTCCTCACACACCATCTCTTCTCAGATCTTGATGTCGATGCCACTCCTTCGTCGACAGCAACCGCCACTCCATCCACATTGCTGCCGCTCTTCTTGTTCGTCTTTACGTCCTTTTCTCTCTCGCCTGCCTTCTTTTCGCTGTACCACCGCCATCTCTCTTTGCCACAAGCATCGTTCTCGTTGTGATCCCGCCACCACCATTTCGAGATGCCCTCGCCGACGTAACCGGACTCAGCTGCCGCCTCCTCTGCCTCTGCCGACTGTCGACGACCACGCCCTCTTCGTCATCGACTATCACCTCAAGATCATGTTGTCTTTGCTATGTCCAGTCGCCGGCATCACTACCGATCTCCCTGTTGCGAGTTTAAGTGAAGTAGTTCTATTCGAGTTGGATCCGATCCACTTGACTCGACCTAACTCGCCATCAACTTCAGATCCGATCCGTATCCAACTTATGTCACCCGACTCGCTTACAATCCATGATCCGACCCGACTCGAGCTGCCGGCTTAGGCCAGACCCGAGCCAATGGCTCAGACCCGAGTTGACTCAGTCCCGACTCGGACCTAACTCAGCACGAACGGTTAAGAAGTCATTTTGAGCCCGTATTAAGCCTGATTCGAGTCATTTTTGAAGCAAACTTTTTCTAGTCACATCCAGCCCGTTTTGGATCTGTTCTAGAGCTTTCTTGCAAGGATTTCAGCCATTAATTATGGAGAATTGTCTAAACTCTTAGAGGACTTGTGCTTGAATGTGAACTACTCATCTATTCAGGTGATATCGTAATTTGATCTAATTTGAATTGTTCCTTTCTTGCAAATTTTAGGGTTGTACACTTATTTGTAGTTTATCAAGCATAATTGTTGATCTTTATTATTCTCATTTGTCGGTTGCTTAACATCATCATTAAGAATTATATGTTCTTGCATATAGAGATTGAGCTTAGAATTTTAATTTTCATCATTTAGTGCATGCATTTTATTTTATTTGAGTCTAAGAACTTTGCATAATCATCCGTTTGTTTATATTCTTTTTTATTACAGTCTGTCCTAGGTTAAGTTATAAATATGTCTGAGTCTAGCACGGGATTTTGGCATCCCCTAGAGTCACGAAACATGAATTCACAATATCACACTAGAGAGTGTAATTATTATGATTAGCGTAAGTCACAAAACAAAGATTCACAACATCGTACTAAAGAGTAATTGTTATGATTGGCGTGGGTCACGAAACACGGGTTCACAACATCACACTAGAGAGTGTAATTATTATGATTGACGTGAGTAATGAAACATGGAGTCACAACATTGCACTAGAGAGCATAATTATTATGATTGACGTGTTGTTATGGGAGAAGAAGTCCAACGAAAAAGCAGCGTGGCGCCTCTTAGTTTTTATGGTACGTATGGCCCTCACAAATTTTGTGATTGGATAGCGCACATGGACTATTATTTTGACTTATAAACTTTCTGGCTTGCGTAGAGTCTGGTTTGCTACGTGCAAACTAAAATCTATAGCTCTATATAATCAGACTATCGTAGAAAGATAATTAGAGAGGACATACGCCAAACTTATAGAGACATGGGATGAAATGAAGGAAAGGCATAATGAAAAATTTATTCCCACTAGACTCTAATTGTTTAAAGAGTTTTATCTGCGTCAGAAAGACTTGTCTGTTATCGAGTATAAGTTTAAATTTTAGGAGCTTGTATTTGATTGTGACTTTGAGATAAATCATCTTCCTACTATATATATATATATATATTTTATAACAGATTGAGACTTGATTTCAAAAGGGAGCTGATCTTACATGCCATGAAGTCAATCAAAGGGACATTTCTTTTAGTTTTAGAGCTAGAATTACGTACTTTTAAAATCAGAGAGCGGTGTTCTACGTGTGAGGGATATAGACACTATGCTTACGAGTGCCCCTCGATCAAATGTTTTAAGTATGAAGAATTTGAATATTATGATTACTAGTTTTCCTCGAAGAGTCAACACACTGATAATGTGCAAATTAATGACATTGATAATTCAAGAATTGTTGAGGATGTTCACATTCTTTATGAGGTTACTAGTGATGTTATTGACGAGTTAGTAAAGTGTAGTACACTCACACTTGATGAGACACATTCATGAATAGAGTTTTAGTGACATTCATGATGCATTAGATGAGTCTAGTACACCTATACCTGATGCTATCAGTGTTTCAGAGGGTGATACTTGTGATTATGAGCATGCATTAGTGTGGTTTAGTATGCCCACATATATTTCTAGGTATTCACTTGCCATACTTATGATAGTGGACGAAATTGAGCATGAGACAGTTGATATTACTGTCGTTACATCTACTAGTAAACCATCTCAGTTCTCGTGCAGATTGTGGTTATATGGTTGCTCTTCGTTTTTCCTCTTCTAGTGAGTCAATGAAATTTTTTACTATGGTTTTATCATGTTACTCCTAGTGTTTCTTCTTTTAGTGAGTATTTGAAGTTATTTACTGATTTTTTGTCATATTTTTGTTGGTCCTAGTGTTATGTCGTTAGCGGTATCTGATGTACGTCCTCCTAGAAAACTTATATATCTCTTTGTTCGATTTTTAGGAGTTGCCTAGTGAGTTTGTTGCATTGCATTTGCCTGAAATGCATGATGAGACTCATAAACTGATAATAATTTGCAATGATGCATGTTCATATAGTATTTTATAAGAATTTGCAGTTAAAAATGTGGTGATGGTTATGACTCACTTTAAGAGGTTCCCTTTCAAAACTGCGAGTCAGTCACATTCTTGACATATATGTCCTTCTAGAGTCTTAAGGATGATTACTTCTGATGAGTTAGATTTTCAATAGGACTCTGGCATCAATTCGGTTTTCAGTGGAGCGGATTCGACTTTTTCTGCTGCATGTGCTTTTCTAGATCTATCATCGACTGCAGTTGATTTGTCACGGAGATCAGTCTCACTTCCACCATCTTGGTTCGGACTTGATGAATGACCAATGTTTCCAAACCACCACCATGACCCGATTGAGATGCTTCGTGGGTGGTCTGCACTTGACATAGTCGAGTTTTTTCCACCACTAGGGAAATGATGAGGACATCACGCCGTTTAATCTGAGTCTACACTAGAAGAAAGCGTGTTGCACTTTTTTGGTTTTAGTTTTGATTTTAGTTTATTTTGAATTTAGTTGTTTTCTTTTATTTAGAAATTTAGTGCCACATCGGTTAAATTCTGAGATTGGACTTTTGTAAAGCCTATAAATAGGCCCCAAGATTTCTCTTGTTGGTATTGAATGAATGAATGAAAATTTTCAGTTAAATTCTTGAGATTTGAGATCTTGATGTTGGTTTAAGGGGTGTGAAGCCTAAATTTATCCGATCTTTATTTTTTTTCTCAAACCCTAATTTTCTCTTTCTATTTCTTTTTTAAAACTCTATTTTCTTTTTCTACTGAATTGAAGGTGATTGCGATCCAACCATAATGCATCACCTTAATTGAATGATAAAAAGAAATTGAAAGTGTAAACATATTCCCCGTCAATCCTTCTAGTATTCTGATCCTATGTCGGTTTTGATATGTTTATATACAAACATAAATAGAGAAGATAAGCTCTCATCAGAGAGAGTATAACAAGAGTTTGAGCCTGAGAGCCACAGTAATTGAAATGTATGAAATATTTTTGTTTATCATATGTGAATATTATCCTTTTATTGTTGTCAAAAAGACAAACCCCAATATATGCCAATTGCGATACACACATAACACTCAAATTTTACAAAATATTTCATTTGTTGTGCTTGTGACTCTCTTTGTAAAGTTGGATTTTGAATTTATTCTACATCTACATCACAACAACTCTAGGATTTATTTGCATTATTTATGCTTTCTTATATTAATTATTTTATTTTATGTGTTTCTTATATCCACAAAAGTGATGCGGCATGATAATTAGCTCTACCACATTTTGGTCTTCAGTTTTACCAACTGCCATATATCTCACCAATGGGTTCAAAGCTAATATCCTTATTATATGAAAAATGATTGATTCATGAATTTTCCTGTTTATTGGTTTTAAAATTATAATTGAGACAAAAGGTTAAAACAATAGTTAACACAAGCAGTCTGTTGGGCATTTTAATCCCTTCATATTTTGAAGGTATATGATAGAGAGGAGGAGATTGATGGGAAAAATATGAGAAAGACCTTATTTTCTATAATAAGGGAGCAGTCTTGAGGATGTTACATGGCTACTCCAGAAAATACCTTACTGTCTGCAACTAGGCATCTAAAACTCTTCATGTCAAAGTGGAAAGATTCGCCAAATCTGTCACTATCTTGATGTTTATCCTGAGCAGTATGGAATTCCTAGATAGAAAACAATAAGAAGATGGAAGATACGAAATCTTTGATCTTTGGAGAAACCTACCTTATTGATCCCACCATTTAAAGTCATGCAACCAAGGACCATCCTTCCGGTATCCATCAAAATTCAGTCTACATGAATGGCTATGATGATACTATTTGATGTGTGGATGTGATGACACTGCATAGCAGAAAAAACAACCTACTTCTTCGGTCTGTCTTTTTCTTTTTTCTAATGACAATCTTTCAATGAGGAGTAACCAAGGAAACTAGAACCTACTTGCTTGGCTTTGGTTTCGATTATGCTAGAAAAGCCAACCTGAGTTGGTCCGAGACTATATACCGTGGTTTGAAATCTCGGCCTCGGTGTCAGCCGTAGGATTTTAGCATCGGAATATTGCATATTTGACCGTTTGTTGGCCATTACGACTCGTCATATCGGCAGTATCAAGTATCTTTTTTGATTATTTTGGTATCGGCAGTATCGATATCGGGTTAAAATATTGGTATCAGGTCATATTTCTAACCTTGCTATATACCATTGCTTGTTGTATTTTGGAATGTAATCCTTGGGAAGTCGTAGGCTTCAATAGTGCAAAAACTTGTGTAATTTGAAAGAATATTCTTTTCATGCCTTTGCTCCATATGTCTTTGAGGCACACCTAAGTGGTGCTGGTTTCTTCAGTAAAAGAACCCTGGATTTTCAGGATTGAATATCTGAGCTTACTGCACGATGCCTGCCTCTTCCTAATAAATACTGTAATGTATGAAGTTCTTTTTGGCAAATAAGTAATGCTTGAAGTTCTTTTTGGCAACAGACTTGTTAACTTTTGAAAAAAAAAGGTCTTTGGGGTGAGTTGAAATATGTATATATGTATCCTATGTGTGTGTATTCTCTTCAGAGTGCCTGAATGTTTTTTCTTTAACTTAAGTACTATCCATCTTGTGTTCTATGCTATAGATACCCCAACACCCCCCCCTCCCCACACCCACACACACACAAACAAAAGGCCTATTATATTGTTATTGATTAGGAAATGACTTCACTTGACCATTTCTATGCAGCTCTCTGTTTACATTCTCTGATTTCTAGGAATGATACAACCACTTATTAAGAAAAAGGGCCACTTTTGGCAAATACATTCTTGGAGCAATACATATGCAGTCTATGCAGCTTTACGTACTCTCTCATTTCCTTACTAGTGCATGCAAGAGGTTATTTTATCTAGAATCCTATTATGAGGACTAATCCCACAGTTGTATTAAAGGAAACAAGTAAAGAATGTAAGTAGAAGGTCGAATATCCTTGTCACCATCTCAAAATTACCTTTAGGTTTGGCATATGATTATATGATTAATCTTTGTATTTATGAATCTTTGGAAGTTATTTGTAACAAACTTCGAATGAGAGGTCTGATTGTTTTGTTTCAACCAAAAATATGAAAAATATGAGTAGCCTTGAGGTATTTTCAGTTTACTGAAATTCTTGGTGGTTTTTTTAGCAAGCTTGGACTAAGAGGTGGGATAGACTTGTTTTTTAGCCATTCTGGTCCACTCTCCATGCTATGGGATTTAGGTGGAAGAATAGAGCCATCTACTAGGCAGACGATGGGAGTTATTGGTGGAAGTCATTTGTAAACAAACTACAATAAATGCATTGGTGGAAGTCATTTGTAAACAAACTACAATAAATGCATGTGCACCAAGTGCCTGTGGTGGTAATTCTTTTTTTTTTGAAATTTTATATTACATATATTTTTAAATGACATATCTATTTTGAATTTTCTAAATATATATTTTGATTCTATATATTTCATGTCAATTTATGTAGCTTTTTTAATAATTAATTAATCTAAATTAGCCATATATCTATTTAATTTTAATTTTCTGAACTATAATAGTTCTCGTACTTATTACCACACACAAAAAAAAAATTCTAAATCGCGATTACAAACTAACTAAAGCAACAACATAATATCGTGAAGACATTTTTCCTCAAAAATATAATTTGTAAGGTCACTTAACTTAAAAATTTTCCGCTAAAAATAAAAAATAAAAATAAAAACATTCTAAGAAAAATAGAACATTTGATTTAGTTAAAATTAACGCGCACACGATAATAAGTAAACAAATGAATAAATAATTATTAATTCGTCAGAGGATAGCTTATAGACAATTTTCATTTAAAGCATTCCATATCTCTTTTAAATTATTAGTAATATATTGTTTTAGCAAACAATAAGCCTTATATAAAATAAAGATATATATATATATATATATATATATATATATATATATATATATATATATATATATATAAAACAAAAAAATAGGTTATTGAATAATTATTAGCATAATAGAGAATAATTTATCTTATAATCTCTTTACTAAAGATTTTTTTTCTTACCAAGACTATATATATTCACAAGGGACATCTTAAACTAAATTCTTTTTATGTTCCTAACCTCAATAATTTTTATTTATATTAAATTATCTTTCTCAGCAAACTCAAACCATAACAATCATGAATTCTAACAAAATTTGGGGCCCTTTCCCTTTCTTTCTCCCTTCTTTTTTCACTCCATTTTCATCAAACATTCCTTTTTAGTAATATTCTCCCCAAGAAAGAAAAAAAAACATGGGAGTTTTCGATTTCACATTGGCCTTGCAATCATGGATATCAAACAAAATAAAAAAAAAAAGAAGAGGGAAAGAAGGAGACAAAAGGCAAAATTGAAGAGGGAGGGAGATCAGGGACAGATAAGACCAAACTTGGAGAAGGGGTTCTAATTATGGTTCTGAGGGGAGGCAGAAAGTGATGGTGCTGAGGGAGATCCGACTCGGGAATGACAGAGAGTGGGGGCTGAAGGAGAGAAGTGAGGGCTGAGATAGAAGAGGGGAGGATGGGCTGAGGGAGACCGGAGAGAGTGGCGGGAGCAGTTCTGAGCGGCAGAAAGAGGAGAGGTTAAGATTATATGGATTCAGATTCTTGCCATGGGAGGAGAGGAGCGCTCAGAGCACGCGAGCGAAAAGAAAACAGATCGGGTCAGAAATAAATAATTAGAGTAGATTATTAATTGGATCAATGGTTAGGATTTGCTTGTTAAAATGAAAGGATGAGATCATTTGTGGAAAGAAACAATAAGGTGCTTTTATAGTACTAGGGACAGTAAATTGGTCTCCAATCCATGCGAACATGGAATGATTGTTTGACCATACTTATGTTCAAAATTTGACTTGAGGCATAGCGTGATTGTACAAGTGCTTCAAAGCCAGTTCCAATCTTTGGAACTTGGATAAGATGGAATTATAGGCGCTTGTGGTTAGGCGGAGAGGCCTCGTGGGTGTAGGCTGATGCTACCTGAACAAAGTAATTTCTAGTTTCACGCTTCTTATTCCTTTTTTGTGCTTTCTTCCCCACCGAAGACTAATAAGCCATTGCTTGCAATTACAACCACCAGAAGTAGAAACTCTAGCTCCAGTGGGAGATGTTCTTCTAGAAATAGATGCTTGCTCTCATGCCTAGTTCATGCTTATAGTTGATAGATTGCTTCCAAAGAAGTTTTTATGTTAACTTTTAAGACGCAGCACAGATAGTGGGGCATGGTTATAGTCTCTGCACTCAAATAGTTCACTCTTCAATGGTATATCCATGGGTCTTTACTCTATACAGGTCATTCGTAGTATTCATAAACACCCTGTGTTGCGTCTTAAAAGTTAACATTAAAAACTTCTTTGGAAGAGTCACAAGTGTGAAAATAGACATTAATTGCTCCATATAGACTGAAGACTTGAGAGTCATTGTTTATATTAGTTGAGATGGGAAAAAAAAAACTAATAAATCTCACATTTGTTGAATGAATCTCTTAATTAAAATTACCAATGATGTTATAAGGAAAACTTCTTAAACTTATAATGGAAGGAATCTAGTTGCCACCGAACTAATTAATTTATATTAGGGAACTAATAAAGATACCAGCAACTTTGGAAAACTAGAATTTTCGAAGTGAGGAAGGTTGGCTGAGGTCCAATGAGTATCTCCAATCAAGTTTATGATGTCTTAAGTGCTTTACTTGGATAGCATGGATTTGGATCTTAGATCTTTACCATTTCAATTTACTCCAACTGCTCGTTAACAATAATTGTTGTCGATGTAAGGACCTGACTAATTAGGTGTCACTTAGATTCGGATCCTACAGTTCTTTATAGTGCTTCCATTTGATTGAATCATTCCTTAGAAGGAGGTGGTGTTGAGCTAAGAAATTGTATCATCGAAAGCAGATTGAGCAACACTAGTTAGTATGGCAGAGAGAGTTGGATTTAGTAGAGCGGTTGTGATGCGGACATCCAAACCAGTGATCAAGGACTCGGCCGAGTCGGATACTCGGCCATCAAAGAGATGACTCGGACACCCGAGTCGAAGGGCGGGTGCCGAGTCGACCCGGGTCTGGTCCGACTCGGAGTCGACTCGGTCAACTCGGCTGAGTTTTACGCGACTCGGCCGAGTTGACCGGGTCGACTCCGAGTCGAACCCGACCCTGGTCGACTCGGCACCCATGAATCTGCGACATAAAAGGAGAGAGATCTATCTCTCTTTCGATCTCTCGATATCTCTCTCTGCGTTGCTGAAGTAAGAAAAAAAGGAGCCACGCCCCCGTCTCCGTCGCCGTCGACGTCGATATCTCCCCCTCACAGGTACCTTTCTCTCTCCCTCCCTCTCTCCCTCTGTCGATTTCTCTCCCTCTCCCTCTCCCTCTGTGTCTCTCTCCCCCTTTCTTTCGCCGTCGATCTCTCTCCTTGTCGATCTCTCTGTCCCTCTCTCTGTCTCTGTCTTCGTCTTTCTCTCCCCCATTCTGTCTCCGCCCCTCCCTCCCTCTCTCTCTCCCTCCCTCTCTATCTCTCCCCATTCTCTTTTATTTATTTCATCGATATAATATAATGCAAATATTAACACTTGTGATGTGTATTCCCACAGATAAAATTATTTGTGGATGGAGTCGGAGAATTTGAAAGCTCACTGACTAGAAGAGTAGTGCATCAATCTCTTCCAGCTGATTGGTGGATTAATTATGGCGAAGAAGCTCCCAATCTGCAGAAAATTGCCATCAAAGTTTTAAGCCAAACATGTTCTTCATCGGGTCGTGAAAGAAATTAGAGCACGTGGTCACTGATTCATACAAAATTGCGCAACCGGTTGACAATGAACAAGTTGCATAAACTAGTATTTGTGCATTACAATATGCGGTTGCGAGTAAGAAACTTGACATGCAAAAGCGACATTGATGATTATTACAACCTAATTGATCTGAATAATATTTTCAATAAAGATGATATTTTGGATGAGTGGATTCGTGAGGGAGAACAACCGATGTTACCACCAAATGACTTAGGTTAGTTGGATGAAGGTATTCGTCGTAGTGACGAAAGTGACGGTGATGGCGGTGATGGCGACGATGATGGTGACGGTGGTGATGATGACAACGGTGATGATGATGGCGGTGATGGTGATGACAACGGTTATAGAGGTGATGATGGTAATGATGAAGAGACTCATGATGTTGGTTGAAGCCAACGAGGTGGTGCTGAGACATGTGATTTAGAATATTATGCCACACAAGATACAAATCATGGAGCCCGGGCAGGGATTTCGCAACAGCGTAGGCATTT
The DNA here is from genome assembly GCA_038442645.1 of Agave tequilana. Taxonomy (NCBI): domain Eukaryota; kingdom Viridiplantae; phylum Streptophyta; class Magnoliopsida; order Asparagales; family Asparagaceae; genus Agave; species Agave tequilana. The sequence goes on from JAVJIF010006912.1 coordinate 116,304, forward strand.
GGATCGGTTGGATGATTTCAGTTCTAGCGATGATTATTCGAGTGGATATGATAACTACTCACATGGTCATCATAGTCTTGAAGGCCATTTACAGGGGTTGGGTTTGACATCTGGCCAATATTCTGGTACTGATTATTCTGGTACTGATTATTCTAGTACTGGTGAATATTCTACTAGCAGCACTGAATATCGAGGTTTTGGGTATTATCACCATGGAGCTGATATTGCACAACCTCTACCGCCATATTACTCTGATAGTGGATCCTCTGGCCAATCATCTCAGCCTACAGGATCTCACCCACAAACATATTATTATCCTTATGGAAATTATATACCTGATTTCTATACTTATCGCGGGGATGATGATAATGATGATTTTGTGCCTCGTAATTCAATGTGGAAATGACTATATTAGCAGGTACTTATGAATTATTTCATGCAATTTACTATATTATGCATGTATTTTAATATTTTTCTACCGACGACGCTTGTATTTATGCTTTTACGTTATGTTTTAAGTGCTAGGTGATATGTTTTGAATATGTGATACATGAATTTTGATATCTACATTTTTTTTACGATTTGTCATGATTTTTTCATAATTTTTTTGGCGTTCTATGTAGCGTTTTGCACTTATCGTCCGAGTCCGATCTGAGTCGCTGAGATCGATCCATCTCGGTGCCGGCCGAATCGGCGGTCGAGACCGAGACTTTGAACCCTGATCCAAACGCGTCCCTGGCACGTGTATCGGCGAAGGCGAAGACGTGTTGCTTTGATGTGGTTCGAGTAGTCATGTATTTTTTGTTTTATTTTATTTTGATTTCTTAAGTAGTTTCTTTCTTTTGAAGTTTAGTCCCACATAAGCTGTAATATGGTATTTGAATCTTGTAAAGTCTATATAAAGGCTCTTTTATCAATTAGTAAAATTAATGATGATTGCTGAATTATTTAATAAAATATTTTGTGAGTGATTGATCTTTCTTTCAAATTCTTTCTTAGGGATGTGAAACCCCTATAGAAACCCTAATTAGGAGTGTATAACCCTAATTACTTTATCTTTTCCCTTTAAACAAAAACCCTAACCCTAATTCTATCTATCCTCTGCTCACCCGCTGCCCTCTTCTCTTTCCTTGCTTCTCCTCCTTTCCCCTCCCCTCTCCCACAGCTGCTCCTTTTTCTCTCCCCCCATCTCTCGCACTGCTTCTACTCCCTTACCAGCTGCTACGCCTTTCTCTTGCTGTTGTGCTACCGCACCTTCCACCCCTCCTCTTCTTACCTCCCTGTCACGCCCCGTCGCTACCGCGATCGCGGCTGTCGCGTGTCCACACTCTCCCCCCTCTGCCTTGTTGCCTCACTGCCCTGCTGCTTCTGCCTTTACCTAACCCATCCCCGTTGATCTCGTCTGCAACAACAACACTACCTTTTACATTCGGGTCTGCCCCAACTTGACCCGCTAGCACCGAACCCGACCCGAATTTGTAGCCCGCCTCGACCTGCTTCACCCGAGTTCAGATCTGACCCAACTACACGATCTGACTTGACTCGCGGGCCCGGATCTGCTTCTACAGACTCGGCCCGCATATCAACAGAACTTGGATAGCAGCTAGATGCAATCTGATCCGAATACCCGTTAGAGCAGAACAAACCTGTTTACAGACTGGGTTTGATTTTTGAGCCGTTTCTCAGCCATCTAGAGTCCTAATCGAGCCGTTTTCGAGGCGTTTGATTCATGAGAGACAGCTTTACGCACCACCGCATGACAAGGACTCTGAGGTCAAACATGATCCTCATTAGGTGAGTTTTTTTAGCATGATCAGTTATTATAGAGTCTTGATATAGATCTCTGAGTTGTTGTCTATTTTACTACTGTCCACTTTATTTGGTGAGATTGTGTGTTCTGCATATTCTTAATCTGTTAGTCTTAATATTGATCGTAGGACTTTGCCTGCATAGCATGATTAATATTGTTGGTTTGTTCTTGATTGAAATTGATTAGTCTACGCATGTTACTTTGGTAAAACCATCTGCTAGTGTTACTAGTTTAGTCCTTTCCTATCCGACGATCATATCTTGTTGGTGAAGTGTAATTGATAATTTTATCACTGATTTCCCATCACCGGACACATTCACATTTCGCATCAGGTTGCTTGTGACGGGAGAGTCGGGTTGGTGTTGGATCTCAATAACGAAACTGTTGTGTCTTCAAAAGTTATTTTTTCAAAGTGGTTAGCATCTTTGTCAATTTGTTTGTTTGTAATAATATAACCGGTTAAATTTATTCCAACCAGATGCCCCCATATCTTTAAGAACCTTCTTTTAGTATATCAATTAATTATTGGCTAAGAAATTTCAATTAATGTGATATACTTAATTTATTTTCAATGATCTGGACCTCTACAAAAAATGATTTTCTAGCCCGTAGTTGACGCATACCATTTGTTATATTCATCTTTACACTCTTCCTTGTAGGAGCTTTTGATTTCAATTTGAACCCATTTCAAAGAGTTATTTTAGCATATCAGGAGAAAGGACCTACTAGTAGCATTGGGGACTGAATGGTGAGCGCAGAAGCCATATCTAGCAATCTATTTCAGAACAGATATTTTTCAGCACTTAAGTACCAATTCTTGGATGATAGAAGCCAAATCACCTAGTTTCCCACATTGAAGCCTACTCTTACTTCCTCGAATGCATTTCAGCAGAACCCATCTGCCTTGTACCAACTCCTTTATCTTATTCTCACCTATAAGAATTCTTTCCTCCTTTTCCTAGTCAACCGCAGCACCATGCGGCATATTTTACAGATTATGCATTGTCTCACCATCAATTGTGGTATGTGTTTTAATTTGGGTTACTTTGTCTTCATGTCCTTGAGTCTCACCCATCAGCGTCCTCCTCCTAATTTCTGAGCATCATAAGTCAACTTATGGCATTTTCTTGAATTTATTTGGATTCTGTTGACCTGACCGAGCCTCATGTGGCTTTATTATTTGAGTTTTACCCTCTGGCCTGCTCAGTCATTGTCTTGTGCTTTGCCCTCCTTATTCTTGTTTATGTTTTGCTGTCAGCTCGACAGCTTATATTTTGTGCACATGCTTTTGTTTTTTGTCTTTTAATTCTTTTTTGTTTTAATGTTAAGTTTTGGACCTTCTCGGCTCTTTGCAACCTGGGTCTATGGTAATTGCTATTTCCAGCCTCCCGTGGTGGCTATCTGAATCAATTATGTTGTTGCATACCCAATTTAACAGAGATAAAATATATTTATTTATAACTGTTATTCTTTGAACAGTTTACTTTTATCCCAAATTGCATTTACCATATCACTGTCCAGAGGTTGGGAGCTACAGTAAAACAATGCTAATACTTGCAAGACTGGCATATTTTGGCCCATCTTTTGGCCTCATTTTATCACGGATTGGAAATTACTGAACTGAAATTAGTGCATTGCGATTGTACAGGCAAATAGCTGGAATGTTTTGAGGCTTTACTTGCTTAAGTTTTAGTACCAAGATGTTTCATACTGAATCTAAGCCATTTGATTGACAAGAGTTCTACCAATTTTCATGAAAAAAATGTATTTCATTTCATACATAGATAAATTTCATATGGCCCATGCAGCATTCCATATTGAGCAGCTCCAATCAGATACATGGTCCTCTAAAAAATTAAATTGCATTAAACCCAAAAATAAGTATGTTCCCTCGTATTCGAGTTTTTGTATTGTTTTAAGTTTCAATTAAACACTGCCTTGAAGTGACATTGCTGTTGCAAGCTTATGTGCAGTAAAAAATTTGTATTTCAGGAACTTATTATATAAAGCTGTAGTAAGAATTGACCCTTTTCGCTTGGTTAAGCTTAATATGAGCTCATAAATATTTGAGCCCATAAAGCTATTCATGCATTTTGTTGGTCTTTGTTTGTGTACTGTTAGGGAAAGTCATATTGATTATTGTGAGATTCAAATTTAGTTTGAACCTTCCACTTGCTAAATTAAATCATTGATTTTGGTCAATTATTTGTTAAAATCATTTCTTTCCAATGCACCTTACTAGAAATCAATTTCTCAAGTTACGGAATAACCCACATTTGTGATTAGTCCTTCAATTTGAATGTTTGACAGCACAGGTGAATACGGATCTTTGTGATAGATTTTCAGTTACCCATTATCCTGTGCTACTGTGGGGTCCTCCAATTAAATTTATTGCTGGACGATGGGATCCTAAGCAAGAGAATAGTGAAATTCGATCAATAGATGATGGAAGGACAGCTGAGCGCTTGCTTAATTGGATAAATAAGCGAATTGGCAGGCAAGTTCCTCTGCATCATTCTTTCAATTACATTCAGCAAGCAATCGGTTTCTAAACCAATTGATGCTACATTTCTTTCAATTAATTCTAATAACTTACTTTTTTAAGAACCATCTACTTTCTTGACAAATATTCATTGTTGATGTTTATCAACTCAAAAGTGACAAATGCGCTCTATTTTATATTATTTCTGATTCTTTATTTGCTTTGGATTGTAAACTATACTTGAACTCTAGCCACGGAAACTCTTGACATAGCTTGAGAAGAATGGATGGATGTTTTATATATTGGTTTTGCAGCATATACATTCAGCTGAGGAGATTATCCCTGTCTCCTTTTCGCAGCAGAAGCTGTGGAAGGATAAATATTGAAGCCTAAACTCCAATGACAAGTTGGCGCGGAAGCAAATTAAGTCGACAAATCCCAGAATCCTCTAGGAAGCCTCGAATCCACAATATAAATAATAAACTTACAGAATTTTATTAACGAAAAGATTAAATATCTATTATGCCCGGATCATTGCCTTTTGGCCTCATTATATCTTGGTTTTGCAGAATATACATCAGCGGAGGAGATTATCCATGTCTCCTTTTCGCAGCAAAGCCACACTGGAAGCATATATTGAAGCCTAAACCTCAATGACATGTTGATGTGCAAGCAAATCAACTCAACAAATCCTAGAATCCTCTAGAAAGCCTTGAATCCATAATTTAAACAATAAACTTACATAATTTTATTCATAACAAGATTAAATATCCATTATGCCCAGATCATTGCCTTAGGCCTCATATATAGATATGAAATGAGAAAAACTCTACTTAACTAATGAATCTTGTTTCCTAAGCCAATTAAAATAAAGAAAAAAAAAACCTATTATGAGGTAGTAAAATAAGATAGAATCCCGAACCAGCTCAAATTCTACAACACACCAATCTTAAACATATCCGAACTGGTTCTATATTAGTTCTCTCCGCTTGAAAGGAGTTTGTTCTCAGATTTGGCTGTATTGACTCTCCAAAGCCCTATACTATATAGTATGTCTCAACAACAGATTCTTCATATGTCTCAGCCAAACATTACCTATGTTGGTCACATGCTTGAAAGTGTAGGTTTTCTACACGTTCACATGTGCCATATGTTAAATTCTCGATTGGAATATTGGCAGTTCTCTGCACTATGTCAATTGATACTTCGACATGAAAGAATATGAAAATACGGTCCTTATACTTCTACAAATTGATAACAGTTAATAACTTTGTGATTTTGGCTCTATCTCGTTTGTAAACTCAGCTAAAATGTCTTTATCAGCTTCTAGATGCTCTTTTCAAACAATCACCTTATTAGATATATCTTTAGTTTCTGAAACTTTAATTTGGACCTGATATTGTAAATTATATTATCTTGCACACATCCGTTGATTCTGATAGATTTCAACGTGGAGTTCTCCTATAAGCTGGTAAGTTGAAATAACCTGAAGGTTACCGCAAGATTGAACGTGAACTTTGACTCCATTTTCACGCGAAGGTCGAACATGATGTTCATCATCTTTACCACTTGAACTCTCATTATGATCAGAATGTAATTCATCTTTGTGCATCCATTATCACCACTCCTTGACCAATTTCCATCACTAACTCTATTTATTTGATGTCTTCACCAAGTTTGTCTGAATGTGATGTATCATTCGCCTTGTTTCTTGAATGATATATTGCCACAACTCTTGTTTGTATATCTTAAAGAGTCATTGCCAAAATTCTTGGTGGTCATATATTATGATGAACTCTTCACTATGATTACCAACTGGGGGAGTTTCCACTGCCTCAAATGTTAGCCTCGACTAAGTTAAGATGAAACTTTGTTACCCATCTTTATCTGGGAGGAGCAAAAAGTAAGAATAAAGTGAACTTCAATCAAGTTGATGCTGAAGAAACATCAACCCAAGGAACCCTAGAAATTAGGAACCCTTGAAGCTGTGAGGTAAATAATAAACTTTGGAATTGTTAGTAATGAAAATGTGATAGTGTGTTAGGATCATATGGATTGGATCAGGTTTTAAGCATGTTCCACAAGAAAAAGAAAATACGTGGTTCGTTGAGGAATATTGATCAAACTTAAAGTGAGAGGCTTGAGGGGGAGAGACAGAGTGAGGCTAAGTGGAGGAATGAGAAACCCTACTGCCCTTTTGATATATGAAAGGTTCAAATATTATTAGCCATTCATATAAATAATGAATTTTTGGGGTGGGTTGGGGGGGGACCCTACTTCTCGATATATGAAAGGATCAAATATTATAAGTTGTCAATACAACTAATGAATGGTTGATATTAATCTAATATATATAAATCAGTATACCAAAATAATATACAATATAAATTTAGTGGGTCATAGTACGAGATTAAATCGGGTCTGGGCACGCAGGGTTGGACCCAAATATAGAGGGTATTCATCTATCACCATCTTAGTTTCTAGACCATCTTTACTATTCAATTCTTAATGCGGGGCTACTTGCTTTTGCTTGTGGTGTGATATACCTTCGGTTAGAGTAGGTCTCCACGCCACAGGTGATGTGAGACTCTAGAGAGGTGGCCCCATGGATGCATTAGATTGCCCGCATCACATTTTTTGTGTAGTATGACGCTAAGCTTTATGTGGTACTTGTGCACATTAATGTTTCTGGTACCTTTGATGCAATTTGTAACGCTCCAAACAAGGACTTTCTAGAGAGTCATCTATCAGAGTACTGACTCTCGGCTGAGCACGCATAACTTTGAAGATCTTCCACAGTTCCTCACTCCAAATGCTCGTTACACGTACGATTAATTATCGGGTTATTAACGGGAACTATTGTATACAAACCCTTCTAGCACACATCATATGTAGGACTATTTTGCTTTCGCTTGGGGCGTGAAAAGTAATGTAAGCTGAAGTAGAAAATACTGTTTTATTTTGTCCTTTTCACTTTTAGCCTCCTAGCGTTTGGTCTGACGTCTTCAACTGATATATTTCATAGGTTTTCTATTACTTTATGCGGTGTTATTCTTAATCTCTAGCTAAAACTAAAGTGCATTTTGTTATTGTGCTTTTGTGTATGCAGCTCATTCAACTTAGATGATGAAAAATATGAAAATGAAAATACACTTTCACGGAATTCCTCTGATCCTGAGCAGGTATTTCATGATAAGGAAATTTATGTGTTACATATGTGCATATTCTAGCCAGTTGTTTGAGCTGTGTTTCCATTTGGTAGTTCTCTTCTTATGCAAGCATCTAATGCTGGTATCGTTTGTCCTTCGGTGAAGATTGCTCGAGCTATTTATGATGTTGAAGAAGCAACTGCAAACGCATTTGACATAATTGTGCAAAACAAGGTTAAATTTATTTCTCACTTGAATTTAGTTAAGAAAGAAAAATGCATAATTTAGAAGTTGACTTATTGTGTGTTCTTTGTACAATTTGCAGATGATCAAGTCAGAAACTCGTGCGCCGCTTATAAAATTCTTCCAACTATTGGTGGCTCATCATCCTTCGAAAAGGTTAATATATGAAGTTATGCATCTAACATACACATCACGTACCTATCTTTGAGCTCACTCTATTATTTCCATGGTAGGTGTCGAAGAGGAACTGCCGAACTACTTGTGAACTTTGATGATCTCTGGCCTAAAGATTTTTCTTCCACGAGTATAGAGCAAGCTGGCATACCTCACGAAAGGGACATACTTAAAACTTTTTGGACCTGTGGAAAAGAAGTTCCGCGCGGATACTGGGTATGCCCTCGCTTTTTCCTGGATTGTTTTAATCTCTTAGAGGAGTATCGTTCTTTAAAATTTTAATTGTTGTGTTAGTCAAGATTTAAACACGATTTAAATGTGGAATTATCTAATGACTTGGATGAGTCGACTCTGAAAGCTCCAGTGGAAGCTTGTTGTTAACTATAAGCATGGCTTCATATACAAATAAATTACATAGAGAGGGATGAGGGAGGGAGTCCAGCCCATGGCAACAAGGGTTGATTGCCACTACAAGGATCCAACTCGAATGCAAAGGCACCAAAAGGCACTCGGTTATATCATGCAGAAAAAGAGGCACCTAAAGGCTCTCAGATCGAACATGTTGATCTAAAGGAGGTTCATGGCAAAATTCCAATATAATGTTGCCAGAACGACACTCCTGATCCTCCAACTTACTTCCTGCATTGTAGGTTTTGCCTAGTAGCCTAGTAGGTTTTAGAGTTAACGTGACCCGGGTTGATGTTGGCTGGGAGTTGAAGCTTTAACGAATGTTCTACAGGACAACAAGGCTTAGGCAACAAGGACAAGTGAACTGAATCAATTTCCTATCTTCATAAGCCATCTTCAATTTCTAATAAACCTGGCCACATGAACTCATCCTCAACAATTCATTGGCATTATTGACACAAATGGCAGAACATTATATGGACTAATGTGAGATCTGCAAGAAATGCACACCGCAATCCTTTCAACCCGTTTCATGCCATCTCTTTGTCTGCCTTGCCTGGCATTCTTAGTTCTCATGTGACTGCAATTGAAAATAAAACCATTGTTATATGGATAAAACAAGCACAAGAGGCTTCTTCGGAACCGATACTTTCACTTTCACTACTTGAGAAAAAGTTAGTGCCTCACACATCGCCCTTGACTCCCTACAATGTACAATCCGCAATCAAGGACAGTATGTGTAGGACAATAATTTTTTTCTAGTAAAGCCAAGGGCGAAGGTGAAGATATTTGTTTTGAAGAAGCTTCTTGTGATTGTGTTATCCATATAATCATACTTGTATATGCAATTGCGGTCACATGAGGATCGAGGAAGAAAAAGACAATTTGCCAGTACAGGGACGACAGAGAAGGAGGTGGAGCAGAAACGGGTTGATTAAAAGGGAGGGTTGCGGTATGCATTTCTTTTAGGTCTTGCATTGGATCCATATCATGTCATTATCGGTGTTGAGAATGCCAGTGAATTCCATAGGATGAGTTCCTATGATCAAGTAGAAATTGAAGATGGCTTAGGTAGATAGAAACTCGACTCAGGTCATTTATCTTTGTTGCTTCAGCCTTGTTGCGTTGTTGAATTGTCATTAAAGATTCAGCTTCCTGGCCAGCATCGACCGAGGCCAGATCAACTCTAAAATGTGCTAGGCAGAAGGAGGTTGACAGGATCGGGAGGAGTGCCACTGGGGCAACAACACATTCGAATTTCTTCAAATCAACCTGTTAAATCCGAGTGCCTCGAGGCAGGTTCTTTCTTCTGCTACTTGTACATAGAATATTCTATCTACTTATACATAGAATATTTCATTATGGACTTCTTGGACCCGAGTAGGAGGTTCTATAGCAGTGCCAAAATGAAGAAAGAAAGATGCATATATTTTGAGTGGAAGGATCCATTTCACAGCCAAAGGGCAAGAATTGTTATCTTACACTTGATGGGTGTTTGTGCAAATGCGAGGAAAGGAGTGGAGTATTTTGATGGGACTGGTGAAAGAAGGTGAATGTGATGGATGTACAGATTAGGTCTGAGATTGGAAAGCTGAGAAGACAAATTGAGAGAGCGGAATTCATGTTAAAGTTAGTATCTAAATTAGCAGTGGTAATTGTAATTTTTATGTTCTTGTTCTTTTTTGTCAAGCTTTAGTTGTATTTTTTTTGTCTCTTAATTTGGAGACCTGTATCATACAAATAAATTACAGGAAGTGGGATGAAGGTTGGGGTCCAGCCCAAGGTTGCAAGGGTTTATTGCCGCTCTTAGGATCCGAGGATTGATCACAAGACCAAGGCTCGAAAATTAAAGCAATTCACTTAATTAGTGATCTTGACATTAAGTCTTCATCGGATCTCACAGTCTCAAAGAGTCAAGTGGGAAATAAAAGAATTCTACTAGCGTGCTCCCTATTAAAGTGGTAACTATCAATTCAGTCTATGATGCTCCAAGTAATGAATAGTTGCATCATTTTATAGATGAAGTGGGGAGCTTACACCTGAAGTAATTAGATAGGAAGAGGGAGACAAAACCTACAGAACTTCTTATACTTTCTTCATGTTCCTGCTACCTTGAATCATATTTATGTTTTTTCCTATAGATTTCATACCCTATAGATTTCATACCAGCCTACTTTCCTAAACTAGCCAATTCTTTTAACTGGCAAAGTGCTATGAGTCAGTTTTGGTCAAGACTCATGTCTTAAACAAACGTTGGTAGCTCAAGAATGTCTTCTAAAAGATTACTGTGATTTTTTTACCCAAAATAGAAAAAAAAATGATAGAAGTAAATAAATAATTCTATACGCTAAATGCTTATTCTAACAAGCTGCTAACTTGAGCGAAATTTGATTGTCTTTGGGACTTCCTATCCATTTAAAGCAGAAATTGAATTATGCAATTAATTCTTGAGGGAATTTACTCTTGTTTGGATTTGATTTCCTGGTTCCGCGGTTATTCCATTTGGTTGTAGGTCTGCCTAATGTTACCTTTGGAACTTGTTCTATTATGGTCCTTGGATCCATTCTATTGAAGCTTTGTAGCCATGTTCAGAAACTTATTGTTAGTATCCACTAGTGGCTTTTGATGTGCAGTGAATTTGGTTTACTCTTGGGGTCTGGGATCTTTATCTTTTCACTTAGGGGCAACTCATACAAAGCTCGACTTTTGAAACATAAACCAGCTTTTCTTTATTTTCCTTTTCCAATTATTATCATCCTCTAAGCCTTTTCCCTTTGAAAATGAGTTCATTATAATTGGAAGCACATTGAGAAAGCAAAACATGAAAATTGACAAAAAAAAAACTTAAGGCCCGAGTGTCAACCTATGTCAATCCGTGGCTTGGTGCCAAATTTCTACCTTATGGAACTACAAAAAATAGATAGGCTATCCTAGAAACGTAATTGGCAATTACCTTGTTGGATATGTGGCTTAAACTTATAACCAAGAAGTATCCTACAGAGATTCTTTTAGACTAATAATTTCCAAGAAAAAAAACTAGAAGAACACCAAATAATAATAAGCTCCTAGCAATTTCAACAATGTCTTCATGCATATTACTAGCTTTCACATTAAGGGAAAAATAATTAAAAAAAACCATTTCTTTTCAAATTTACATTTATACCCAGTAGTTTCAAAATTACCAATATACCCAAATATTGAAAATAAATCAAAAGTTTTCCCATTCCTATAATACCTTTATGTAATAACATCATATTACTATTTTCCTCCGGTTATAAAAAATAATTCAAAATGCTAATTGGGTATAAGTAAATTAGAATGAAAATATAAAAAGAAATACTAAATCATGTTATTTTTTATATTATAATTTTTAATTTTTAAATAAAATATTTTTCTTTTTTATTATGTTATTTTCTTCACCTTTTAGTTATAATGTTTTATTCTATGATTTATATGTTTATTATAAACTTTTATAATAAACTAATTGGGAAAAGAAAATACTGAGAATTATGATTTGCCTTTCCAGAAGTTTAAGCAAAAGATGTTGTAATTCAGCAAGAATTATTATAGATAGAGTAAATAGACTATAACTGATAAAAATTCGTTATAGCTGTAAGAGATATGCTATATGTAGATGACATGTATTATAATTAAGAGTGAAATTCATAAACTTTAAAATATGCTATACATAGAACAAATATACTGTAAACAACCAAAAAGAGTTCAACAAATATGCTATTTCCTAGATGATATTATATTTCTAATAATAAATGGTTGCTAATCTAGAGATTTTTCAATAAGGATCACACCATGACATGTTTATAGTGTAAAAACCTATTAACTATATGAACAACTACAATACACGATTATTTAAAAAGTACAAACAATAGTCTCCTAACATTTTCTCTCTTGTAGGATTCATTTCATTTGGTTCTATGTCATCTTAAGCCCTTCATACTTATGAAAATTTGGTGTGAAAAAAATACCCGTAAGAAAAAACAAATATATTTAAAAAAGGGGTTATAGATATACACCCCCAAATTATTGATATTGCTAATTTACCCCTCGAATCAGCTCTTAGCCATTTAAAATTCCCCCATTGTTAATTGTTGTTAGAAATTGAACAGATTGAGAAAACGATTATACCAATATACCCTCGGGTCCAATTCATCAATCTCATCAATGAATGTAGGACACTTTCCATTTTTGCCTTCTCAAACAAATCCTTGATCCTTGAAGCGTCCACACCAACAAATAATGCAACTCCGATGAGAGGAATGACACTCAGGCTTCTACTGCCACCATCGAGGCGAACAAAATCTTCTCGGCTCGCCCGTTCATGGCAAGGATATCGGTGAGGTTGGGGTCGTTAGGGACCACAAACATAGGTTTGTTGCAACCATCAACTATAATGAGTTGAGGATGTTTGAAACCCACTCTCTACTTTGCCCTTGACAATGTTCAAGAACTTGGAGTAGCACCACCGAAATCCATTGGGGAGGTTGGGGACAAGTAGGATTGAGGGCAATGAGGAGGGATTAGGAGAGGGATTGGATGGAGAGGTGAGTTTGGTTGCTCCTTCGAGGTTTGGGTTGTTAGGGGCCACAACCATAGCTTTGTCACAGTCATCAACTATGGTGAGCTTGAGGATGTTGACATCCTTGTTGAAACCCACTCTCTACTTTGCCCTTCTTGACAGTGTTCAAGAACTTGGAGTAGCACCGCTGGAATTCATTGGGGGAGGTTAGGGACCAGTAGGATTGCGGGCAGTGAGGATTGGGAGAGGGACTGCAATGAAGAGGTGAGTTTGATTGCTCCTTCGAGCTGCACGGAATTAGGAGGGAATTGAGGGGGAGGGAGGGAATTGAGGGGTGAGGTCTTCGGTGAGAGCGGAGGAGAGATCCACGATAAGTAAGATGGGAAGAGAAGCTGGAAAGAGAAAGAATGGTAATGTTGGAAGTTTAGAATTTTTTCATAGCACTTAAAAGTAAGAAATGTATTTGATGCGAACATCAAGCCACGTGTATCGCACGTGTTTCACTGGTGGAGAAGTCGCCTTCTTGTAGATTCCTAATATTTCTATTTCTAGTTTCTTTATTTTGAGTTTCTTTATTTTTGGTTTCCTTTTGATAGTTGTAATCCCACTTTGATTGGAAATTTTAGTTTATAAAAGTTGAAATTGTAATTTTATTTTGATTAAGAGTTTTAGTTTGAATTGTATTCAATTTTGTAAAAGCCTATAAAAGACCTCTTGTATCAAACAATATATAATGAGAATATCATGAAGAAAATTTCTCAAAATTTTGATAGTTTGTGATCTCTCTATAATTTCTTTCTTTGCGTGAAACTCTTAGAGAGACTATTGATTAGTGGTGTGAAATCCTAGCTGGCCTATCGCCTTGCCCTGTTTTCCCCACTCAAAATCCTAATTTCAATTTCTAATCCCCTTTTACAAATTTTTATTTCTATTTTTCAATTTCTTTGACAAAAGAAAAAAATTCAGAAAAAAAGCTACAATACTGGACTCGGTGTGCTACAGTCCTCGTACCCGCGAGCTGCAGTAAATAGATCCTCAACACCAAATAGACCTGTTAAAGCATCGTATTGGTTTTCAACTTGTAACTTGCACATATAGACTTCGATTCAGGCTATTTTCGAGCCGTTGCGTTCGTGTCGACGAGATCTACGCGCCGATATTGACTACATGTCACTGAGGTCTGACGTGATTATTAATAGTTATGCTCTTATTCTAATTGATTATTTCGAGTGATAATTAATTTCTGATATTTTATCGATTTAACTGCTATTTATCAAAAATGAGATTGTACGTATCTGCTTACTTTTGAATTCAGTAGTTTTAATATTGATCGTAGAATCTTTTGCCGCTTAATATATTATCTTTAATTGATTCACGATTGAATTGAATTTTTTTGCGCATGTTATTTTTTTTTACATATATCCGCTTTATTAGTTTTAATATTTTACTACTAACGATCGTTTCATGTTGGTGAAGCGTGATTGAGTGTTTTATTGTTGATTTTCATATACGCATACACGTTTCATATCAGGAATATTTCCTCATGATTCTTTTAAACTAATGGGGGGAGTAAATAGGTTTTTGATGATTTGAAGGGTAAATTAGCAATACCGATGATTTGAAGAGTAAATTTCTAAATATGTAAGATTTGCGGGGTACACATTGAAAAAACACTTTGAAAAATATAAAGATAAGGTATACAGAGTAAAAGAAAATTATACACTACAGAAAAATGTTACATATTCACCACAAGTATATTATAATTATTAAACAATTGCTATATCTTTTTTCTAAAAAAAATTCTATATGTGTGTTATACTTCTTATAAATTTCTTTTATTTGTAATAAATATGTTGTTATTACAAAAACAAATTTTGTATTAGAAACAATTATGCTATATTTACTAAATATTTCTTATACTTGTAAGAAATATGCTATTACAAGTAAAGTGTTTCTATTTATGCAAAATATGTTATTATTACCAATATTTTCTATAATTCTAATGAATATGGTATAACAACCACAACAACTAAGCCATTTGTCCCAAGTATTTGGGGTAGGCTACATGAACCAAAAAGAGAATTACGCCGGATCGGGCACATGGATCAGCTTTCTCCACTCATTCCTATCGAGCAATATGTCTTCACTAAGACCTTTAGCCACTATATCTTGTCGTATTACCTTCATCCATGTTTTTTTTGGTCTCCCCTCCGCTCTTTTAACTTGCCTTAATTTGATACGCTCTACTCGTCGGACTGGCGCATCTGTAGGTCTACGTCTAATGAATATGGTATGATTATTAAAATTAGAAAATTTTTCTAAAATGACTAAAATTATTTTATATTATCATGCATTAAGGATATAATTACTAAAATTTTGCTACTAAAATTTTAGTACTTCTATTGCTACATCTAAATGATGAAATGATTTATATCGTGAGAAGAAACTTAACCAATGGATTGCAATCACTTCTAAAAATTACATCTACTTGTGACAAAAATAAATAAGCAGGCAATAAATAAGCAGAACATATAGGTAAGTTATATGAAGAGTACAATGTTCTAAAGAAAGGTTTAAGCGGCCGATTAATCGGCTGCTTAAATGTTTTCGGCCTGAAACCGAATGGAACTTGAAGAAAACGGTCGGATTACTTGGTCAAGCGATTAATTCGCTTAAGCGACTATTAAGCGTCTAATCGGTGATTAATTAGAGTCAGTTTAAATGTTATTCAATCATTTTCTAAATGGGTTCGAATTTCGAACCCATTAAACTAACTGAACTCAAACCCGATCCATTGTTACTTTTCTAAATGGAGGTAAATTGATGTACTTTGAACTGATTGACATTATTACTTTTTAAATTTCTCTTAGTACTAGCAATTTAATTTTTCAAGTTATATTTGATATATCTTTTATGATTTTTTTGAGAGTTTATAGAATTCATATTTGCATATTTTAAGTATTATAATATTATTATATATTAAAATAATAATAAAATGTGTAATCCGTTTAATCACCGTTTAAACCGTTTAAGCATTATGCGCTCCCGGACCGCGCGCGTACTGAAACCGCTTTTTAGAACATTGGAAGAGTATGTGTTTTCTTACGAAGAAGTATACCATGTTTAACTGAAATATACTATATTATAGTTGGCCAAAATATACTATGTTTTCCCTCACTAATTACGCCCCACACCTCAATTGAGTAGAGGGCCCAAAGATGGATTAAAAGCCCCGTTAATATTTGTAATCAATAGCCAACAATCATGACCTGATCAATATTGTAATCAATAGGTAGTGTACATGCATCTTGGGAATAAAAGAGGGATGCAATGGAATAAAGGAAATAATATTACCATCAGTAGCTCTCCGTTCCTCGAGTTATGCACAACAGAAAGGTCAACAACACCCCCCCCCCAAAAATAAATAAATAAATAAATAAATAACACACAAATCATTCACTGAGTTTCGTAGTTGTTTAATTTTCACAACACTAGTAATTTCACAATTCTCAAAACACACAAGCCTTGGCTAATTAATATGAGTAAACATGTCATATAGAGTGAATTATGAATTCTTCAGTGCTCATCGTGTTGGGTCCTCGCCATGCGATCCCGAGCTGAAGGATGTTGAGTCCTTGAGGATGTGGGGTTTGAAGTTGGATGGGATCGAGTCAAGGTAGGAAGCAATGAGAAGATGGTTGAAGATAGGTTAGGATTTGATCAGAGCCGGCGGCGTCCACCCTGTTGACAATCCATCACCACCCGACTCACCCTCTGCTAACAACCTACTACCGCCAACCACCACCTCCTGTACTTGCTCGTCTCTCCACAGTTATTGCTTGCGAGCACCTCCCACATCAACTGCTCAACGCCACCAACCTCGTTGTTGAAGGGGATTGAGATCGAGATCAGGGTCGCGTGGGCAGCCCGGGGCCTTGCACCTAGCGCTCGTGCCTTTGCCTTCATCTTCCTCTATGGACCCAGATCCATCGCTTGCTCCCTTTGCCCATTGAAATTCTTTATGCAGAGTGAGACTGACTAGGATTTAACTAAAGGGTAGGAGGGGAAGTTTGGGAGTTTTAAAATTATTTTGTATAAATACAACCTAGCCTATACTATATGATAGTGGGTCTAGGTTTTAAAAATAAAAAATGGTGAGATTTTTTGGGTATGTACCTAAGTTTCATAACCATTGGGTATAAAATGAAGACAAAAAAAATATGGGTTCTTAATTATTTTCCCTAACATTATTGGTGGCGAGAATGACACTTGTTTATTTATGGATTCCTAATGCATAGATTTTAAAAAATCATCTTGAATTGCAAACTTAGATACCCTGTTAAGTTCGCTATTATATTAACCTTATTTTAAAGTCGCTTTCAAAAGACTCAAAAAGAAAACAAAAAGAGTCAACTTTTAATCATTTAATTTATTAATAAGTACATTTTCATGCAAAGGTTAGCTAAGAAATACATATTGAGGGGGGAAAGACAAGGAAAATGCAATACTGAGGAAGGAGGGATGCATGGAACTTACTGCGTTTGACTAAAGTGACCTACTCAGTATTTTATGTCATTAAAACTCTCATCCTTGATATTTAAGAAATTTTATGAACAGAACCAAATCTCTATCAGTATATTAGAGCATTAATTTTAAAAAAGGACAGATTTGTAGCTTACTTCCTTTCTCACACTTGTGGGAATTGTACTTAATCCCAGTGAAGGAAGAAAGTATGATATAGGGTCTGTTTGGTTGTCGTAATTGGTTGTAATTCGTAAGTCGTAATTGGTAAAGTCTTTTACAGTTATAAATGAATTACATGCATGTAAGTTTTACGGTGTTTGGTCGGTAATATAAAGTTATAAGTGAGAAAGTGTATTGTATTTTACGGTATTTGGTTGTCGTAATGTGTAAGTCGTAAGTGAAAAAGTTGACCACAAATTAACTATTTGGTGATTTAAAAAGTTTTAATATTGTAAATAAATATTAAAAATGCTAAATATTAAAAAAATTAATATTAATATAAAAAATAATACAAATCTACATGACCACAAAATTAACTGTAACTGGGCTGTGAGTGGTAATTGGGTTGCAAGTGAGTGACAGTTGGGTTGCGTAAGTCTTTTACGAATTACGGTCCAAACAAACGCCGTAGTTGTAACTGGGTTGTAAGTCATTTACGAATTACAACCTTTTACGCGAAACAAACAGCCCCATAGTTGTTAAAGTATGTGCTTCACTATGCTGCATCCTGGACCCAATATGTGACTGAAGATTTTCTAATATTGCAAGCTGCTTAATCTTATTGCTTTTCAGTCAATCTTTCTTATAGAATTCGACAAGTGCCATAATCACATAGATTGCGCAGATGCTCACATGATTTGACAAATTATCATGTGAAACTTTTTCATAGTAGTGGAATAGAGTTCTCAAAGTAATCTAAGAACCTTTCGCGTTGTCTATAATATAGGTAGACTAGTTCTTTCGCGTCATTAATGAGTTTGTGGCAAAAATGTGCTGTCCTTAACATATGAACATCTTATTTTATGAAGCATGGGACACTTTAGAGTGTTGGGTCCGTGTCAGACACTGACTTACCTGACACGTATCAAACACCTTAGAGGTGTGTTAGATTTTAAGAAATCATAAAATTGCTTGATTAGGCCATGTCACCTTTAAGCAAAATCTAAAGATCACGTGTTAGACATCTATAAGAGCCCATGCCGCTTTAACAAACATGAAAAAAAAAATAATGTCACTTTGACATAAGCTAATACTAAAGCTAAATACCAACTAGGTGAGGCATTGACTAGAGTTTTTTTTTGCTACAGTTTTTTCTTGGTGAGCACATTTTAATCACTAGAGGATTTGATGTGTATTACATGTATAGATAAACAAGCACGCACATACTCATATCCAATGTTCAAAATAACGATAACGTAATGATAACGTTTTTCTTCTGTTATGTTAACATAAGTAATAACGTAACGCATAACGTAGGTTACGTGATTTAATATTTATTTAATAAAAATAAATATATATGCTATATTAAAAAAATTATAAATAGAAAAATAATTTTAAAAAATTAAAAAAATATCAAAACAATATACAACACATTTAGCAAGTTCACAACAATTTTTAGCAAGTATCACAATAATTTTTCGCATACACAAGTTATAATTCATAATTTCATTTACATGAACAATAATATGATCCCCATATTTCGTTATAATTAATAATTTTTATCATGCTATCATTAGTTTTATCATGCTATTCATAATTTTTCACATTCACAAGTTATAATTCATAATTCCATCTACATAAATAATATTATCCGTATATTTCATTATAATTCATAATTTTTATCATGCTATTCAATCTACACAAAGATTCATAATTCAATCACAATTTATAATTTCTTAGTCACTCTATTCATTATAATTCATATTTCAATTTACAATATGCTATTTAATTATCCCCCTGTGTCCTTCACTCTCTCCGATATTTTACCCCTGATCTCTCTGCTCTCCCCTCATCACTCTCTATACTCTCTCCCTCCGATTTCTCTCCCTCTCCCGATCTCTCTCGGCTCTCTCCCCCTCAGGAGAGAAAACAGAGAGTGATCAGGAGGGAGAGATCCGGGAGGGAGACTGAAGAGAGAGCTTATATGTGCTTGGAGACGGAGAACCACCGCTTGGAGATGACGCCGGCAAGAACCAACACGACAGAGAATCACCAGAGGTAGTTCGTCTTTTGTTGTAAACCAAAGAGAGGTATGTCTTCTTCTTTCTTCTCGACGCCAAACGCGGAGACGACGACAAGGTTGCAGAGAGGACGACGAGCGAGCGAATTTGTGGAGATTTTTTTTTGCCATAAACCGGGCGAATATGAGGGCTTTATAAAAAGTTGACTTGCATCATAACGTAGGTTACAGTGTGTTACATTAATAACATAACGTAACGTAAGTTACGGGCAAAATAACCATAGTTATCAAACATTGTGTTTTTTAGACCTGTTACATAACAATTGGTCGACGTTACGTTATATAACGAGTTATAACGGGTTACATAACGGGTTTTTTAAGACATTGCTCGTATCGAAGTGTCCTTGTATTTCCATATCTCCTGTGTCGTACCATAGATCTTATCAAGGCAACAAAGGTAGCAAACCCGTTAATCAAGGTTTTGTTGCAACTCTCAAGATGCCTCACTGAATGGACAAAAGCCTTTATTAAATGTTATTTAAAATTCTGATATAGTTAGTATCTTCTTATTGGTGTAATGCAGTTAACATTTATATGTATCTGTGTAAAAATTCCAAGATTGTGATTACAGTAGTCTTCTTATCAATGTGTTACTTGTATCATCACTATAATTTACTTCTTATGTTATGGACATTACCCTCTTTAATAGTGACCTTTTTCTTCCTTATCAGTACAACACTAGTTTCTGTTTTTGATTCAAAAGCATATTATGCTGCAGATATTTGTCGTGGAAGCAAAAATGAAACTAGAGGCTTTAGGTATTGTTCCTTCAGCTCATTTTCTTGCTATCTTTTGGTTTTGATTTTGCAATCTTTTTCAAAATTCAATGTTGTTTCTGTTATATTTGGTTATGATGTAGTTAGGGGGGACTATCCACAAGTAGCTGGGGATAATGCTACCTGCAAAAATCAGTGGTCCAAGATATAAGAATAGAAAACCTCATAGGTTTAAGGTTGCATTTCCTCCAAAGCTAATTGAATAAAAAATTTGAAAATTAATCATTTGGGATATGGGGATAGATGATTCATTATATTTCTTAACAAAAAACTTTTTTGGTTGCCTTGTTAATTGCAATTTCATGATTCCTCCAATTCATGGAATTTAGAACCAGGGAATTGCAATTCTAGTCATTGTTTGGTTGGATCATGATTCCCCCAATTCATGGAATTAAGAACCAGGAAATTGAAATTCCAGTTTGAATACATTGTTTGGTTGGATTGTTAAAATTCATGGAATTCCAATTCATGTATTTGGTTGACATAAGAATCTGAATTGCAATTGGAAAGAAACAAAGAAGGTTGGACATAACTGGAATTCTGAAATGCAATTTAGTGGTGGGTGGGTGTGGGATTGGGGGTGGGGTGTTTTTTTTTTTTTTTTTTTTTCTATTTTTTTTTTTTTTTGGGGGGGAGGGGGTTGTTGTACTTTGGTGCCCACACACAACTCCAAAGAAACCAAACAACTGAAAATTTGATGAATTGCTATTCGTGAGAGCGAAGGGAGCAAGGGGGTGGTCTCTCTTTCTTGCCACTCAAATGGGTACGGTCTCTCTTTCTTGCCACTCAAATGTACAGTGAATTTGGTTTACTCTTGGGGTCTGGGGTCTTTATCTTTTCACTTGGGGGCAATTCATACTGAGCTCGACTTTTGAAACGTAAACCAGCTTTTCTTTATTTTCCTTTTCCAATTATTATCATCATCTCAACCTTTTCCCTTTGAAAAATGGGTTCATTATAATTGGAAGTCCTTATTGATAAGGCATAACATGAAAATTGACAAAAAAAAATTAAGGCTAGGTAATATATGCTGAAAACCCTAATTATTTTGCCTATATTGCCTTCTTAAATATCACCTGCATGCTATACATAGAGGTGATGAGGTTGTTTTCAGAAGTTTTCTGAAGATTTATGGTGTGGCAATAGGAACTACAATAAGCCATGATGATTAATAACAATAACTTTGGTGGCATAACCAGTTATTTAGACAGTGAAGAACCTATGTTTATATATTCCTTGGAGAGTTTTGGTTGGGAAATCTGAGTGACAACTAACAGTAACTTTGGTAGCCAATTCTCTCTTCTTGAATGATCTTACCTAGTTTTCAGGCATCGTCTTAGCAAATTCCACTAGTTAAGAAGCTTGCAGTCATGCCACATGTTCTATCCAATAAAGCAGAGACCTTTTCTCGTTACTATAAATCTATCCATCAGATTGCACACTATGGAAACGTGTTTTTATGCTCTTTGCCTTGTTACCTATCTCATAGATGAATCTGATCGTAAAATAGACCTCATTGACTTTCCTATTAGTTAGAATCTTTCATAGACTAGGGGATTTTTTGAAGGGTTCTTGGCCAGTAAAGTAAATTGCCTAACAACTAGCTGACTTTCTAGCTTTTAGGACATGCCTCTTCCTTGCCATAGAATGCATAGGGGAGGACTCTGGCTCTAGCTGTGGTAGTTTGGTCAGTTCTTTTGTTGAGCCTTCTTGACCAGAGCTATCTCCATTGCTAACCCCACTTAAATGGGTAGTGGGGTTGATGATGATGAACGAAGCATTGGCTTGTTGTTCATATGGGTGTTTTTATGGCCTGCAACTATCATAATTTAACTTACTGATGCAAGATGCTATCACGTCAGAGTAGGCTGATAGCAAAGACCTTTGTTCTTCCTTTCTGCATTGCTCATTCAGCTTTAACTCCATCAAGCTAAACATCTTTGGTAAGCTCCACACAAAAATAAAATGTCTCTTTGAGCTTCATCTTTATATCTATATAATATATACTTAATATATTGTTAAGAGTTACCATCAGACCAGATAGTCTTTTATGAAAAAGATAATAGGAATTTGTAGCATGACAAGAGCGCAATTTAAAGTTTTAAACTGCAGGCCTTTCTCATGACTACAAGAGGCTTTAATGCTGGCACTCACAGTCTAGGCAATAAAACAGTAATTACCCTGAGTACTCTCTTCATGATCTGAAACATCTTCTGTGCTTCAGGCTAAGGACAAACAGATTAGTAAGGAACCAAAACAAGCCTATACACGTTAGGTTTGATTTTAACTCTTCACTTTCACTCTAGCGTCAACATGTAACTGTTTGTTCCAGTTGGCTTCTGCTTGTGCTATCTATTAAACCTCCAATCTTGACTCTTTGTTCTGTATTCTTAATGAGAAAACACAGGAGGTAGATTTTATATACCATCAAACATCAAAATTTCAAGTTAACTCAGTATTTTTCTTTAGCCATCAGATATGCACTACAAACAGTTTTTTTAAATATTGCAGCTGCGGCCTCTGGGTTCTTTTACACTCCCTAACAGTAAGAGTTGGCGATGGTGAGAGCCATTTGGCTTTCACATCCATTTGTGAGTTCATCCAAAACTTTTTTGTTTGTGACGAATGCAGCAGGCATTTTGGTGAGATGTGTTCAAGGTATAAAAACTCTAAATTACCCATAATACCACCTAATTTCTCATTTCTTCTCTAAATTGAAAAGTTCCATAATGCAGGGTCAAGGTCCCATTCAACACAACTCGCAGCCTAGCCCTTTGGCTGTGGGGCGCACACAACAAAGTAAATGAAAGGCTAATGAAAGAGGAGAAAGCTCTAGGGACTGGTGACCCAAGCTTCCCCAAGATGATTTGGCCACAGAAGCAGCTTTGCCCATCTTGCTATCTCTCTCAAAGCAGGAAAAGCAGCGGCACAATCCAAATTGATTGGAATCATGATGAAGTGTTCAATTTTTGGTCAGATATTATGGAAAAACCCTAGTTTCATCTTACAAGGATGAAGATTTAATCAAAATCAGGAAGGATGAATCAGCTGCAGACGACATGACAACGCATGCTGTTGCTGTGCCGCTTGGAGCTGCACTGGCTATTGCTCTGGCTAGCGGTGTGTTTGGGGCATTGGCTTGCTTCTGGAGGACACAGCAGAAGAACCGGAAGTACATACACCAACCACACCCTTTAAAGAACATATGATTTGTAGGAGGGTAATCTTCAAGAGGCATTGATAAGGGAATGAGATTTTTCCTTTATTTCTTTGTTGTGATTGTTCTTTTCTTTTCTAATCTTTCAGGCATAGGAAGAATTGGAGCAAAATTAAAACCGAGGTGGGTTCAGGAGCCGTTGAAGATTAGGATGCACAGAATCGGTGACATGGTCTTGTTTTATAGGACCATCAGCTGGAGCTCTTTGTGGGTAGCTTGATGGATACATTTTCTTTCAACTTTATTTGGGTGTTTACCTGCTGATTAGATGTGGAATGTGTATATTAGTTTAATAATTTGCAGTTTTGAAACTGATTGAACTTTTTTAATCAAAGAAAGAAGGTAGAAAGTCTCACAAATCATTTGAAGCAATGAAGTGTGCCCTCTTCTGCTTGTAAAATTTGCGGTGGTGGGAGGTTCAATGGCTATATCAAGGGCTGTATGTTTTATACTTGAGTTCTATTAACATTTGGGTAACACCAATCAGATTTTGGACCGCTGTTATTGAAAGGGGAAGTAATTAGAAAAATTGGAGTTTGTCGTGATTCTGTGGGTCCTTTTGCTATCCACCAATTGGGCGGAGCCACGTGCCACGATCTGCACGTTTGCTTTGAATATCGCTACACATTTTAACATTTGCACTAGCATGAGCATGCACACTGACAGTCTTTTTGTGGTGACAACATCAACAATTTTGATGGGATTTAACTGGAAATTGTAAGCAGGGCAGCGATAAGTATTTTGTTAAGATCACTACATTTTGCATTCAGGAAACATTATATTGTCACTGGATGAAAAATAAAGAATTAGGAGGTGTGAACAAGTAGAAAATTGTGTAGAAAATTAAGAAGAGTTAATGATTTTGATTTTTTTTTGACTAGTTGATATAGATGTAATACTTCCTTCAAAAAAATAAATTAAGGTATAAGCATGAGAAAAATATATTTTTATACCTTTTCATAATTATTTTATCATTCTTTAAGTAATATATAATTAACATTATACCTTTTAAAGTAATAAATAATTGTCACTATTTTATTAATTTTTCTTTAAATAATGATAAAAATGAGAAGTACCATTTTCCATATAAATGTTGACTTTTTTTTTTTCAAACTGCTAGCTTTGTGATCATACGTATAAGGTTACATTAGCCATTTGCTGTTGATTTTTTTAGAACCAGCAAGCTTTGTGCCTTTTTTCCCCGTTTCAAGGCTCAACTCCAAGCAACTAATTCCTATATTGTTGCGTTGCGTATGACAAGAGATGGGAGGAATTAGACTCCAATTCCGCCTAATTCTTGTTACCAAACGCAGCCTCTGTTCAAAGATCCGCTCATTTTGAACTCAATACATTTTGTGCAGTCTAAATTTACAAGTTGGCAGTACAACCCAGAAACAAGAGAGAGGAACAATCTCCCATAGTTCACATACAGGATACACTTCATCTTCATGGGCCTGAAGAGAGTGCACAAACTAACTTTGAAGCATATTATTTACAGAGGAAGTTTTCGCTTCTCCGCTGGTATCTGCTCCATTCCCATCTCACTCGCTTTCCTGTCACTGCTTCTGTTCTGGAATCAAAAGAAGCAGATTTGATTCTGAATGTGTCTTCTGAGCCTGATATTTACACTGTTTGTGCCGGTTGCAATGATTGTGGACCGACATTTTCCCCTTCGGTCGCAGGTGTTGAGTTGTCGTTAGAGCCCTAGGAGTTTAACCAACCAAAAATAAAATCACCGGATCAGGGTTTCATCCTTACTGTTAATTTTTTTCATACCTTGAAAACTTGAATGCAGGGGTCTCACACCATATCAGTTGGTCAAAAATCATATGAATTATGATGGAAGAGAAGAAACGATAGTTGGCTGAACTCAGATTGCTGATGATAACAAGTAGAGACAAGTACTGGGGGCTGGAAACTATTTATATTCAGGAGAAAGAAAAGGAGAGAAAATTTAATAGAAAAAGATGAAAATAAAAAGAGTTCAAACAAGAGGGATTCTAAGACTAATAACTGTAGTATTAGCTTCTCTGATCATTAGATAATTTGTGCTCATGCAACCAAAGAGCAAACCATGTTTTTGTAGCCCGAGAGCTGAAGACAACGAACTGTATTTGGTGACATATCAAAACCTAACGATTCTGAAAAGATAAAGGAGGGAAAAGGAATGGGTTCATCAATCTTTGAAGTGTAAAGAAATACCTGTTGAAGGCGTCGGCGATGAAATGTAGTTACTGCTCTCAGCATTACATAGATGGGTAGAACAATTCCAGCAGTCCTCAGAAGTAATAGCTAGAAATTAGAAGAAAGATGGTTTCATTAGGTTGGGTTACTTGTGTCAGTTAGTGCAAAGAAATTAGGTTTTCTCCAGAGACTTACTATTAGTAGTGCTAACGAGTACTGCTCAGCTCCGGTGGTTATGATAGGGAGAACATGGCGAAGAATCAAAAGAACCATAAACTGGAATCAAAGCATGAAACCAATTTAACAGAAGAATTATTAATTCTATGATTTTCAGTTTCAAAGATTTGTCTTTTTTTTTTAAAAATGATTTCACGGCCCAAAAGGAACTCACGATTAGGGCTACTACGCGGCAATAGGTGATGCTTCTCATACTTGAAGATGCATAATCATCATAATTTGTTGATCCTACAAATTCTCGAGTGTTCTGAACCATTGTTATGAACCTGTGATTCTGGATATCACGGCGAGAGATCTCCCAGTTTCCCTGAGATTGACAACAATGCAACCATATTTAGATCAATGTTGCCACCCATGTCCATATTGCAAATACTTGAGAGCACAAAGGATACCTGAAGTTCATTGGGATCCTCCCATAGTGGAACAACTTCGGAGGAGCAATGTAATCTGGCTTGAATTGCTGGTTTCAGTATAACATATGGATTTAATCACTTCAGTCTCTTATATTCAATAAAAACAATTTTTTCTCGAAACTATAGAATATGAATAAGTTATTATGGAAATGCATTTGAGGAATTGAAATGAACGAACAAACCTGTAGGCAAATCTCGCAAACTGTGTCACCCTTCTCATTGCACCACCTTTGAACACATTTGCGGTGAGCATACTGCGAGTAGCAAGAAGAGGTGATTGCAATGTGAAACATTTCTATTTCACATATGAGGAAACTTTTGCGAAGTGTGACCGTAGAAATAGCTCTTAAAACTTATGTGTTGTGACAGAAAGAACACAGATACAATGTTCTCTTATCAAAGATGACGTCTACCATTAAGCATAAAGGCTCCAAAGAAAAGATGGGAGAAATATTTTATAAAGGTCATTGACCAACCTTTATCCGACTCATTAATTGCATCTGCAATGCCATCACAAGACAGTTGCCAGTCAGCAAGCCGGGGGGCGGGGCGGGGGGGGGGGGAGTGGGGTGGGAAATTTGGATGAGATCCATGTCAAGTGTTTGGTTGACATCCTGGACAAATACTAAAAAGATGATAAAAAATAGATTGAACTACACATCATTTTTCTTGCTTTATTTTGTGAAGATAGCAACCAGAAATTTCCAGATTTCCGGAGATTCAAATATCAAAAAGTTCATGCGCACAGCTAATGATGCTAATTTGTCTTTCTTCTATATTGTCCCAAGAAGCCTAAATTATATAAATCATACCTTCCTTCATTCTTACCAATGAATCAAACTTGGAGTTAAAACTAGTGATAGGTTAGGGAACTCAATGGCATCCATACACGAATAGATTTTCGATACAGAAAAATACTCATATCAAACTTGCCCTGATATCATCTCATCATACCAAGAAACACATTTCCAAACCATGAGACATCATATTTGATTGATGCTCTATATCATCATTAAGAAATTAAAGTTAATAGAGTATCACCAATCACCATATCTTAAATAGCACAAGCTAATTATTGGCATTCAATCATCCATTTCAGTTTCAGACTCAAAATGTGTTAATGTGTAGAATGTGGAATTACCCCAATCATAATAAAACTGATATTATGAATGATCTTCTCTATTCCATTAATTTTATTTCAATTGTTTCTGTTTATTCTTGATTTCTAGTTTCCCTTTTTTTTAAAAAAATAATTTTCAAAGTTTTTTCTACTCTATTAGTTGAAATTAGTAATCCCTCACCAAAGGCAATTGACACAAACAAACATTTCCATTTTGAGCTAGGCTAAACCAAAAACCTTGGCCACCATTTAAACTCATCATAAACTCAACAAGATGTACTTCAAGCTATATCCACATAGATAACTTTTAAGCAAATTGCTGGCTTCATACCAATTTTCCAACTCTGAAACATGCAAACAAACAATGCATACAAATCCAATTTTTGGTCAATTCCTAGCAAACAACTAAAATGGTGCATAAATTAAAGAGGGATGGTACAGTTGCTATTACCTTCAAGCTACCACAGCAAGAACAGGGGGTTTCCAAGTTAGAGTCATCATCTTCTTCTTGACAAATTCGGCATTCCACCAATTTTCCTTCAGCTTTCCGATCCCCCGCACTCTTCTGAGGTCTGTTTTCGATCTTGGGGTCAGCCAACCCAATTTTGGCCTGGTTTCTGCTCTCAATGGCAGCTTCTAACGTCGATTCTGTTATCAATCGATCCACAAGCAACACAAAATGGTCCCCCATCCTTTGAATTCACTATACAAAAAAGCAAGAAGACAAAAACATTTAATTACACTGTTTAATCCATTAGAATGTGAAAAGATAAAGATCATGGAAACATTCAAAGGGAAATAATGGCTTATGTTGAAGGAAAAAGGATCTACCTTTACAAAGTATTATTAGAGATTCAGCTGAACCCTGCGAATCAAAAAATAAAGTGAGAAATAGAAAATACATTAAACCCATGAATCTACAAGAAAAAATATATATATACTTCAGTCAACAAATATGAGGAAAGGTTACAAAACTGAAAGGAGGAATACTATGCAGTGTCATAGAGAAAGGAGCTACCTTTACGAAGAGATCTCAAAAATTTAAGCTGCAACAGAAACAAAAGAATCATCAGAACAGACCTTGGATGAAAAGAGATAAACTCATTCATTAAAAAAATAATATATATTCTAAATACGTGAGAAACAAAAAAGAACTCAGCTATTGAAAGGAACATGAAAATGACAAGCAAGAAGGAAAACAGAGCGAGAGACCCAAATTTGAAGAAATGAGCACCTAAACTCAGCTCTACAATTGAACCCAACCAACTTCTACGCATAAATAGCAAGCAAATTAAGGGTTGAAGGAGACCCATACGAGAAAAAGGCCCAAATATTCAAAATTAGGAGGCCTCTTTATGAGCAGGAGCAAAAAAGAGAGAGAAAGAAGAGGGAAATTGAGAAAAGAGAGCAGTACCCAGAAGAAGAAAGAAGACCGAACAGCAGAAAGGCCCAAAAATGGGTTGGTGTATCGATAAAGGAGGAGGAGTTGACGAGAAAGGTGACAGCTTTTTGTATAGGGTCCTCAAAGCTCTGCCCTTTTCCAGGAGAGAAAGCTAGAGAGAGAGAGAGAGAGAACCAATTGAAGAAGGAGAAGAGAGAAGAAGTAGAAGACTTACATGATGGGGTTTGGATCTCTTGCAGTGAAGAGAGAGAGAGAGAGAGAGAGAGAGAGAGAGGAGAGGAGTTTATTTGGGGGAGTTCTGCAAAGAAGCAAGAGATGGAGTATGGGCTGTGCCATTAACAAAGGAAGCCTATATAGCTCCAGACTAATTAAATACAACCCCCTCCCTGTTCCCTCTTTTAAGTTTTAAACACTACATTATGACTTTTTACATAAAACTACACTAATGGGAAAATTAGTAAATTTCAACTGAGTTTTATGAATAAATTCAGGTACTTGAAATTTTTATGAAGCTGAGAATGATAAATTTGCAAATCCAATTCATGTGCTATCTGCTAATTGAGATACTTGATTTCGTCATGTTAAATCCGGCTATTTAAATTATTACTGATATGCTACTTTCTGAAAAAAAAAAATCTTGAAGTGGGAATTCGTAATTCTATGAGAGAACTGCAATTCAGTAGAGAAATTTCAATTATTATAACTTGTAAGTGAGAAGTCATAAATAAACAGAAAAACAAATAATGATTTCACATTCTGTTCTAATCCTTAAAATTTCTTTAGTTTCAATAAAAGATGATCAAACAACTTGTGCATGCATCGTCCTAATGTCAAATTACTGTCGAAAGAGTGCTTTTCAAAATTTTTATTGTTAGGATTATGATGTGAATATGTCGTGAAGATAGAGAAAACTCAAAGATTAAAGAACGGACGTACATAAGAATCTGTGCATAGGAGTAATCGACTAATACAGGATTTAGTCGACTAATCCCTTGGATTAGTCGACCAATACATTGTGTAGTCAACTAGGTTTGGCCAATAGATAGTTGGGGTTTTCAGGATTTGTCAGAGTAGTCGACTAATAATGCCCTGGCTTAATCGACTAATGTCGGATCTAATAGTTTTCTTTTCTAAATCTGTTTTGAGTTCGAGTTGGATTCGAGTTTTATTTATTCTGAGACGGTGATTGTTCCTATTGATGGAGTTTGTTTAGAACTAGAAGAGTTTTATGGTTTATAAATAACCCCTTATGGATGACCTTTAATATAATTCCAAGAGAATTCAATGAATTTGTAATTCCTAAGGGTGTAATTCATCTAGGTGAGAGATTCATGAGAGAAGCTTAGCTACAAGTATTCACTATTCTTGGCGGCCATCAAGGATTTGTAATCTTCTCAGTGTGAGGTATAAGTAATTCTTAATGCACTCCACAAAGTTTTAATAAAGTTCTCCCTTTTCTCCCGTGGACGTACACACGATCTGTTTGATCGGTGGAACCACGTTATATTGTGTGTTGGCTTTCTGTCTACTTTGGGATATTTTCTTCTTCTCTTCTTCACGTTGCCTTAGTAGATCTTATGGTTTGTTTTCGCTGCGTTGCCCCAGTCGATCTGGTCGTGGGGGCGTCACGCCCCGAATTCACAACAATTGGTATCAGAGTAAAGTTAACTTGAAGATGTCTACGATCAAGTTCGATATTCAGAAGTTCAATGACGTCATCAATTTCAGCAGGTGGCGGATTAGAATGAACGCCATCCTTACCCAGAGTGGGTTGAAGAAAATACTACTCTGGAGGAAGAAAACCTCAAGACATGAAGGAAAAAAACTTGGCAGGAGTTAATGAGAAAGTCTTGATCGCTATTCAGTTTTACTTGGCAGACGAAGTGTTGGATTAGTTTTCTACAGAGAAAATAGCATTCTCGTTGTGGGAGCGACTTCAGGACCACTATCTGAAGAAGTCGTTGGTGAATAATTGATTCTAAAGCAGCGTCTCTTTCTTCTCTGCATGAAGGTACACCTATCAAATCTCACATTACAAAATTTTTCTCTATTATCAATGATTTAAATAAGATAGAGGTTAAGATAAAAGATCATGATCAAACATTTCTATTACTGTGTTCTTTATCTTCTTTATATAAGAGCTTTAGGAATGCTATCATGTATGGAGGCAAGTCAACAATTAAGGTCAATGAGGTCAAAGAGCATCTGCTCAATAAGGACAAAATTGACACCCAGTTGACGTGTGAGTCTCATCATGATGATTCTGAGCAAGTTCATTATTTAAGGGAGAAGAGTAATAATGGAAGTTCCACGGGTAACTCAAAACATAGAAATTTAACATGCAACTATTGTCACAAGAAGGGGCACATTAGAGCTGATTGTTGGCTTCGAAAGAAGAAACAACCAGATGCTAATGTTATTGAATTGATTGGAGAAGATGAAGAATAGTGTGACATTCTATCTGTTACACAAAGATCAGTTGGTAACAAAAATAGATGAATTATTGACTCTGGATGTTCACAGCACATCAGTTCCAATAGAAAGATGTTCTCTTCATACACTTCGATTCAAGGAGGAGAAGTCTTCATAGAGAATTCTGCTACAAGTAAGGTGATTGGTGAAAGAAATATCCAGTTTCGGTCTCATGATGGATGCATCACTACTATTCAAGGCGTTCGTCATGTTCCCGAATCAACGTACAATCTCATCTCTCTTAGATTCCTACAAGGAGAAGGGTTCAGTTTCAGTTCTGAAGGTGATCTTATGGAAGTTTCCAAATAGGCCCATGTGATGTTTCAGGCTGAACATGTCGGCAATGTATATATGTTGCAAAATTTGAAAGTTACAGTTGGTGAATTGCAGTTATCCTCGGTTCAAAAGCGACGGTTGTGGAACAATCAGATACTACGATGGTATCGAGTTCGGATGTTCAATTGTATCCCAGAGAGATTGGGATTAGGGGCACAACAGGATAGTTCAGATCGTTACTCCTATGATGGAGTAAATTCTCATAAATCCTGTGTGGATTAAGGAGGTCGTTAGGTAATAAAGTTTAGATTAGGCCGAACCTATTCGACTTAATCAAGTTGTGAACCTCATGAGAGGGGTATGGAGAAGAGGGAGTGAGATGAAAATGAAGTCAAGTTTGTTCAATTATGCGTGAATGCGAGCACATGAAACATAGTGGCTATTCTTGGACTTGAACATATTCAAGTCAAGGGGAAAATTGTTAGGATTATGACGTGAATACGTCGTGAATGTAGACGAAAACTCGAAGATCAAAAAACGGACTTGTACAAGAGTTTGTGCACAAGAGTAGTCGACTAATACAGGGTATAGTCGACTAATATATTGTGTAGTCGACTATATTTTACCAACAGAGAGTTGGGGTACTCAGGATTTGTCAAAGTAATCGATTAGGATTTGGGACTAGTCGACTAATATTATGTATTAGTTAACTAATGCTCTGACCTAGTCGACTAATATCGGATCTGGCAGTTTTCTTTTCTTGATCTGTTATGAGTCCAAGTTGGATTCGAATTTTCTTTATTCTGAGACGGTGATTGATCGTATTAATGGAGTTTATTTAAAATTAGGAGAGTTCTATGGTCTATAAATACCCCCTTAGGGTTGACCTTCAATGTAATTTCAAGAGAATTCAATGAATTTGTAATTCTTAAGGGTGTAATTCATCTAGGTGAGAGATTCGTGAGAGAAAGTTAACCATAAGGGTTCGCTGTTCTTGGCGGCCATTAATGCCTTGTAATCTTTTCTGCGTACGGTATAAGTAATTTTTATTGTACTCCCCTAAAGTTTTAATAAAGTTTCTCCTCGTTCTCCCGTGGACGTACACACGATCTGTTTGATCGGTGGAACCACGTTATATTGTGTATTGACTTTCTATCTACTTTGGAATATCTTCTTCTTCTCTTCTTTACGTTGCCTTAGTAGATCTTGTAGTTTGTTTCCGCTACGCTATCCCAGTCAGTCGATCCGGTCGTAGGGGCGTCACACCCATAATTCACAACATTTATGTCCAAAAATACAAAATACGTACGAGCTACATCAAAATCGTTGTGAAATATTTTCCATTACTGTGTTTAATGTGTGTTATGTTTTTATATTAATTCTATCATCTTAAGCTACACAGCTCATCACCTGTTTTATGTATAAATTTTAGCACAGTAAATTTAGACTTATATGGAGCAATCCAGAGTGGCGAGCTTCTAATTATGAGAGGACTCTTGCGTAAAAAGAATAATAATTATAAAAGGGCTCATATGCAAATCCTTCTTAGCAAAATGTGGAGCCCACGTGAGGCGCACCCAGGCATGACATGAGGCAGATAATGTGGGGCCAAACGTGTGTGGGGAGCGCGGGGGCGAGACGAAGGTACACATGCGCCACGAGTTCATTCACACGCGCGAACACAGTTACGCAGGGTTTTTGCGGTTACCATTTTGTCACGTAAAAACTAACGGATTTTAATAAACCCACGCGTTACAATCTCTCGTTAATTTGTCCTCACACCTGACACCAACAAAATGTAGTTGGCTGCTTACTGCAGTTTCAGTTACAAGAGAACCAACCATGATGGATGCTGAGATTGCTCATGATTAGTTTTGCTGGCGTTATGACCTGTTCGGAGTTACTAACACCATCAAATGTTATGCGTCAGGTGGAATCAGAAATAAATTTTCAGGTGGTTCTCAATTTTTTATAATATATACTTATATAATATATAATGTTATCAAAAAAATAAAATAATATTTTTCACTAAATTAGAGAAGGAGTCAGGAATAAATTTGTTCAAAAAATCAAAATAAAAAAGAGTCTAACATAATATATGAAAAAGTGAAGCGAATTATGACAATATATGAAAAAGTGAGGTAGATTGTAGCCAGCCCAGGCAACACTTGGTTCCGCCCCTGGTTATGCGTTTTTGATTCTGTTGGCAAATTATCATGGGTCTTGCTAACTTTTGCTCTACCGTAAAGAAATAAATTAGAGTTAGGAGATAGTGGTTTTTTAGAGACTAGAGCAATATTCACATATTTTAGAAGTATTTATGCCAAAAAATACACTATTAAGATGTTTCTTTGAAACGCACAAACCTTGTTCAATGGCAAAAAAGTGGCATTGAATTATTAGAGGTCTCACGTTTAACATCAGAGTCACCGGACTATTTTCTTTAGAGGTGGGAAAAAAGCGAAATGAACAACTTCATGTGCAACTCAAAGTTGATCTCAATTGTTACATCAGCTGAAGAAACTGATGTTTGTGATTTTACTATTAAAGAGAAGCATTATAATAGAATATATAGACACTACGACTGCGTGATAAGAAAATTACTACTTAGCAACTGGTATTATAATTTTCCTAGCACCTGTTTAACTACTGTAAATGGTCATAAGTCGTTAGCGGTAAGCTCTTTTACAGTTGTAAGTGAGTTTTACGCAAGTAAGTTTTACGGTGTTTAGTTGGTAATGTGAAGTTGAGAGTAAAAAAATATATTGTGTTTTATTGTATTTAGTTGATAATGTGTAAATCATGAGTGTAAAAGTTGATCACAAAACTAATTGTTTGGTTGATTTAAACATATTAAATATTAAAAATAGTAAAATAATAAAAAATATAAACATTAAAAAATGTGAATATTAAAAATTTATACTAAATAAAAATAGTAAATATTAAAAATATTATATATTAAATATTAAAATATTAGACTACTATAATATTAATAGTAATATAATATTAATTAAAAATATTAAATATTGCAACCTAATATTAAGTATTATTAAATTCAATAATTAAAAACATTAGATTCCAAAATTAAAAAAATAATTTAATAATAAAAAATTATTAATTTCATATTAAATTTTACTAATCTAGTAATAAAAAAGATTCTAGTAATAAAAATTATTAGAATAATTAATAAAAAACTTTAATATAATAATTAAATTTAATCTAATAATTAAAAAGAATATCTCATAATTTAAAAAGGTGAATCTATTAATTAAAAAATTTAATCTAATTACAATTAACTGTCTGCAATACAGATTTGCATGACAACAAAATTAACTGTTTGTGATGCAAGTGAGCTGTAAGTGTAATTTACATGACCACAAAATTAACTGTGTAAGCTGCAAGTGGGCTGCAAGTGTATTTTACGACTTACCGCTCCAAACAAACACCATAAGTAATTTTGTTGCAATTGTATTTTATCATTTACGGGCCAATTATAAGAAACAAACACGCCCCTAATACTATCTTCAACACAGCCTCACAAACTCACGATGGAAGGAAATTGTGAGTTTGAATAAAACAAAAATAAACTGAAAAATCTGCTGAAAAATCTAAACTCGAGGTCGATCATATATACTCTTTGAAGGCCAATGAATGAAACTTGTAAGATCTTGAACACCCGCTCGCCAACTCATGATAGATGTAACATCGAGAGGTTGAAAGAGTGGACGATGAGAAAAAAATGTTGAAAGCTCCAGTGTAACACCCGTATTTTTCTAACCTTGATTTCTCTAAATTAACAAATAATTAGAGTTAATAATCCTAAATAAAGTGATTAGGGTGACGTTATAAAATCACAAGAGAGGTATATGCATGTATATGGAATTCACCTAAAATTGTATACATAGATATTTGTTGGTAAATAATAATAAATAATAATAATAATAAATTATATATAAAAATTTATTATTAATTAAAGTTTTAAGTAAAATTGTTTGACCACAAGGATGTGGTGTATATGTATTTGTGTATAAGGATATTTCAAGAGCAAATACAATCAAATACTTAATCTAATAAGTGGAATAAATAAAATTAATTTGGAGGGTGTAGAAGGGTGTGGATAATGGGAGAAGGAGGTGTATGGTGGAGATGTGTTGAAGATTGCAGAGAGTGAGGTGACTTGAGGGGAAATTTTGAATTTCTTTTCAAAAGAAATTTAAAAACATAAAAACCATTATTCCTCTCTAATCTCCCTCAATCTCACTCTGCAAAAACCCAATCTCACAAATCCCACCCCCACCTCACTTAATCTCTCTAATTCCCCTTTCAATCTCTCACTTCTTTCAATCTCTCTAATTCCCCTCTCAATTCCTCTCTCCCCCTCTCTCTCACTCAATCTCCATCTCTCTTTCAACTCTTCCCTTTCCTTCTCTGAATCAGGGCGAGCGGCGGTCGGACCAGGGCGAGCGATGGTAGGTCGGTCCAGGGCAGAGCGCGACAGGCCGGGAGGCTAGGAAACGTCAGGCAGGGATGGTGAGCGGCCAGGGTGACAGGGTTGGCGGCGCGACGCGCCAGGTCGAGGAGGCGACGCAGCAATGTGAGCCACACAGTGGGGGGGGGGGGGGGGTTTCAGTGAGTGGGGAGGTGATCGTAGAGAAGGTGGTCTTAAATACAAGGTATTAGAGTTTAAATCAAGAATCTACTTAATAAAAATTAGATTTTTATGAGAGATAATTAGGCTGTGTGTGCAAAATTATAAGGTAATCGAGACATTGGAGTAGTAGTGGTGCTTTCAGCAAGAATCACTAATGATCAAGGTAAATCCTACATTTAAATACACAATATCATGAGTAATTTAATTATCTTAATAATATATATGTATTTTGAGCATATGTTAGAAATAGAGGAAAGGAAGGGACGGTGTCGGTACTCGGTATAGATCATTTGAAGAGGTCTAAGTTGAAGGTGAGTGGAGTTCTATATCAAATTATTATTTTCGGCGTGCTAATTACATAAGCTTAATAGTAGAAAACAAAATAAAAAATTTATTAAGCTAAATTAATAATATACAAAGGCATTGACATGAATATTACTAAACATAATTCATTGTGGTTGTGATGAATATAATGACATCAATTTGTGTACGTTCATGTTATACATGTGTGACACATATTGATTAAATAAATTGTGTGAACAATCTTATAAGAATACCATCTAAACGGTAAATTCTAATTAGGAGTCTTGACACTTTTGAATATGAAACAACGTGCGTGATATATGATTTTTTATTGAATTGGATGTGTATGGTAATTGTATGTATACATTGTGATATATCGTATAACTAGAGAAAATTGATTACCTGTTGATAATTGTTTATCGATTGATATGCTTGATAACAAGTATGTGCTTTATTATGTATTAATATGTAGTGAGATGGCAGAGAGATGACAGAGTATATGATGGAGTATGTGACAGAGTACTAACTATATAAATTTATGGCAGACAAGCGGTGTGCCTAAATATATTCGTAGGGAACAGGGGGTGTGCCTGAATGATGTATGTTGAAAAATTAAGTTACTCATGTTGTATATAAAATCAAGTAGTAGTGATTGATATTGTTTGTATATGGAACCATACAATGGAGGCGAGTATGATTGTTGACTGTATATAAATTATATTTCAGATTAAACTTGTAACAGTCAAGCGGATAAGCTGCAAACCCTTATCGAAATTTATTCTTGAATATTAGATCAGAATTTGGACATTGATATTGACAACTGCAATTGTCTATCAAGTAAGAGATTTAGCATTTTGCCTTTTCAATGAATTAATCCCCATGATGATTAAGCACTTGAAATTATTTGAACTTGATTGAGTATGATATAGTGTTAAGTACATGAATTACATGTAGTATTGAATATGCATACGTGTGTGTAGAGAGAGAGAGAGAGAGATAGACTTGTATCCTTACAAAAGGATTTAAGTATGAATCCTTCCAACTTAAATACAATCCGATATTCGAATACAAGATCCACTCTGTTGAAGCTGATTAATATTATTTCAAGTATTTATAAATAAAAAATCAAGTGTTTTGAATACTTTTGGCCCATCCATCAAGTGACGCAAAATGGACGGCCGTAAGCAGTGAGTTGGTTAGATCTATGTCTTTAGACATACAAATTCTCAATCCGGCCATTTGATTATGATCTAAACATTTAAAAACGCTTACAAATTAATTTTTGTTATATTTCAAATGTTCTATGTCGTTAAACTAACTAACTCACTATTTAGGTCGTCCGTTTTTCTCCTACTTAATGCGTGGGCAAAAAATATTCAAAACACTTTATTTTTGGTTTATAAATACTTGAAATAATACAGATCAACTTTAACGGAGTGGATCTTGTATTTGAATGTCAGATGTTGGTATTTGAGTGGGAAAGATTTGGCCCCAAATTCTTCTGGAAGGACACAAGTCTCTCTCTCTATATATACACACACACACACACACACACACACACACACACACACACACACACACACACATATATATATATATGAAAAATGTATATCAGCCGACAACTGAGAGTGTCTCTCAGCTGGCGGTGATGTGGCATAATATGTGCCACAGAATTGGGTAATCTTTATAGGGTCCCGCTTTTAGAAATATCTAAAATTACTAAAAGAACCTGCTGTGTAAGCTTTTATATACATGTATAAGATCTCTCTAGCCCTGTCATTTTTTATGTCGAGCCCCAATCATATTTCATATTTGGTCGCCCCATCTCGTTGCCGGCTCGCCCACTTTCTCTCCAACTGAATATGAATCAGGTCTTTTCAAGTGCAACTTCATTAGGGAACGAAACAAATGCAACCACAGGGAGAAGTTTGAATTTATAAGCCAGAGGTTATATTTTTTTTTTTCAAATTTTATGTATTATTCATGTCATTGATTTGTTGTTCTCAATCCTCACTGCAAATAATTATGACATTTGTATCGAGATTGTGACCATGGTCGCAGACACAAGATTTATATGAAGAATTTGACCTTGGTCGTTATCCTCATCAAAAAAATTTAACCTTTTCTGTAGTAATAATGCGACCTTAGTCGCAGTCCTAAAGTAATTTGAATACTTATTTATTAATTTTTTTATAAGCAGATATTATAGTTTTTAGGAATGCGACTAAGCTCGTATTGTCAATAAAATATTTTTTCAATTGTTATAATTGTGACCTCAGTCGCAGTCTACAATTAAATTAGAATTGTATTATGTGAAACTCATAAATATGTCATTTTTGTGCTTAATAGATATACAAATAATTTTTTTTTGCAAAAATTTATGATATGATCTATAAGGATTTTACTGACTGTAACTATAGTCGCAGTCTACATATGATTTTATATATTTGTTCTTCACTGCAGCTGTTGTCTGTTTTTTCACGCACGAGAAGAACTTTGCATTTGTGTTATACACTGCGACTGTAGTCGCAGTTTTTTAATTTGCGATGTACAGTGAAATATATTGATTTGAGAGAATTGCGATTAGGGGGGGCAATTCAGACCCGACCCGCCAAACCCGACCCGACCCGACCCAGAGTAAGTGGGTATGGGTTTAAGCTATACGGGTTTGGGTCGTAATCGGGTCGACCCACCAGACCCGATTAATAAATGGGTCGGGTCGACCCAAACCCACCAAACCCGCTAAGACCCGCTAAGACCCATTTACCTTTTTATATTTTTGATCCAGAGATTTTTTTGGGAATCATTTATCATTTCCGCTCAGGGACTTCATAATTTAGCTCTCCATCCTTTCTTCATCAAAATCCAATATTCCATACACATTGCACAATCTTCTATGAAAAACCTAAAGCCCCTTAATTTTAACTACATTCTCATAAATAAACAAAATTATATTGCATAAACAATCCCTGAGTTTGTCTCAATCCCACTAATACTTTCACTTTTATTTCAGAGAATAAGAAGCATTGCATTTGATATACATGATTTTATGATTTTTAACTTATTGAAACCAACATTATGCCACTGTCATCTACTTATAGAATGCAAGAATAAGGTTCCTACAAAACATTTACCGCTAACGGGTCGACCCGACCCGGCCGACCCATTTAGTTAAATGGGTCAAATGGGTCGGGTCGGGTCGACCCACATAATACTGGGTCGGGTTTGGGTTTGTATTTTTGACCCATATAAATAAATGGGTCGGGTCGACCCGACCCGATTATGGGTCGACCCATTTAAGACCCGACCCAATTAGACCCGACCCGACCCAATTGCCACCCCTAATTGCGATCATGATCGCAGTATCAAATATCGATACAGTTAACTTTAGACTGCAATCATGGTC
This sequence comes from Agave tequilana, assembly GCA_038442645.1. NCBI lineage: Eukaryota > Viridiplantae > Streptophyta > Magnoliopsida > Asparagales > Asparagaceae > Agave > Agave tequilana. The sequence goes on from JAVJIF010006912.1 coordinate 156,327, forward strand.
ACAGTTTTTAACTTGTTTGAATATACAATGATCAAACTGTTTTTTGTCAGGACTGCGACCTTGATCACAGTTTCATGTATCAATATAGTTAATAATGCACTGCGACTATAGTCGCAGTTTTTTTATTTGAAAGTAATTATTAACTAAATACTGCGACCATGGTCTTCATTGAGATGCAAAGCTAATAACTTTTTATTTATAATCACAGAGTGTGAAGTTTATTCCTGGAAGATCATTTTCAGTTAAGAAACATATTTTACATGTATTTTAAAAATATGGAAGATCATTTTCAGATAGAAATAAATTTTATTTATAACATAATACGGTCAGAAAGAGACCTTACAAAAAGAGGGCATTAAAAGCTCTTAAAAGAAAACAAAAATAAGGTGAATATCACAAGACCAGAAAATCCTAGTCCTCGTCGTCATCACCATCATAAGCAGATTCGTCGTCTTCATTCTCCTCGTCTTCCTCTTCATTCTTTTTTCCCTCATTTTCTCCTTCGTCGACCGGCTCGCTGTCCTCTTCGCGAGGGTACTTTGGTTCGTTGATATACTCTCAGAATGGGTCATCTGTGTCAAACTCTTTCTCCAATTCATGTCAAGAAGAACCTTCAGAGGATTTGCTCAAAGAAAGCGCGCCTTCAGCATCAAAGGACATGCTTTCATAAATCATGTCTTTGTAAAGTGAACAGAGAAATAAATTCCTCACTGGCCCCTTGAAAACTTGATCATTCTCATGAAGAGGAGGATCAGAAGCAACATTATTTGATGTAGTGAGATAGTCAAAAGGAGTGAAGTCCAAACTGCCATTAGATTCACTAGAATCTCCTGAAAAAAGAGGACTGGTGAAAGAATGATTAAAGTTGAAATGTGAGTGTTCAGAGGAAGAAATGGAGAAGACATGATTTAAGAATAAATTATTTCAGGAAGGTTGAAAATCAAATTGAAAAAAAGAGCACAAATAATAAAATATGAGATCTTTAAAATATATTATTCACAAGCACTATAAAAAGGCTGATACTGTGAAACGACGTGAATAGTAATAATAAATATTAGAGGTAACGGTTGAGTATTTGAAGAAGAGATAAAAAGAAATTAAATATTTAATTGAAACAGTTGTGACGGGAGAATCCAAAGAGTTCCTTTTTTTTAGAAGTTTATGAGTGAACTGCAAATTAGCTTTTCATAAATATTTTCTCTATATATTTAAATTTTGTATGGTGCACATCTTTCCTTTATTGAGATTAATTTTAGTGCACCTCTTTTTTTGAGACTGTTTTTGTATCACGGTAGATAGGATATTAACTACTGCAATTAGGTCAGAGTAATTAATATAGTATTTTATAGTTTGTGATATACGCGGACTGCTCTCACGTCATAGGGCTAATCTACTTTGCTAGGTCTGATTGTTGTTAGGACTGTGACCTTTGTTGCATTTTATAAACGATCAAAATTCTTTTACATGTGGCATGCGAATAAGGACTGCGACTATGATCGCAGTGCTTAACGATAGCATATTTCGTCTATTATTTCTATGCATGTTTTGGTCATTATCCGTTTGGATTTTACTACTATTTAGTAAGGACTGACTAAGGATTTTTTTGTATTAGAGTTGATAGGATTTTAAGATCTGCAACTAGGGTCGCACTCGTGATATAAAATTGAAATTTATGTTATACTAAGACAACGACAATGATCGCACTGCTAATATATTTTGATAATATCTGAATGTATGTGTACTGCGACCTTGGTCGCATTTATAATGTACATTGAGAATAAAGTATTTCTTAGTACCAAGACCGACCATAGTCACAATTCATTAAAAATTGAATGAAATATTGTCCAACCACTCGGCAAATATTATGACAATTATGAGAACATCATATTTATAAGTATCTACGTATATAATAATATTGTGGCAATTACGATTTTTTTCACTTTATTTTTCGATGTAGATGAATTAGGAAATTTATAAATACAGATCAATTCAACAGAAATTTCTCTAAAAATTACATATTTTTCGGTAAAAATTTGTTGTGGATGAGTTTTTGCTAGGTTAAAAACAAAAATGGGAGTATTAGTATTGTAGTCAATGTGATTGATGGTTCATTAGGCTGAATTTTTAGGTATTTTTAGTCCCTATACTCTGTCACCGATATGTGGCATAGATCGGGCCACGTCACCGCCGGCTGAGAAACTCTCTCAGCTGGCGGCTGATGTACAGAAACCCCTATATATATGTATGTGTGTGTGTGTGTGAAAATTGTTACATAATAACATAAGGGAATTACCGGATAGAAAACTGGCGGAGGGAGAAGACGGAGATAATATATGTATAGAAACTTGATACTTTAGGTATTGGTTATTGGTGATACATATATAAATACTGACATTTGGTATCTGTACTATGACCACGACATGAAACGAGAATAATTAATATGATTTAGTTTCAAATATCATATGACCCATGCCTATTCATATTTATCATAAAACCTTGCATATTTTACATGCTTTCATCATTTAGTTAAATAAAAATTTGTATAATATCTCACTCACTGAGCTGCTTAGCTCACTCCATTAAATTAATCATATTTTCTGGTCAGAATAAGGACAAAGGCTTGGTCTAGTGCTTAACCGATTGTAGTACAGAAGACCGAGACCCTGCATCTTTTCTTTTGGATACTTTTGATATGTAGTAGTTGTTTAAAAATGTTGATGTTAGGACTCATGCATAAACTTATATATATTTTTGTTGTGTATGTGTTTATATAACCAAGCGCATCAGTTGTGTCTATTATAAGTATCGAATGGTAGATTCGGTGACTCTCCTAGAGTAAGTGTTGGCTTTGGTCAACTCGAAGGTATGATATATGTTTTCTTTCAAAAATTAAGTAAGCGATGTCAAACCGAAACCTTATTATTATTGCGTGGGTGATTATTCAGTAATGAGTGTTACTTGAGATTAATGTTAAGTCGTGTGGGCTCCGGATGATATATTTTGTATTTGGACAAGTGAAAATTTATAAGGGAAATACTACTGAAATTTCGAGTGATCTTGTGGTAAGTAATAATAATTATCCATTTGAGTTGAAGATAAGTAGTGGATTAGTATAATTAAATCTGAGACCGTTACGTCGAGAGTATCTTCTAAAAGATGAGAGATGAATCAACGACGAAGTACTTTCTAAAGTTTGAGCCTAAGTTTCTTTCGCATAGCAAGGTCGACTTGAGTTTATCATAAGTCTCTTTAAAATAATCAGGACAGACTTCAAAAATCCATTATGTCTCTTTTACTTGAAGCAAGACGGACATTAAATTTGTAAGTCATTTTAGAATAGTCAGCTCACACTCTAAAAAAACACACAGTGTCTCTTCGGCTTAAGCGAGGTGGACATTGACACATTGTGACATCTATCGATGAAAATAAAAAAGATCAGTCAGATGAGTAGAGATAGACGAGCATTGAGAGATCCCTAAACTTTGTTGCGAGGACAATGGTGCAACAGTGAGGCCACGATGGGAGACTTCAATGATCGAGGATAAACTTTAACGATTCACGATGCGGAGAGTGGCACAGGATAGGCACGTGTTGCATGAGCGCGACTCAACACGGGCTCGAGAACGGTGAGAAACATAGATTGGCAGGGAAAAAATTTAGATACCTGAAATTTTTTTAGAGAGGTGGTTCTGATACCATGTTAAATCATCTGAAAAGAATAAGAACTGTGTTTAGTGTAAATGAGGGCAATATCAGAATATATAGGTAATACAATTACATGATAAGAAAATTAATACTTCGAATACAACTGGTATTATAATTCTAATCTTAATACTATTCTTTAATAGCAATGATAACAAAGTTTACAATCAAACAACCTGTGACTTATGCTAACGAAGTTACGACTACCGGAATACGTGAAGCACAAAGGCTCAAGGCAGCTCAACCTCTAGACAAATGAGACAGTCACCTAGGGCCCCCAAATAATGGGGCTTCCAAAATTTTAGTGTAAATTAGTATTTAACTAAAATAAGAAATATAAAATATAGAAAATATTTTTTATTTGTTCAAGTGGGCATTCCGAGGTGGTTGTCGGACATGACTAGAAATTGTGTGGGCTTTGCCTGCGCAAGTTTGAATCCTTTCATCCACGCTTTTTTGATTTTTTTCCCCTCTTCATTTTTATATTAACAGGAAAAGCATGAGTTTCTTCCACTTTCCCAATCTAATATCCTCCACTCCCTATAACTATTTAATTATAATTAAAGAGGAGTCTCTTTCACTTCCTCAGCTGTCTTTTCCACTCTCCCTAACTATTTAATTATAATTAGAGAATTTTTCAAAATTAAAACTCTCTCTCTGTGCAGCCTCGCTCTTCACCGCCCCTGTCGCCCAGATCTTAGACTGACGGCAGGGCCTGCAACTGCTCTATAGAAAAAGATGTTGGCCCAAGGTTACAATCACCCATGTTTAGTGTGTTTTGATGATTACAAAACATATTAGTTATTTGTACTAATATTGCTTATTGTTTAAGTGTGTTTCAGGTTTCTAACTCTACTAAAAGGTTTACACCCTAAAAGAAAGTGTTTTGGACTCAAGACAACTCAAAGTGGGCTCAAGACTCAAGTGTTGAAGATCATATGGTGAAAAGCCCTTCTTGAAGAACTTGAAGTCTTTAGAACCAATGTAAGAATTAGAATGTTAAAGTTTGAGTGTTGGATATTGGCTCTAGGATACACACACACACAAATTTAGTTTTGTTAAAATGTGTTTTGTATTTAAGTTTTCATGTTTTAAATTAGGTTTCATGCCTTAAAAATATATTTACATGACTCTATATTTTACAAAAATAAATACCATGTTTAGATCTTGTTTATATACCCCTACTAGCATATTACTTAAGTTTCCTTAAAGTCAAAAATTATTTTGCAAAATTTTTCAAGTCAAAAATACTCTGTTTTTTCTTGTTTCAGGCTGACCGGCCGACCGGCCCGGTCGACCGGCCACTGTGCCTGGGCGTGCACGTCTGTGCACGTCCTACGGTCGACCGGGCGGTCGACCGTCTGAGAGCAGGAGTGCTCTCGGGTTTTCTGGGTCGACCGTCCGGTCGACCGCTAGAGGAAGACTGAGAGCAGGTTTGCTCTCGGGTCTTCTGGGTCGACCGGCCGGTCGACCGCCAGAAGACCCGAGCCAACGGCTCTTTGACCAGCTGAGCTGGCGGTCGACCGGCCCGGTCGACCGCCAAGCCTGCTGCTGCCCAACGGCTCTTTCCTCTTTTGTGCAATTCTGAAATCTGTTTTTTGATCTGTTTTTTGGCAGACTTTTACAGGGTTTTTCAGTTCTTTTTCAGAGCAAATAAGCTCTAAATAAATTATTTTAAACCTATTTTTCTCCCTATAAATAGAGGAGATGACTCTCTTACTAAACACCAAGAAAAATCCTCAAGTTTTCAAAGTTTTCAAAAGAGAAAAGAAAAATGTTTAAGCTCTCCATTTCCAACTCTTTCTTGAGCTAGTTTTCAGTTGTGTTCCCTTGCAAAAATCATCTCTACAACTGAGTTTTTCTCACTACACTTCATAGAGCCAAAAAAAATCCCTTACTCATTCTATAGTGAAGTTGTAAAAAGAGTGAGAGTGTTGTAAAAGAGTTTGGTGATCTTGTTGTGATCACTCTTGTTCTTGTTCCTCTTCTTGTTCTTGTGGAGACACCTCTTCGGTAGAGGTTATTGTACTTGGTGGAGCTCGGTGCTCGGGTCTTCGGTAGACCATTGTAAGGCGTCCTCGGTGGATAGTGGAAACCATTCACGGAGGTGAAGGCGGGGAGTAGAGCGGTGGCTCGAACCTCGAAACAAACATCTTGTGTTTGCGATTGCCTTGTGTCCATTCTTGCTTTAAATTTCTATTGCTCTATATTGCTTTCAATTACTTGCTTATGATCTTGTTTCTTCCTTTGTGCTATTGTTTCAAGCTTGTGATACTTGTGATATATTGTGTGCATCTCACTATTCATCCATCATACTTTGCTTTGTTCGATCAATTCTCATACAACAAGGTTGCATTGCGCACCTCTAACCCATTCAAGGGGAATTGAGAGGAAGGAGTTCAGAACCTCTCACGGGGTATTCGGCTCTTAGTCTTGTTTTGAAAGATCGTTGCATCATTCATCATACTTAGTTTTAAAAAGTTTGTTAGATTAGCAATAACACCTATTCACCCCCCCTCTAGGTGTTTTTCAATTGGTATCAGAGCTTGGTTACTAGGCTCTTGGCTTAACAACCCTAGAAAGATCCTAATATTGCTAATCATTTCATTCATTCTCACTTAGTAAAGATGGCCGATGGTATTAAGACACCCCCTAAGTTTGATGGACTTAACTTTCACATATGGAAGGTTAAGATGACCGTTTTCTTGCAATCTCTAGGTAGTCGAGTTGCAAAGGCCGTGACCAAACCTTTTAGTGCACCCCCCGGTGATGAATCCACTTGGTCCGAAATAGAGACCAAAGAATTTGATGCCAATGCTAGGGCTCACTATGCACTACTTCAAGCCCTTAATGATGATGACATAGCTAGAGTTATTCATTGCAAGTCTGCATATGAAATTTGGACACATTTGCTAGTTACACATGAAGGGACCTCTCAAGTGAAGAGGGCTAAGATTGACCTTCTTCGGTCCCAATATGAGAATTTTTGCATGCAAGAAAATGAAACCATAGATGATATGGTTACAAGATTTACAAAGATTACTAATGGACTTTCTTCTCTAGGTGATGCTTTGATAACGATCAAAGAGTAAGAAAGATTATCCATGCTCTTCCTCCTTCATGGGAAGTAAAAGCAACAACCTTGAAGGAACTCAATGACAAGGTGGAGATGGAGTTAATTGGTCTCATTGGGAACCTCAAAACCCATGAGATGGAGAGGAAAGTGAGGGAGGACATGGCTCCTTCCAAGAAGAAGACTATAGCCTTCAAAAGTTAATCCACACACTCCGACGAAGACGATGAAGAAGAAGATGACGAAGAGCTCTCATTTCTTGTGAAGAACGTCCGGAGGATGTACAACAAGGCTAAATTTCAAGGAAGGAAGAGATGGCAAGGAGGCAAAGAAGAAAGAAAGATCATTTGCTTTAATTGCCAAAGACCGGGACACATAGTGGCGGAGTGTCCGGATAAAGTGAAGCCCTCCACCTCAATGAAGCCTCACAAGAAGAAGGCAATGAAAGCTACATGGGATTCCGAGAGCGAATCCGAGGAGGAGATTGATACCGCCAACATGTGCTTCATGGCTAATGAAAGCACAAGCAAGGTAACCCCTTCCACTTCTCCTAATGATGAACTTTCTATGGATGAGTTAGGAGAAGCTTTTGTAGAATTATCTCATAATTATGATTTCCTAAAGAAAAAGTATTTAAAAATGAAAAAGGAAAATGAATCTCTTAATTATCAAGTTTTTACTCTTTCTAAAGAAAAGGATGAATTACTTTCCACTCTTGTTTCCACTCAAAAAGATTTTGACAAGTATAAGATCTCTTGTAAAGGCAAGTCTCCACAAATTGATTCAAATGAGATTACCATGCTTAAAGAAAGAATAGACTCATTGGGAATTATTTTAAAAAATTGTGAGTTTGATAAGAAGAAGATAGAGGCCATGTTTCCTAAGAAACAAGCCTCTAAGAAAAATGTTCACCATGCTCATGCTCATGTTCATACCACACAACCTTTACATCGTGGCAAACCCCCAAAGCATGCTCACACTTCACACACACATCATGCATTCATGTATGGAAGAGTGTTCTCATGCTCACATTGTGGGCGGAAAGGACACTTAGCCAATTTTTGCTATGATAGACTAAGTGCATCTTATCATAATGTTTGGGTTCGCAACACTAACTTTCAAGGACCCAAGAAAGTTTGGGTACCAAAGTCAACAATTTTGTTAAATGATATAGGTACCTTCCAAAGCCCAACGACGTAGAGGATTGTGGTATCTTGATAGTGGTTGCTCAAGGCACATGACTTGGGACATCAACAACTTTGCAACCCTATCAAGATACCATGAAGGTGGCACCGTCACCTTCGGAGATGATGCCAAGGGAAAAATCATCGGTATTGGTAATGTAAAACTCGGCACATCCCCTTTAATTGAAAATGTAGTTTTAGTTGATGGACTCAAGCATAACCTCTTGAGTGTTAGTCAACTTTGTGATAAAGGTTTTGATGTTGTTTTTGATCATATAGCTTGTAAAGTAATTGATAGAATTTCTAATACCTGTGTGTTTTCCGGTTTTCGTGAAAGTAATGTTTATATGATAGATATGTCTAATATGTCTTGTAATATTACTTGTTTAAAAGCCCTCGATGACGACTCTTAGTTGTGGCATAGAAGATTAGGCCATATTTCATTTGACCACATATCTAGGTTAAACACAAAGGAAATGGTGAAAGGTATTCCTTATTTGAGTTTTGAAAAGGACTGAGTTTGTGACGCATGTCAATTTGAGAAACAAACTAAGTCTTCTTTCAAGTCAATTAAGGATATCATGACATTACGTCCTTTGGAGTTAATCCATATGGATCTATTTGGCCCTACACAAACCAAAAGTCTAAGTGGGAATAGATTTGCATTTGTTTTGGTTGATGATTTTTCACGGTTTACTTGGGTTTTCTTACTTGAACACAAAAATCAAGCATTTTCATATTTCCAAACTTTTAAGAAAAGAGTTGAAAAAGAAAAGGAGTCTTCAATTTTAAGAATAAGAAGTGATAGAGGAGGTGAGTTCATTAACCTACCCTTTACCACTTTTTGTGAAGAACATGGAATTAAGCATGAACTTTCTTGTCCTAGAACTCCACAACAAAATGGTGTAGTTGAACGGAAAAATCGAACTTTACAAGAGATGGCTAGGACAATACTAAGTGAATATGGTCTACCACATTATTTGTGGGCCGAGGCCGTAAATACATCATGCTATATATCAAATCGTGTTTTCTTGTGTAAAAATACTTCAAAGACTTCTTTTGAAATGTACTTTTCTAGAAAACCAAATGTTTCATATTTCAAAGTTTTTGGATGCAAATGTTTTGTTTTAAATACAAAAGATAATTTAGGAAAATTTGATGCTAAAGCTTATGAGGCAATTTTTGTTGGGTATTCTAATACAAGTAAGGCTTATAGAATCTTCAATAAATCATCTTTGACTATTGAGGAATCTATACATGTTAAGTTTGAAGAATCTAACTTGTTTGTTAAGAATGTTGTAGAAATAGATGCTTTGGATGAAGGCTTGGAGAAAGTGACCTTGGAGGATACTACTACTATGGGAGACAAGCCAAAGGATGATGAAGAAAGTGAAGCTAAAGTAGAAGAGGCTCAAGGAAATGAAAATCAAGCAAATGAAGTGGAGCCTACTCAACAACTTCCAAAGGGTTGGAGATACAATCCTCATCATCCCAAGGACCTCGTCATAGGTGAAGTATCAAAAGGGGTAACCACTCGCTCTAAACTTCATGATTATTGTGGACATTATGCATTTATTTCTCATGTTGAACCCAAGAACGTCCTCGAAGCCGAGGCCGATTCATATTGGTTGCTAGCCATGCAAGAGGAGCTCAATCAATTTGAGCGCAACCAAGTTTGGCACCTTGTTCCTAGGCCCCACGATAGACCAACAATTGGTACTAAGTGGATCTTTAAGAACAAGTTGGATGAATCGGGTAACGTTGTTAGGAATAAAGCTAGGTTAGTTGCCCAAGGTTACACTCAAATCGAAGGAATCGATTTTGAAGAAACCTTTACACCCGTAGCACGGCTTGAAGCCATACGGATGACACTAGCATTTGCCTCATATAAAGATTTTAAATTATTTCAAATGGATGTTAAAAGTACTTTTCTAAATGGTTTTATTGAAGAGGAGGTGTATGTTGAACAACCCCCGGGTTTGTTGATCCTACACATCCGGATTTTGTATTTAAATTAGATAAAGCTCTTTATGGTTTAAAACAAGCCCCTAGGGCTTGGTATGAAAGACTTTCTTCATTTTTGATTTCAAATGGTTTTAAGAAAGGTAAAATTGACACAACTTTGTTTACAAAACATGTAGAAAAAGATATTCTTATTGTGCAAATTTATGTTGATGACATTATTTTTGGTTCTACTAATGAATCTCTTTGCCAAGCTTTTGAATCATGCATGAAGGATGAATTTGAAATGTCTATGATGGGGGAGCTCAACTATTTCCTTGGACTCCAAATCAAGCAAAGGACGGATGGGATCTTCATCAATCAAGCCAAGTACACAAAGGAACTCATCAAAAGGTTCGGGCTTGAAGGATCTAAAGTAAGCAAAACTCCCATGGCAACAACTACCAAGCTTGATAAGGATGAACAAGGTAAAAGTGTAGACATTAAAGTTTATCGTAGCATGATAGGTAGTTTATTATATTTGACGGCTAGTAGGCCGGATATCATGTTTTCCGTTTGTCTTTGTGCTCGTTTTCAATCATGTCCTAAAGAGTCTCATTTAGTAGCGGTAAAACGCATAATTAATACCTTAAGGGCACTATTGAAATGGGTTTGTGGTATCCGAAAATCGGACTATTTTATATGAAGAGTTTTTCGGATGCCGACTATGCGGGTTGTAGGGTAGATAGGAAGAGCACAAGTGAAACATGTCAATTCTTAGGTAATTGTCTTGTATCTTGGTCTTCCAAAAAGCAAAATTCGGTAGCCCTTTCAACAGCCGAGGCAGAGTATGTTGCGGCCGGAGCTTGTTGTGCACAAGTTCTTTGGATGAAACATACTCTCCTTGACTATGATTTACACTTTGATCATGTTAAAATATTTTGTGATAATACTAGTACTATTCACATGACAAAGAATGCAAATCAACATAGTAAAACCAAACACATTGGCATTAGGTATCACTTTCTTAGAGATCATTATGAGAAAGGTGATATTGATATTGATTATGTTTCTACCGATTTTCAACTTGCCGATATTTTTACTAAACCTCTAGATTATGCTAGATTTTCATTTATTTGTGGTGAGTTGAATGTTTGCATTATGGATTCTTAAAGAAAAAAATTTCTTTCATTTTGTTTGTTTAACCCTTTTTGATGTATAACAAAAAGGGGGAGAAAAAGTATGAGTTTGATTGTTTTGGTTGTTCATTGTGTATATTTGAGTTTTTGATAAAACTATGTGTTTTGCATTTGAGTTTTTGACAAAATTATGTGTCTTTCAATGCCTTATGTATTTAGCTCTTCATTGACATTTTTGATACATAGCATTATTTGAGGGGGAGCTTTCCAAGCTCTTCTTACATTTTTGTTTAAATAACCTATATGTTTTGTCATCATCAAAAAGGGGGAGATTGTTGGCCCAAGGTTACAATCACCCATGTTTAGTGTGTTTTGATGATTACAAAACATATTAGTTATTTGTACTAATATTGCTTATTGTTTAAGTGTGTTTCAGGTTTCTAACTCTACTAAAAGGTTTACACCCTAAAAGAAAGTGTTTTGGACTCAAGACAACTCAAAGTGGGCTCAAGACTCAAGTGTTGAAGATCATATGGTGAAAAGCCCTTCTTGAAGAACTTGAAGTCTTTAGAACCAATGTAAGAATTAGAATGTTAAAGTTTGAGTGTTGGATATTGGCTCTAGGATACACACACACAAAATTTGGTTTTGTTAAAATGTGTTTTGTATTTAAGTTTTCATGTTTTAAATTAGGTTTCATGCCTTAAAAATATATTTACATGACTCTATATTTTACAAAAATAAATACCATGTTTAGATCTTGTTTATATACCCCTACTAGCATATTACTTAAGTTTCCTTAAAATCAAAAATTATTTTGTAAAATTTTTCAAGTCAAAAATACTCTGTTTTTTCTTGTTTCAGGCTGACCGGCCGACCGGCCCGGTCGACCGGCCACTGTGCCTGGGCGTGCACGTCTGTGCACGTCCTACGGTCGACCGGGCGGTCGACCGTCTGAGAGCAGGAGTGCTCTCGGGTTTTCTGGGTCGACCGTCCGGTCGACCGCTAGAGGAAGACTGAGAGCAGGTTTGCTCTCGGGTCTTCTGGGTCGACCGGCCGGTCGACCGCCAGAAGACCCGAGCCAACGGCTCTTTGACCAGCTGAGCTGGCGGTCGACCGGCCCGATCGACCGCCAAGCCTGCTGCTGCCCAACGGCTCTTTCCTCTTTTATGCAATTCTGAAATCTGTTTTTTGATCTGTTTTTTGGCAGACTTTTACAGGGTTTTTCAGTTCTTTTTCAGAGCAAATAAGCTCTAAATAAATTGTTTTAAACCTATTTTTCTTTATATAAATAGAGGAGATGACTCTCTTACTAAACACCAAGAAAAATCTTCAAGTTTTCAAAGTTTTCAAAAGAGAAAAGAAAAGTGTTTAAGCTCTCCATTTCCAACTCTTTCTTGAGCTAGTTTTCAGTTGTGTTCCCTTGCAAAAATCATCTCTACAACTGAGTTTTTCTCACTACACTTCATAGAGCCAAAAAAAATCCCTTACTCATTCTATAGTGAAGTTGTAAAAAGAGTGAGAGTGTTGTAAAAGAGTTTGGTGATCTTGTTGTGATCACTCTTGTTCTTGTTCCTCTTCTTGTTCTTGTGGAGACACCTCTTCGGTAGAGGTTATTGTACTTAGTGGAGCTCGGTGCTCGGGTCTTCGGTAGACCATTGTAAGGCGTCCTCGGTGGATAGTGGAAACCCTTCACGGAGGTGAAGGCAGGGAGTAGAGCGGTGGCTCGAACCTCGAAACAAACATCTTGTGTTTGCGATTGCCTTGTGTCCATTCTTGCTTTAAATTTCTATTGCTCTAGATTGCTTTCAATTACTTGCTTGTGATCTTGTTTCTTCCTTTGTGCTATTGTTTCAAGCTTGTGATACTTGTGATATATTGTGTGCATCTCACTATTCATCCATCATACTTTGCTTTGTTCGATCAATTCTCATACAATAAGGTTGCATTGCGCACCTCTAACCCATTCAAGGGGATTGGGAGGAAGGAATTCAGAACCTCTCACGGGGTATTCGGCTCTTAGTCTTATTTTGAGAGATCGTTGCATCATTCATCATACTTAGTTTTAAAAAGTTTGTTAGATTAGCAATAACACCTATTCACCCCCCCCCCCCCCTCTAGGTGTTTTTCAAAAGATACATTAGCAAAACTTGAATACAAAAACTTGATTAAAAATTTTGCATCTTAAAAAGCTAGAAGAATTATTTTTCAATAAAATATTAATTAAATAAAATATTAGTTAATATTAATTACTTTTTAAAGTATATTTTAAAAGGGTCCATTTGAAATTTTCGCCTAAGGTCTCCCTAGAAATTGAGCCGCCCCTGCAAAGGCTGTGTTTGGTTGCAAAGAGTTGGGGTTAAATCCCTACCCCAAGAAGAGCCGCAAACTCACTTTTACATCAACTTTGAATTGGTGCAAGAGTAAGCATTTGCTCTCAAAAAGGAGAGGGAAAAGTGCAAAGTATCTGAGTGCGACTATTCACACTCACGAAAGTGTTTAACATGCTGACTTTTGAGATTAAAATTTTTTGAACTGTTTTATCCTTAACATAAAAAAGACCAAAATAGACATGGCCTATAGGAGCCCATTTAGCAATTTTAGGGTTCCTCCCCCACCGCCATTGCCGGCGGCGCCGTCCCTCCTCCTCTGCTGTCCTAATCGTCCCCCTCCTCCTCCTTGTCATCCCTGCCACCCTTGGCTTCTCCGTCCGCCATATTCGCTGTCCCTCGCCTCCTCCGTCCCCAGCCCCTCGTCCCCTCCTCCTCGTGGGCGTCCCCTGCCGCCCCCATGGCAAGACGATTTTAATTTTAACGCTTCTATTCAATTTTAATGTTTCATCACTGTCATCGTCATTGTTTGGATTGAACACCTCTTCCTCATTTCATTTAGAAGCCAAAATTTAAATATATCAGACAACAAGCAAGCAAAAGATATCTTTGTACAACATCTGATGCTTCATGCATATCCAAGGTTCAATATACAGCATTGTAGTAGTGATCTTCAACTAAGATACGCCATCAAACATCGCACATCTTTCTTTAAAACACATGAATGAATGACCATAAGAGTGCATGGGTAAGGGCAGTGTGGCAATTTGGGAAATTTTTTTGATTTAAGAGTGTAAGTGTAGTTTAGATAATTTTGAGTAATTTTGGAGAGTGTATTTAGCAATTTGTGTGTGTAGTAAATGAAGGGGGTGTGTTTAGCATTTCTGTACGTGTGAATAGTCGCACTCAAAATATCTCCGTTTTATTTCAACTTTGCCCTTTGATGAGACATCTCTAGCTCTTTTAAGTTTCAAGTTTTTGATAGAGTTAGCAAGAATTTGGAGCCTAGCTCTCGCTATTTCTTGTAGCCAAACAGGCCAAAGAGGGTCCAATATTTGGATTATTAGAAATGCTTGAAATAATCATGTGACAAATCATGACAGCTTTCTCCAAAATGACAAAATTAAATTGAAAAGAAACAAAAAAAAATGTTATAGCTGGCTGAGTTCCACTAGCCTGCTTTTGACACATCACAAGTAGAGAGATATTGATTGTCTGGGAGTTATGAATGATGCAGTGCAAGATACCTAGCCCAAAGTCTTTTAATTATAATATATGTTTCATTTTGTTTCTTATTTACATTAATTATTTAAGAAGACAGAAAAAAAGAGGGGAAAGAAAAAGTTAAAAAGAAAATGAAAACAAAGTTTAGCTTCTTAATTGCATAATTCAAGTAGCTTAATTATAGCTAATAAAACAAAAGATATTTTTAGTCTCTTACTCTTGCATTCAATTATGCCCCATAATTGGTGTAAATGCTCACATCCAGTGCTTACAAATTATGGAGCAGAAGATACTTTGATTATGCAAATGTTTTTGCTTATTTATCTTTATTACTAAATTCTCAATTAAGGATGAGCTTAACTACTCCTACTTCTACGTGCTACTATTCTTTTATTAGCAAACAAAGTTATCACTCTCTCTATTCATATTGCCATTTTAAATGTTGGCTTCTAGACTTAGTGAAATAATTTTTGTCATCCTTGAATGCTTAACAAATTGATTGTTTATACACTGTCTACTATCATTTTAGTAAAACAAATTGAGGAGATGAAATCATTCAAGAAGATAATTATAATTGAAAATTGCTTATTGTACTACATTATACTATTATCAATATGTTGGTCACACCTCACGTATTGTTATTCGAGACCTATTTGTTAGTCTAATAGTAATACAATCTAGTAAGATATTAATAATATTTAGCATTGCTCTTTAGAATAACAATGTAAAAAGGATGGTTTTCATCACATCAATGGGTAATCAAAAGACTTTATTAATTCTTGTGTAGCTTGGGTGCTTTGCTGACCCCATCTAACAAGATAAGGAACATAGGTTTTTTTTTTCCCTAGGAAGACAAGGAACATAAGAGTTTTTTTTTTTTTTTTTTCCCTTCTGCTAGCTAAGGAGTGCATGAAGACACTTAATGTCACGTACATATGAGATTCAAACCAGCGACCTATGAGTGAGCAGTTACGAACCCAAGGCCGAGCGAAATGCCACTTCCGGAGGACATAAGGAACATAGTTGCATGAGTGCATCTCCTATGTAAATGATCCTCATTATTTGCATTAACATACCTCCATAATTGAGGCCATTTAAGTGGACAATTGTGTGACATGCACTCAACATTGACATAGATTTATTTAGATATCTGAATGCATGGACAAGGAGTCAACATCTCTCCCAAGATCTCTCATAATTAATCTAATATTAATTACTCATAACAACTTTCTTAATAGAATCTTATAAGCACAATAATACACATTAAAGAAGCAATTGGTGAGTGAGAAATGGGTGTGGCCAATGAGGCTGACCCAAGGTAGAAAATGAAGTCCAAATTGAAAATTGGTGAGGTTGGTATGGTTGGCAACCTCCCCAAGCAAATGATAGGGGCTCTTAAATGATGTAATCCTTAAGCTAACCCATGCTTAGGATTTTGATGGCAGTGGGCCCACAAACAAGATCTCAAGTCGTTGTGTGTGGGTGAACAACCGTGTCCCCTCTCTCCTCATGAGGAGAGAGACCTGATTTTTAGTGGGGAGGCTTTTTTGTGATGGGAGAGATCACATCCCAAAATGTCAAAATCTTACCTCAATTCTTAAAGAAGAAGTTTGAATGGAGCCCATTTTTTTTAAAAGAAATTGTTAGTGGGCCAGCTAAGGTTTTATTTTTTATAAACTAATATGCATGGCACACGTGCTGTGCTCGTATTAAAAAAAAAAAGATTTTCGATGCTTTGATTAGTTTTTATCTTATTTAATGGCCTTTTAAATAACTAAAAACTGAAAATCAAGCATTTTTTAATACTTTTTACTTATTTATCGAGTAAGTACAAAATGAACGATGGAAATAGTGAGTTGGTTAGTTTCAAAAATAAGTTTGTTAGGATTTTTAAATGTTTAAATCGTGATCAAATAATTAGATCAAGTATTTGTATGTCTAAAGTAATAGATCTAAGTAATATATTATTTTCAACTGTCTATTTCATATCTACTTGATGCATAGACAGGAAAATTATAAAATACTTGATTTTTTTATTACTTTAAATAATGTAGGTCAACTTCAACTATGGGCTGTTTGTTTCGTCGTAAAAGTCGTAAAACTTCGTAATTCGTAAATGACTTACAACTCAATTACAACTACGGCGTTTGTTTGGGCCGTAATTCGTAAAAGACTTACGCAACTCAACTACCACTCACTTGCAACCTAATTACCACTCACTTACAGCCCACTTACAAGTAATTTTGTGGTCATGCAAATTTATATTATTTTTTTATATTAATATTAATTTTTTAAATATTTAGCATTTTATTATTTATTTACAATATTAAAACTTTTTAAATTACTAAATAGTTAATTTGTGGTCAACTTTTCCACCTACGACTTACACATTATGACAACCAAACACCGTAAAATACAATACACTTTCCCACTTACAACTTTATATAACCAACCAAATACCGTAAAACTTACATGCATATAACTCATTTACAACTGTAAAAGACTTTACCGATTACGACTTATAAATTACGGTCAATGACGATAACCAAACAGACTAGTGAATCTTATATTTGAACGACGTAACATTAAATTTTAGCAAGATGTATTTATGCCCAACTCTTTCCAGAAGTAAACAAGTATCTCTCTCTTTGTACGTGTCCATGGATACATAACCCAAGCCTTCCACGTGACTAATTCTAACAAAAGATCAAAAATGTAAATATTTAATAAAATGATGACATTTTTCTTTTATGCATTTTCCAGCCGAAGGTAGCAAATTAACTAATTAAGACTCCGCTTATGATTTCTCCTTGTAGCTTTCAAATATTGAAAATGCACAAGCTTCTCAAAAAAGTTCGCGAATTATTCACGTATTGAAGGAGAGATGAACCGATATGTATTTAATTCATTGCTCGCAAAATTAATTATCTGTTTAAAATAGAGTGGAAATTTCTTATCTCACATTCAAAAAAAGAAAAAGAAAAAAAACAGAGAGAGAGAGAGAGAGAGAACCTCAATATCAAAGGCAGGGGTGGCCACCGGGGCGGGTCGACGCGGAGTCGCACACCCGTACCCGCCCCGTTAAGGGCGGGTCCAAACGGGTTGACCCGTCCCGTGGTCACGGGACGAATCCGATTCGTCCCGTGACGAATCACGGGACGAGTCGGGTCGGGGAAAATTTCCCCGACCCCCCTTTCTTTTTTTTTTTTTAATTCCAATAATTTTTTAAGAACGTTAGAGGGGAAAATTATTCTGCGCCCCCTATATTAAAAATTTTTTTGTTTTAAATCCTCAACGGCTCAAAATTGAGCCGTTGGGGTGAAAAAAGAGGGTGCCACGTGGCACCCTCTTTTTTCACCCCAACGGCTCAAAAAATGAGCCGTTGGCCCATTAAAAAAATAAAAAAAAAATAAAAACCCTAACCTCTAATCCTCTATAAATACCCTCTACCCTCATTCATTTTCATCTCACATTCCCACTTCATCTCAACTCTCTCTTCTATTTTCATCCTCTAATTCACTCTTATTCTTTTACAATTACAAATCTCTACCAACTTTCAGTCTAGTCTAATGGAGCCCAACTGGAGTACTGGCGGTTCCTCATCCGAAGCCGGTGGTAGCTCTTCATCAACACACAATCTGTCAGCTGCCGCACCTTACACCGATGTTGGCGGCAGCTCATCGTCAGCATATACCGCTTACCCACCATACAGCTATGCTCCACCAACATCCGCATTTGCTCCCTATCACAGTTCGTCAAGCTATGCATTTGACTACAGTGGTTTTGCACCATATACACATGATGCATATGCCAGTGATAGTGGTACAGGTCGGCATTCTATTTCCTTCCCTCCTCAATATGCCTCATATTCTCAACTTTTAATGTCAACATCACCAATGCACGCACAATCTCTGGCTCCTTTTTTACTGAAACACAAGAACAACACGATACACAACCAACACAGCATGACACTATAGTTCCAGAAACACAACAACCTGAACCAACTAGCACAAGCACAAGCACAACCACTAAAGAAAGAGCCAAAACTTCTGCAGTGTGGAACCATTTTGTCTTAAAAATTGTTGAAGGTAGAAGAAAGGCAGAATGTAAGTACTGTCATCAACTATTTGATCATAAAGAAGGATACGGTACAGGTGTTCTTAATAAACACTATGAAAAAAAGCATGCTAAAAGTCACGGTTTACCACCACAACAAGCACAAATATTAGCTGATTCAGGCACACTCTCCACTTGGAGATATAAGCCTGAAGTAAATAAACATAAGTTAGCTGAATTTATTATTCGAGCAGAACTTCCATTTTCTTTTACTGAATCAGATGCATTAGTTGATTATCTTAAATCTGTTTTTGCTCTTGATTATAAGAGAATTAGCAGACAAACTATAACTAGAGAAATTGAAGATTTATTTGTAAATAGAAAAAATATTTTGAAGGCTCTTTTTACTAGTGATGCTAGAAAATTTTCATTAACTTCCGATATATGGGAAGCTCTTAATCTTATTCATTATTTATGTGTTACTGCTCACTTTATTGATGAAAATTGGATTTTACAAAAACGTATTTTATCATTTTCTAAATTTTCTGAGAAACATTCTGCTACAAATGTAGCAAATTCAATTTTTCTTACTTGTAGAAATTATGGTATATAAAATAAAATATTTTCTATTTCTTTTGATAATGCAAGTGAAAATACTGCTTCAATAAGACAATTAAAAACGGTATTAGATCCAATTTTAAATGGTAAACTTTTTCATGTTAGATGTGTTTGCCATATATTGAATTTATGTGTACAAGATGGTCTAAAGCTCTTAGACAAATATATTTATAAAGTTAAAGAAATTATTTTACATATAAAACACAGTGGACCTAGGAGACAATCTTTTAAAGGTTATTGCCGACAATGTGGACTAAAGGAAAAACTGCTCCAAGCAGATGTGAAAACTCATTGGAATTCAAGCTACTATATGATTAAAGATTGCCTTCCTTTTAAACAAGCAATTCAATTTTTTACAATAAATGAATGTTCATCTCTTTATATTAGTGATGAAGAGTGGAAATTATATGAAAATTTTTGTAGTTTTCTAGAAAAATTTGACACTGCCACAAAAGCACTTTCTGGTACGTATTATCCCACATGTAACTTAGTTTTTTATAATCTTAATGAAATTGTTCAAGTATTTGCTGCATATAGAGATGATGATAGTCTTGAAAAGGCTATACATGATATGGAAGAAAAATTTCGAAAATATTTTGAAAATATGCCTTTTTTATTTTACTTAGCTGCAATTATGGATCCTAGAATTAAAATAGATAATTTAAAACTTTTATTGTCTAATTTTATTTTATGTTTAAATTATGAACAAGATATAGATAAATTACTTTTAGAAATTAGATCTCTTTTAGAAGAAATGTACTCATTGTACAGAGATGAGTTATTTCCACCTTCTTCTTCTGAATTTAGGGCACCTACACCATCACAAACTTTTTCTAGTAGTCTAGGTAAAAGATTATCTAATTTTAAAAGTATACTTTCCTCTAATACTAGAAAGAAACACTCTTCAGGAGCAGGTTTATTTGATGAACTTAATTTATATTTGAACACGATGCCTGCTGAAATAAATGAAAATGATGATGAACCATGGGAAACATTTGATGTTTTATCGTGGTGTAAAGAACAGAGAAAACAATTTCCTGTTCTTTCTATCATGGCCCGAGATATACTAACACCTCCGGCCTCTACAGTAGCGTCCGAGAGCGCGTTTTCTGCAGGTGGTAGAGTTTTGACACCCTGGAGGAGCAGGCTGACGCCGAAACACTTGGAGATGGCGATTTGCTTAAAGGACTGGTTCGATGCAGAAAGACGCACACAAGGAAAAGCTATTCTGGATGAAGAATTTGAACAAGACGAGGATGACGAATAGAGAACCACCAGAGTTTTTTATATAAATTGTATGAGATGAGCACCAGAGTTTTGTTATGTATACGAGATGAGTTTTATGTACATTGTATATGTGATGAGCAATGTATATGATTTTTTCATATTAATAAAATAATTTGCCTTACAAAAGAACTTGTAATTAGTGAAAATCAATTCTATTTTTTTTTTATAATTTTAGAAAATTTTTAAAAATTTTTCCTCTTTTTTTCCTATTTTTTCCTATTTTCTTTTAACTTTAAATTTTAAAATTTATGAATTATCGAATTAAAAAAAAAAAAAAGGCGAGACGGGTCCAACCCGTCTCGCCAAATAGGAGACCCGATTCGTTACTCGGGATTTCAACCCGTCCCGTTTAACCCGTGACGAGACGGGTCCAACCCGTCTCGTCTGGGATTCGTTTGCCAGACGGGACGAATCAACCCGATTCGTCCCGTTGGCCACCCCTAATCAAAGGTCAGTGGACAGTAATTATGAGGAGTGACATTCAATTTAAACAAAATCATATTATTATTTTATCACTGTTCACAAGTGGGTCCCATGAAGAAGATGCGTGCCGTCTAAGGACGGAAATTAATGAGTTCATTGCATGCACTGCCGTTAGATGACGACAACCCGATATTATCAACCCAACACATCAACGTCTGAAGACTATACTAAACATGGTAAATGGTCGCGATTGAGAGCGATAGCATTAAGCAGGGGACCAACCTTGTTGAAAACTCTCGAATATTGATTACTAAAATGTGCAGCTTATGCGAGTAATGAGTGGTGAAGGACCTGTAGCTGTAGGAGTGTACCATACAGTGATCTTATTAGGTAATGAGTTCAGGAGCAGATGCTCGTTGTGATCTGCGTGGTACAGTAGAATAACAAGTTGTTCTTCTTCGGGGCCGTTTGTTTCGCGTAAAAGTCCGTAAATCGTAAATGACTTACAACCTAGTTATAACTACGGCGTTTGTTTGGACCGTAATTCGTAAAAAGTTTACACAATCCAATTATCACTCACTTGCAACTCAATTACCACTCAGTTACAGCCCAGTTACAGTTAATTTTGTGGTCATGCAAATTTGTATTATTTTTTTTATGTTAATATTAATTTTTTTAATATTTAACAATTTTAATATTTATTTGCAATATTAAAACTTTTTAAATCACCAAATAGTTAATTTTGTGATCAACTTTTTCACTTACGACTTACACATTACGACAACCAAACATCGTAAAACACAATACACTTTTCCACTTACAACTTTATATTACCAACCAAACACCATAAAGTTTACATGCATGTAACTCATTTACAACTGTAAAAGATTTTACCAATTACGACTTACGAATTACGGCCAGTTACGACAACCAAACAGGCCCGTTCTTTCAACGAAATATCATTTTCTTGATCAGAAAGGCTCACAAGTGGGATGGGCCACGCGACGAATCAGGATGACTCGTCTTGTTTGTTAGACGAATTTGAAACGAGACGGATTGAGCTAGTCTTGTTACAGATCAAATGGTATAGATAAAAAAAAAAAATCTGGAAAACAAATCGGTTGCTTGACCTGGTTCGCTAGCCGAACTCGCACCTGTCTCGTATTATTTTTTTTTTTTAAATTTGAATTTCCTACGTAGCACCCTCTAACTCGCTCACAGCGACTCATTTTTGAGCTGTTTTGGTTTAAAAAAAATTCATAAAGAAGTCATCCAATAATTTTCTGCTCTCATGACTTTCACAATATGAGATTAAAAATTAATATTAAAGAAGGTCGACGTATATTTACCCATACTCAATTCGTCTCGTGATTAGCATGAATTTAACCCGTCCCGTATATATAGGACGGGTCAACCTATATTGGCCCATAAAATATACGAGTCGACTTGTATTCGTATTGTGCGACTAACGAGTCGCATAGTACCAATCAAAGCGGATCAAATCGGGTCAACCCACGGGGATAGCCATCCCTACTCAGAAGGACTATTCTCTTTTTCTTCTGCACTCACTCACGCTACGGTGTACATTATTTGTCCAAGTGGCAACGAAACCAGATACTTCGGTCCTTAACCTATATTTTATGTCAGAATCCCTAAAATCACATCTAATATCTTATTACGTGGCAACGCATGAGTCAGGAAAACAGACCAGAATGTATACTGAATCTGATTATTTAATAGGATCACAATAGTATTAGTTCAGACTGTTCAAATTAAATAATTGTCGTCTTCACAGGACTTTTTTTTTCCACAATTATATTTAAATTATCCCTTGTTTTCTAAAAGGGAAATGAAATAACACGTGACAAAGAAAATTACTTGATGCTCATTGAAAACTAATATATTTAGAGAGAAATACTGAAATTTACGGTTTCAGTCCAAATTCAAATCTGTCCATTAAATTATTATAAGTTCACATCACAAGCCTAAGAGATTCTTAGCGGGTTACTAATCCACATTATGCAAAAAGATCAATTTCATTAATTTCATCCCAGATTTACAAGATCCACAAAATGAATGTTGTAAGCTCAGACCCGAATCCCACTTATTGCCACCACCTCCCATTAGACTGAAACATTCTGAGCATGTCTCTTTCATTGTAAAAATCTGTAAATCGCAAGTGATAATTGTGACTTTTAACTTACGGTATTTGTTTGGTTCGTTCGTAAAATACGCTTGCATCTTACTTATGATTCACTTGCAACACAAAATAATATTTTGTGATCGTGCAAAATCTCAGTTGCAGTCCACTTACAACACAAACAGTTAATTTTATGAGAAAATTTATATTGCTTACAGTTAATTATAATTGAATTAATATTTTTTATTATTAAATTAATCTTTTAAATTATAAGTTTTAATTATTAGATTAAATATAATTATTAGATTTTTTTTATTAATTTAATAATTTTAATATTAGAACCTTTTTTTTTATTACTAGATTAATCTTTTTTATTACTAAATTAAGAAATTGTATTCTTCTTAATTTTAATCCTTACTTTATTTATAAATAATTAATATTTAATATATATTTAATAAGTCTAATTATATATTAGATTTTATTTTTTAATATTTAAAATATTAATATTTAATATTTACTTTTTAATTATTTAATGTTCAATTTATTATAGTTCAATATATTTAATTTAATTTTTAATTATTTAATATTGAATATATTTAATATTTACTATTTAGTATTTATTTGCATTTTTAAATATTTTAAATCACCGTACATTTAATTTTGTGATCAACTTTTCCAGCACCGCACACCATAATACATTTTCCTACTTACAATTTTACATTACCAATTACTAATCAAATACCATAAAACTTATTTGTATAAAACTCACTTACAACTGTAAAAGAGTTGACTTACGACTTGTAGCTACTTACGACAACCAACAAACGCTCCGTGTGAAATTAGAACCAAACCAAAACAAATTATTTTCCAAACTGAATTGGAAAATTGGTTGGCTCAGACAGCTTGACTTGGGCCTTTGACACAAAATGTTATTTTTATAAAGCCAGAAACCCAAAAAAACATATAAGCAAATTTATGTACCAAAAAAGGTTTCAAGTATAGAGCTTTTTCTAGAAAGTTAAAAGACATGACTTGCTTAGATACACAATGGCACTTTAGTGAAATGCCTAAATCAAGAAGGAGCATGTTATATACAGTAACTGATAAAGGGAGGAACTATGTGATGCAGAAGATCTAGGGATCAATGAGAGCTCTCAAACAGGAACCAAAAAATAATCTTTAACAAGAATAATATACAATACAAGGATACTAAGCACTATCAAAGCTACAACAGCCATATTGTAAAAGGCAGGCTAAAACCATTTTCCATGAGAACAACTAGTTTTTCTAGCCATTTCAAAAGCAACACATTTAATCCTTCGATAATTGTACATTAAAAAACAAGCATCTAGATAAAATGTCAGGCAACTTGCTTTCTTGCTTTATGTGGTTATAGCTTGATGTGCAGAATTAGTTCTTTGAGCATAATACTTGAGAAGTGCATACGAAGCAGAAGCGAGCATAACAAAAGGAATTGGTATTCGCTGAATATATCAAATGTATACTTCAATGTAACACAGTTGATGCGTGTAAAATGCCAAAATAATTATGTTGATCTCCCTTCATCAGTTCAATTATATGTGCTTACTACACAGAACTAAGATCTTTATCACAAACAAATAAACACACATGTATAGCAAAGCCACAAAGCACTACACTACCTTGCGACCAATCTAAACATATTTTAATCACAAAGGTAAAGCTTTACGAGAATCTTAACTATAATCCCTGACTGCATATTGTGATTCTGTGACTATCAAAGAGATGTAAATGAAAGAAAATAGTTAACAATAATCATCTAGCAAGTACGCATATAAGCTATGAAGCCCCAAAAGCACAAAACTACCTATAGCTTGGCAAAGAAACTACATGAAGAAAATAAATGAAAGAATACAAATGGCTTGTCCCAAGATGACAAGTTAAAGGACAAATGAACCAGTTATGCAATCCACACAGAAGATGAACAAATTATCACTATAAGTACAGTTAGAAATATATATTAATAGAAACCAAGACATGTTAATAAATAATTTACACTTAAACATTTCGTATCGCTTAAGATGGTTTGGATCAGTGCTATAAAATAACTGAATTATTAGGTGCAATAGTATTATAACTAGAGGTAGACTGAATATAACCTGGATTGAGGAAGGTGAAAAAAGAAGGCACTACAGTAGCTAATCTGACTTCAGAACATCGCCCTCAACAGAGCTTGAACAGAGAAAAAGGATCTATGACTACTCCAACTACTCTTAAGGTATGCCACCCTAAAACTACGATCTTTTGACGACACAAGGGCAGTCCTGCTTTCAAAGATGGATATAACAATTTGCTCGAACATAGTGTATATATATATGTATATAACAGTAAAATAATCAAAACTAGGAAGATGAAATTGTGTATGCATCCAGAACTGCAGTAGTGAAAAGCACACAACTGATCCAAACCAAGAATAAGCTTGTGCGCTAAAATTCACTAACACACGCTTCCAGACCACATGCTTAGTATACATATCAGACAATGGAATTAGATAGTATCTGCAAATTCTTGCCCTCCCGCAGTGCAGCAGATGATCATGCCATTAATCCTGGAGTGCTGTAAAAACCAGCCTAGGCAGTGTGATAGGCAAGCACTTACACAACTCTAGGGATCAACCGCTGCCCAGACTCACCTACATTTTTAAGACACTAGTCCAGGTGAGGGAAATTGCCTAAATCACTCCTGGCATTATCGAATAGATGATCATGCAATTAGTCCTTGTCACTGAAAATTATAATAATTTTAAAAAGATAAAAGTACAGAAATTTAAGCTTGGATTCTGATAGTTCCAACTAAGGTGTCTAGAGAAGTATAATTAAGAAAGGAGAGCCTGGAAACATTGTAGACATTAATATCATATTTTTAGGGTCCAAAAGTTTCAAATAAGAGTAATTGTCATGAGACTCATGACAAATATTATGCACATCCAAAGCCCAAACAACTGAACTAGGAAATCAAGATATATGACAAGAGTGCAGATGGATGTTATAACTCAAAAATCAATTTGGTCAGAGCACATGCTTAAACTGATTCTTCTGAAACTAAGTTTTTTCCAGGAAAGTCACCGTGAAGAAGAAAATACAGTCGAGTCTGTAAACCTAAATGAATTTTTCTTATGAAGTTGAACTTTGTAATATATTCTCCTTTTGCGCGCGCCAACCAATTCTATGTATTGAGGTCAGACCCATTTATCTGATGCCTTTTCTCTGATAATGTTTTAACAAAACTCAGACCAGATAAGAATACCACTTTAAGCATCTCTTATGGAAGAATCTTAGTCGCGGATGTCATCAAGAACATGAAAGGTTGTTGTGGACACTGTAACTATGAGGAAAACACTAAGACACACAGAGAAAGCAAAAGACCTGCAGTTATCATTGAAAGTAAGCATATATTAGATATCTTGTCTGCACAGAAATTATAAGACAATTTCAATGCCAAATGTAGACTAAAAGCATCACAGGAAAGGAGATAATTTTGAAGACTACCCAAGACCGATTAAGATCCTCTTACACTAATTATTACTTACAAATACTAAATAAATATGCTATCAAAGAAGTTAATATTAACCACAAAGTGGAAATGAAGGAGGGTGACAAACTCATTGTCAGAGAATTGGGATATATGCATCCAATTTTAAATCATGGTTTAAAATATCAGTATTGATATCGGCCAATAATTTTTAGGATCAACTTTGTTAATATTAGCCATCGATGTCCACAATATTGGCAATATTGGCCAACACTATTGGGTTAATATCATATTGGTACCACAAAACCCAATACGATATTTCCAATAACATATCAGAATTGGTCCATATTTGAAATCATGTTGTAACCTGTCCAAACCTCATCAAACCATTATATGTACCACAGAGGTTAGATGCTAAGAATTGGATGGAACCAACCTAATGAC
Organism: Agave tequilana; assembly: GCA_038442645.1. Lineage (NCBI taxonomy): Eukaryota > Viridiplantae > Streptophyta > Magnoliopsida > Asparagales > Asparagaceae > Agave > Agave tequilana. The sequence continues at coordinate 183,398 of JAVJIF010006912.1, forward strand.
ATTACCCAATATTTTTTTTCTTATACTAATTTAATTGCCAAAAGTATTGACCAAATCATAGGTCCTGATACCAGAAAAACAACTCCACTTTTACTCAGATCACAATTTCAGTGATACAAACATCAACCATTTGGATTATACAATGAAAAGCTGGAGTAGAATTAAATAGACTTAAGTAGTCAAGTTCAAAGATTGATATCATGGTTTGAAATCTTGGTATCAATATTCGCATCAGCCGTAGGATTATCGTATTGGAATTGACAGTATCGTCCGTTTATCGACAGTTACGTCTTGTCATATCACCAATATCGAATACTATTTTGGTTATATCAAGTTATATAGGCACTATTGGTACCGGGCCAAAATATCAGTACTGGGTGATATTTTAAACATTGATTCTTATGAAGGATTGATTGTTTTAGCAAAACAGTAAAGATGAGTATATGCCATTTTATGTTAAAAAAAAAGTTCGAATGGAATTAACAATCACAATGGAGTTAACAAAAAAGTTTTTAAACATGGCAATCAAAAAATATGTCACTTTTCAGTTTCTTTAATAAAATTTGGAAGTTTAGCAACATCCACAAATAATAGCATTTATACAAACATAAATACACAAGTAACTACCTAACTCCCATGAGATAACCTCTCGCCCCCTTAGTAACCAGCGTGGCAGAAAGATTTACCAGTCGAACCGTGCAAAGCAATATAACATTTTCTAAACCACACCATACAGACTTAAAGCAAACTGCACAAATATATAAAAGTTCCTAAAGGAGTAAGTTCCCAAAGTATAAGAAAATTGATACAGGCCTCAACCAATTCTTCCCGCAAAGGAAAACAAAAGCAATTAACCAAATCTCAGTCTAAAGTACATCAAGGAATATGCCATTTTAACTAATGCACATCTTCATGCTAGAGTAAGAGAGCTGAGAAACTATAGACAGGCTTTTCTTTGGCTCAGGAAAAGAAAACAGAACGAACATTAATAAAAACAAAAAAATGAGAAGCAGAATAACCTAGCAACAAGTATGTTGCCAACAAAGTTACTTGGACTACCAGAGACCTCCATCCATAATACAAGATGCCAAATCAAAATTCATCTAACGACTCAATGAAGAAAGTTTTGCACGTAAAGATACAAAATAGAACACATAAGCAAAGCCAAGCTTTAACGCATCTTTCCCCAAGGGCATATCATAGGGAACATTGAAAATATACCAGGCATCAAGTATCAAGGTGATGGCCTATTTGGTTATTTAGCTGTTGCCAAATAAATCAATCCAATAGCAGAAAACTACAATAGCCTTGTTCAATAGAAACTGATTGTCCTCTTGTACAAAGCATTCAAAACAAAAAACGGATATCAATCATTCACCTCCCATTATTTGAATTTGCAAGACCATAGAATTTTAACCCATTATTGTGAAACAAGAAAACAAACAAATGCAGTATGTACGCAGATATAAACAACGAAAATTTTGGAAATACATTGCAATGCATAAAGACCTGAACTTGAGCAACTAGCACATTCTATAACTATAACCTTCATTGACATGCTACTCAAATAATCTGAGCAGGCTTTACATTTTTCTGCAGGCTTGAAGAAATAAATGCAAGGAAATTTCATCTTTCATCTATATATCACAGTTAGAAATCAAATGGGAGGACCTCTCACATCTAACTCCTTCAGTAATAGTTACAAATCAAATATGAAGAGACCTCTCACAACCAACTCCCCTTCAGTACTTAATACAATGCGGACTTTGTCCAAAAATACAACATATTTATCTCAAAGGTCACCGTCAGTAACCAGTACAAGTTAAACTAGAAGGCCAAACAAAAAATTTCCAGAAACATAAAAAATGAAAGCATAAAAATTTTCTTTTTTTCCCCTTCTTCCTCAATTAATAATTAGAAATACCACCCAGACATCCAATAGAAATTATTATAGTTGCCCATTATATATTATATAATTAAAAATTACCAACAAAAATCATGGGTAAAATCCTGTGAGCACCTAAATCCCTTGTACTACCCATATCAATGGCAGATTCCTTCTACACATTAGAAACCAACCAAACTTCCCATAAATAAATAACATAAAAATCAAATCTTTTTCCCATCCTACCATCATTTAAATTAGAAAACTATAATTTTTACCTCCTCCGGCCCGCTAAAACCTCCTGTTTGGTCTTCACAACTACTTCTCCATCCTTCCTCGCGATGATCACCTCGGTCGCCATCCCCAGAAACATCCCGTGCTCCACAACCCCAACAATCTTCAAAATCTCATCGCTAATCTCATCCAAATCCCCTTCAATACCGTTCTCAAAGAACAAATCAATAATATAATTCAGATTATCCGTCACAAAATCTCCTCCCCTTCATCCTCAGCTTCGCATCAAACCCTAATTTCCCCTCAAACAGCTTCCTCAGCCTCGACTGCGTGTATTTCCACCCGAACGGAATGACCTCCACCGGGACCGCCATTTTGCTCCCTCCAAGGGTCTCGACCCACTTCGATTCATCAACAATCACCACGAACTTCTTGCTCGCCCCCTCAATCATCTTCTCGCGCAGAAGCGAGCCCCCGCGGCCCTTGACAAGGTTGAGGAAGGGGTCGACCTCGTCGGCGCCGTCGATCGAGAGGTCGATGTTGGGGTGGGAGTCGAGATCGGTCAAGGGAATCCCTAAAGCTTTGGCCTGTGCCTCGGTTTTCTTCGACGTGGGGATGCGACGATGTCCTTGAGTTGGCCAGAGCGGAGGAGGGCGGCGATGCGGTCGAGGGCGTGGATGGCGGTGGATCCAGTGCCGAGGCCGAGGACCATGCCGGACTCGACATGCTCGACGGCGCGGTGGGCAGCGATGCGCTTGAGGTCATCCTGCGAGGCCGGCAACGCCGCTGGTGCCGCCGGCGATGAGGGAACGGCGGCGAGGAGCGGGGAGTTGGAGGGGTAGAGGAGGTGTCGGAAGGAGGAGGAGAGGGTGCCCATGTTGTCTAGGGTTTTGTGGAAGCAGACCACGCGCATCTTCATTTTTATAGAGGGAGGGAGGGAGGGAGGGTTTGAAAGGATTAGGGTTAGGGTTAGGTTAATCGAGGGTTAGGGTTAGCGATGAAGAGGGGGACAAAATGAGAAGGGAGAGGGAATTTCTTGGCATTTTTGTTTTTGGAAGGTGGAGAGAAAACGGGCAAAAAAAAAAAAGAGCCAGCGGCGCCTCGAGAGACGGGATCGATTTGGGAATGGGCAATCCTATCCTTTTGATTCAATAATCGGATTTGCTGAAAATTACAAAACAGCAAACATGAATTTTGTGAGGATTGATTGGTTAGCGTGTTTGGACCCCACGACCCCAGTAAAAGCTTTGAATTTTGCATCCTTGTCCTTTTAAAGTTTATTATCATACATGGCCTTTGTTGGTTTTTTTTTTTTTTTTTGAAAATAGGGTTCCTTTATTTAAAATGGAGTGAAATCACTGGTCTTGTGTGCACTAATTTGAAATTAGAAAATAGATAATATATATTCAAGTCTTAATGTGCGACTCAGTCTAATGCGAGTGCAACGTAGTACACACACTCACACTCTCTCTCTCTCTCTCTCTCTCTCTCTCTCTCTCTATTGTATTAATTAAAAGAGACAGAAATAGAGTTTGATGATGTGTGATCAAAAAAAGACTATAATTTGTGATTAATCAAGATGATTAGATCGCATAATTAACTTATATAAATCATGGTATGCTATGCTCTATTTGGATATAATTTGAATATTTAGGTACTATTTATTTTTATAACAGTTTTTGTGATAGCTCAAGGGTCATACAAGTTTTGTAATAAAAAAACAAATAAAAACAAAAGTTTTTTATTATAGGAAAGAAAAGTAAGTTCATAAAATTCTATGGCAAGGGGTTAAGAATTTGTACAAGGTTATCATGATATATTTATTCGTCACTGTTTGAAAATGCCAGCAAATATTAAATATTAATATATACTAATTTAAATTCTTTCTATATATACTATATTAACTGTAGAGGGAAGCGAAATGTTTGGCTGCGTCGTGTCATGTTTTTGTTATTATCTTGCGATTGATATTTATCTACACTATTAAAAACTCTAACTTAATACAGTTTTTTTTTTTTCAGGAAGAAAAAAATATTAATTATGTGAAGAAGGTGTGTGAAATAGCTCAGACTAATTTTAAAATTTACAAGACTTAACTTTTAAGTTGAGAAGGGGTAGAAATTGCTGCCGACTGCTGTTCCCTGTTTGTGATTTGCAGCTGATTTGCTCGAATATCTCAGAATGTCATCCCACGCTATCTCTGATTGTGGGGACCACTTCTTTCTATGGAAAAGCGGGGGCCGATTTTTTTCCGAAGATGACCACCGAATCTCATTCCACCGCGTGGGGATCAGAGAAAGGACGGTTCAGATCGGTTCAAAGCGGTCAGCGCAGGAACAATGCGTCAATCACCGGACCTCTTTCTGCACCTAAATTCTGTACACCCCGCTTTTAAACTCCAGACTGTCTCGTGGGCCCCGAAACTTCGGGGCCAAAAGCAGACGCTTTTCTTGCCAAGACAGAGAAAAGGAGCAAGGCACGAGGAATGCAGCCCTCATCACACTTGACTGGCCCTCCGCTTCTTCTCACTAAACGTACAGATATAAACCTTTAATTAATTTAATTTTAAATTTAATTTCAAAACTCGAAGGGAAAAATAGCAAAAAGGCTTAGGTGGGCCCGGCCCAAACAGAAGTTGAGAGTTATTTCAACTGTTCGTGGGGCCCACTTTGCCTACTCTTTTGTCTCCATTGCCCTGTGAAGCCTCCACAGGCCCAAAAAAAAAATATATATGTGGAATATCTTCTTTTTATTGTGCGACTTTCTTTCTCTCTCTCTTTTTTTTTTCACTCTCTTTCTTTAAGACTTTTAATGCTTGGTTTAGTGGTACTTTTTTCCCTCTAATTTTCCAGTCAAAGGAAATCATGAATATAACGTGAGAAAGAATTATATGTAAAGCTGGCCAAGAGCAATCTGGCTTCTTCGTTGAAGATGATGCTTTGATATATTTCTATTGCCCTTTTTTTCCTTCTTGATGGTTGCAAAGGTTTTGCTTTCACTTCGTTCATCTATGGTCACTTTGTTGTCTTTGATCACTTGGCTTGAGGCCAAATATTTAGTTATTTTTAATGAAATATTCTCTCTGTTGCTACATTTTCAAAGCTTTAAAATGTTCGAGTCTATCTATTACATAATAACTGAGCAAGAACTGCTTCTTTTCTCTCATTCTAAGTTCTATCTTGGAATTGAAGAATATAAAGCTGAATCTTCGAGATGAATTATGGCGAGATCCGTTGATCAAATCAACCGGATGATGGTTGGAGTGTGTTCTCCTTCCATTTGTGATGAACGTGGTATATTTACATGTTCAATTCCGACTTCGAATGAATGAGATATTCAAGTCCAAAGATTGCCTAATTCAAAGCCAAAAGGGACTAAAATTAGCTACAAGCATTTAGTCCCACATTGGCCATGTGTTGGAAGCTCATGGGGTATATAAATAGAGAAAAATGAGAACAAGGGCGTGCCCTTTGGGTACTTGGAGTTTTCGCGCGCGAAAAGGAGGGAACTATGCACGTACTTACGTACGTGCGCGCACGCGCGCCGCGCTGGCGGCGGCGGCGGCGGCGGCGGCCGCCGGCGCCGGGCCGGGCCCGGGTCCGTGGTCCGTGGCCTGGGTCCCTACCTGGTTCTTTTTGAATCAGGGTCAGTTCCGTCCGTTCGCCAACCGCTGTCGGAAAAACCGACAGGGCGGTTGATCGGTTGATCGGTTGCGACGGTTCTGTCCGAACCGTCGCAACTGCTGGAATTGGCGGACGAGAATACCCCTCCAGAGCGCTATAAAAAGCGCTCCAGGGGTCCATTCTCAGATACACCAATCCGAAGAATCTTTCTCTCTTCTGAAAGATCTCTCTCTCTCTCTATAAAGTTCTGACTCCGTTCTGAACTGGGCTCCGGCGAATTCGACTCCTCGAATTCAGAGCGACTTCCAACAGTGAAGTGGGAATAGACGACTCCAACGAAGTGGGAATCTGCGACTTCCAAGTGAAGTGGAATCCAAAACTACTTCCTAAAGGAGATTCTGACAAAATTCTTCAACCCTCCTACGTCCTCAACAGTGGGTGTTCCTCCAAAAGAGTAAGACAAATATTCATTTGAAATTTGTCGTTATACCGCTGTTTTGCTAATCCTGTGTAGGTACGGTTGACTACGGTTCGACCGTACGGTGATTTGGTAGTGCTATCCAAATACCGTGAAGAAGTGTGTGTATCTTGGGGACCAGCGTCCATTATCCCGTTAGCACCGGTGCGGGGGACGTAATTGTCTTAAGGAGATTCGCTGTAAGCGTACCTCACTTCAATTACTGTATAAGTGGACTAAGTCCTTTATACAGGGGATATACTTTATAGTATATCGAGATTGACTTAGATTCAGTCTAAGTGAAACTGTATAAGTGGATTAAATCCTTTATACAGGGGATATATTTTACAGTATATTGTGACTGACTTGGATTCAGTCTAATTGGTGCTTAAACCAAGGAAGGAATTGAAAGGTGGTTCTTAAATTAAGAAACGTTCTATTGAACGGAAAACCTCCCACCTGATATTTGCCGACCTGGCCAATTAGATTGTTGATATCTCAGTGATCTTGATAAGTTGTCAGATTGATCTTGTTTTAAGCAGAATACCCAACAATCTTTAAGACAATATTGTTTCTCACTTCTGTTCTGCTTGAACTTGCAGAAAAAATGTCTGAGACAAATCAAGATACCTCAGCAAGGCAACAAAACATACCGCTCCAAGGTTTGATGCCAACTCCACTTCCTAACCCGAAGCCGGAGAAGCCAGGAAAGTTTGATGGCACAGAGTTCAAGAGGTGGCAACAGAAGATGCTCTTCTACTTGACCACTCTACATCTGGCCAAATTCCTGCAGGAGGATCCACCAGAACCCGGAATGATCGGGGGATTCAGTCCTTGCATTCGATGCTTGGACACAAGGTGACTTCCTTTGCCGAAATTATGTTCTTAATGGACTGGATGACTCTCTTTACAATGTCTACAGTCCGATTACTACGGCAAAGAAGTTATGGGCCAGTCTTGACAAGAAGTACAAGACTGAAGATGCTGGTACCAAGAAGTTCGTCGTTGGACGATTCTGGAGTACAAAATGGTGGATAGAGCAAGACTGTCATCAGTCAGGTGCAAGAGTTCCAACTTATCTTGCACGAGATAGAGGCCGAAGGTATGATTCTTCCTGAAACTTTTCAGGTTGCAACCATCGTGGAGAAGCTCCCCCCTGCGTGGAGAGACTTCAAGAACTACCTGAAGCACAGAGAAAGGAGTTAAAGTTGGAGGATCTCATTGTGAGGCTTCGTATAGAGGAGGACAACCGCAAGTCCGAGAAAAGGAGCAGCAAGAACTCCTACGAAGCAAAAGCAAATGTGATCGAGGACTCAAAGGGGAAAGCATCTACTTCCAAAAGCTTGAAGAGGAAGAAGCCTTCCCAGGGGTACAAAGGCAAGGCCCAAGACGGCAGAAACCATGCGCTTCAAAGGGACCTGTTACATCTGCAACAAAGAAGGTCACAAAGCAAATGAATGCCGCAGCCGTCAAAAGAAGAACAAGAAAAGCCACCCACAGGCCAACATGACCAAACCATGAATCACCAAGTCTTTCTCTGCTGTGGTGTCAGAAGTAAATCTGACAACCAATAACAAAGACTGGGGGGTAGACACGGGAGCTACCAGGCACATCTGCTCGGAGAATTGTTATTCTCAGAATATCAAAGGCTAGAGCAAGATGAGCAATTATTCATGGGTAATTCAGCTTCCTCAAAGGTTGAAGGAAAGGGCAAGGTCATCTGAAGTGGACATCGGGCAAAGAGCTTACTCTTAACGATGTCCTTCAGTTCCAGACATCCGAGAAGACTGATTTCCGGATCTAACTTAGTAAGAAAGGATTTAGAATTGTATTTGAATCCGACAAATTTGTACTTACTAAGGGAGGGATGTATGTGGGAAAGGGTTATCTTGTAGATGGACTTTTCAAAGCCAATGTTGCAGTGGTTGATAAAAAGTCCGTGTATTTGTACCCAAAGCAAATAAAGAAAATTCTTCTGTTTATTTGCTTGAGTCTCATAATTTGTGGGCATGCTAGATTAGGGCATGTAAATTACAAGTCTTTAAAGAACTTGTCTAATCTGGGATATATTCCTAAACTCAACTTGGAAGAAATTCGCAAGTGTGAGGTTTGTGTTGAGGCCAAGTTGGCTAAAAATTCATTTCACTCAATAGATCGAAATACAGAACCTTTAGGGTTAATCCATAGCGATCTATGTGACTTGAAGTTTATGCCAACTAGAGGCGGTAAAAAGCATTTCATTACTTTTATTGATGACTGTACAAGATACTGTTATGTGTATCTTTTAAACAGTAAAGATGAGGCAAAAAATATGTTTATAACATATAAGGCCGAAGTTGAGAATCAACTCAACAAGAAAATCAAGATTCTAAAATCCGATAGAGGCGGAGAATATGAATCAAATGATTTTAGTGAGTTATGTGCTAGTTTTGGTATAATACATCAAACTACAGCATCAACACTCCTCAGCAGAATGGAATGCTGAACGGAAAAGAGACAGAACTTTGAAGGAGATGGTTAACTCCATGCTCGTAAGTTCTGGAGCTCGCAGGAACTTGTGGGGGGAAGCTCTATTATAACTGCAAATCATATTCTAAATAGAGTACCCCACAAGAAACTTGGTCTTATACCATTCGAGTTATGGCATGGAAGGACACCTTCCTACCATTACCTCAAAATGTGGGGGTGCCTTGCAAAGGTGCTAGCACCATTACCTAAAAAACTAAGTTGGGAGCAAAAACTATAGACTGCGTATTCATAGGCTATGCCTTGAATAGTAGTGCCTAGTGCCTATAGGTTTCTGTTCATAAATCAGAAATACCTGATATTCATGTAAACATGATTATCGAATCTCGAGATGCTGTGTTTTTTTGAAGATATCTTTCCGTTACAAACGGGAAGCAGATAAGACTTCTGGGAAAAGAACACACGAGATGGCGTTCAGGGACGAAAGCCCGAGGAACGAAATGTAAATGCGGGAAATTGAACCAAGAGAGAAGTCAGAGATCTAGAATCTCAAATCTTTTGGTCCAGATTTCATAGCATACGCTATGAGAGCGAGCCTCAAACATTTAAAGAGGCTATGTCAAACCCAGAAGCACAAATGTGGAAAGAAGCTATAAATAGCGAAATAGAATCCATACTAAGTAATCATACTTGGAATTGGTAAACTTGCCTCCTGGAAGTAAACCAATTGGGTGTAAGTGGATTTTCAAACGAAAATTAAAACCCGATGGATCTATCGATAAGACAGGGCTAGATTAGTAGCCAAAGGTTATCGACAAATAGAAGGACTTGACTACTTCGATACTTATTCACCAGTAACAAGAATAACGTCCATACGGATGTTGATTGCGATTGCAGTATTGCACAACTTAGATATCCATCAAATGGATGTCAAGACTGCATTCTTAAATGGTGAATTAAGTGAAGAGATATATATGGAGCAACCTGAAGGATTTAAAGTCAAGGGCCAAGAACACAAGTGTGTGTAAATTGGTGTAAAATCCTTATACGGTTTAAAACAGGCTCCAAAACAATGGCATGAGAAATTTGATAGTGTCATGATCAAAGATGGATCACTATCAATGAATGCGATAAGTGTGTTTACACGAAAACAGTTGGAGATGCATGTATCATTGTTTGTCTTTATGTAGACGAAATGTTGATACTTGGGACTAATATTGAGATTATTAAGTCCACTAAAAGAATGTTATCCAGCTGTTTGATATGAAGGATCTGGGGGTTGCTGATGTAATTTTAGGAATTAAAATTACTAGAACACCAGATGGAATCAGTCTATCTCATTCTCACTACGTGGATAAGATGATAGAAAGATTCAAGGATCATGGGATAAAGAGAATACAAATCCTTTTCTCCCACACGTCGTCCACCTTCATAAGAATGCAGGAACTGGAATACGCCAGTGGAGTATTCTCAGATTATCGGAAGTCTAATGTATTTAATGAATTGCACTGACCCGATATTGCTTACGCTGTAAGCAAGTTAAGTAGATATACTAGCAAACCCTAGTGATATATAATTGGACCGCTCTACTACGAGTATTAGGGTACGTATCACATACCAAGGAATATGCCTTGAAATATGGAAAGTATCCTCCTGTACTGGAAGGATACAGTGATGCTATTGGATTGCAGATTCTGAGGGAATCAAAATCACTAGCGGATAAGTATTTACTTAGCAGGAGCAGCAGTATCATGGAAATCTTCTAAGCAAAACATTGTAGCCCGTTCCACTATGGAATCGGAATTCATAGCTTAGATAAGGCTGGAGAAGAAGCAGAATGGCTTCGACAATCTTAGAAGATATACGTTGTGGCAAAAACCAGTGCCGCTATATGTATACACTGCGACAATCAAGCAGATATATCTAGGGCACAAAATGTGATATACACGGTAAGTCTAGACATATTCGTCGTAGACATAATACCGTGAAGCAGTTGCTCTCAAATGGAATTATCTCTATTGACTTTGTATCGTCAAAGGATAATTTAGCGGATCCGCTTACTAAAGGTTTAAGTGGAGAGCGTATAAAAATGCGCATCGAGGGGAATGGGTCTAAAAGCCTAACCTTACGAGTCAGCTTAATGGAAACCTCACTTAGCGACTGGAGATCCCACGGACTAAGTTCAAGAGGAAAAACTAGTTATGATTGACTCAGCAAGTAAACTTGGGAGCTTGACTCCCAATCCATTCCTATGGTTGCACATAAGTGCTTTTCTACAAGTGGGTTAAGGATAAGCTTAACGCTTTTAATGATGCCTATATCTTGTTACTAAACAATGGAGTGGAGTAAGTAGGACTACTCTTAATAGGTCCATCACCTATGGAGTATAGAGTTGGGTCGGCTCTTTGGGAATCTCTATGGACGGCTGTGTATTCCCTAAAGATACTACTCTCGAAACCAAGAATGTCCAGGGCCAAAACGGACACAACAGAGAACCAAAGTTGATTTGGAAAGTTACTGTGTGAAGCTTGTTGACTTGACTTACACTAACGGCTAACAGTTCAAGGACCTAGTCACTGATTAACCAGTAAGTCCGATAAAGCTTTCACTATGGAAGGTTCAAGACCTAGTTCACCTATCTTATGCAGTTTCTTTCTCAAGTACTTACACAATAGAGTCAGTCTCTTTGTGTGTCATTCTTGAATCTCCATTCATTGTGGGGGATTGTTGGAATTGAAGAATATAAAGCTGAATCTTCGAGATGAATTATGGCGAGATCCGTGATCAAATCAACCGGATGATGGTTGGAGTGTGTTCTCCTTCCATTTGTGATGAACGTGGTATATTTACATGTTCAATTCCGACTTCGAATGAATGAGATATTCAAGTCCAAAGATTGCCTAATTCAAAGCCAAAAGGGACTAAATTTAGCTACAAGCATTTAGTCCCACATTGGCCATGTGTTGGAAGCTCATGGGTATAAATAGAGAAAAATGAGAACAAAGGGCGTGCCCTTTGGGTACTTGGAGTTTCGCGCGCGCGAAAAGGAGGGAACTATGCACGTACTTAAGTACGTGCGCGCACGCGCGCCGCCGCTGGCGGCGGCGGCGGCGGCCGGCCGGCGCCGGCGCCGGGCCGGGCCCGGGCCCGGGTCCGGGTCCGGGTCGTGGTCCGTGGCCTGGGTTCCCTACCTGGTTCTTTTTGAATCAGGGTCAGTTGGTCCGCGAAAGGTTCGAATCTCCAACGGGTGTCCGTCCGCGCGAACAGATCCGTCCGTTCGCCAACCGCTGTCGGAAAACCGACAGGGGGGTTGATCGGTTGCGACGGTTCTGTCCGAACCGTCGCAACTGCTGGAATTGGCGGACGAGAATACCCCTCCAAAGCGCTATAAAAAGCGCTCCAGGGGTCCATTCTCAGATACACCAATCCGAAGAATCTTTCTCTCTTCTGAAAGATCTCCTCTCTATAAGTTCTGACTCCGTTCGAACTGGGTTCTGACTCCGTTCTGAACTTTTCCGAGAATTTCGACTCCTCGAATTCCAGAGCGACTTCCAACAGTGAAGTGGGAATAGACGACTTCAACGAAGTGGGAATCTGCGACTTCCAAGTGAAGTGTGGAATCCAAAACTACTTCTAAAGGAGATTCTGACAAAAATTCTTCAACCTTCCTACGTCCTCAACAGTGGGTGTTCCTCCAAAGAGTAAGACAATATCATTTGAAATTTGTCGTTATACCGCTGTTTTGCTAATCCTGTGTAGGTACTGGTTGACTACGGTTCGACGTACGGTGATTTGGTAGTGCTATCCAAATACCGTGAAGAAGTGTTGTATCTTGGGATGAACCAGCGTCCATTATCCCGTTAGCACCGGTGCGGGGGACGTAATTGTCTTAAGGAGATTCGCTGTAAGCGTACCTCACTTCAATTACTGTAAGTGGACTAAGTCCTTTATACAGGGGATATACTTTATAGTATATCGAGATTGACTTAGATTCAGTCTAAGTGAAACTGTATAAGTGGATTAAATCCTTTATACAGGGGATATATTTTACAGTATATTGTGACTGACTGGATTCAGTCTAATTGGTGCTTAAACCAAGGAAGGAAATTGAAAGGTGGTTCTTAAATTAAGGAACGTTCTATTGAACGGAAAACCTCCCACTGATATTTGCCGACCTGGCCAATTAAATGTTGATATCTCAGTGATCTTGATAAGTTGTCAGATTGTCAGATGATTCTTGTTAAGCAGAATACCCAACACTATCAATGTGTAGAGAGGTGCTCTATGGATATCTGCCGTGTGTGCCCCTCCAAATTCAACAAAGTAGGGAGAGGGGAGAGGAAATGTTTTTTTTCAAGAGAAGAGAAGAGAAGAGAAAAAAAATCCAAGCCAACTACTTTTGTTAAGTTGCTCTCTCTCCCCCCCTCTCTAAACACACATTGTTACATCATTGTGGCGTGTTTGGTTGCAAGGAAGTGGGCGGAAGTAAGGTATGAGGAAGTATAATTGCTCACTTTCTTATTTATTCAAATACCGGAAAAGAAAAATGAGAAAATCCCTTTTTCTTTCTCTTTTCCCTTTACACAATCACTTCCAGGATGTTACAGTTAATTTTGTAGTCATGTAGATCTCATTTGTAATAAGTTGTAACTCAAAACAGTTAATTTTGTAGTCATGTAAAGCTCACTTGCATTCTAATTACAATCTAATTTTAATTTTCTTAATTAATTTTTTTAATATTATTTTGCGATCAATTTTATAGTTAATATTTTCACTGTACCTTCACATTACCATCCAAAAACTGAAAAAAAACATAACACTTTTCAAACTGCACTTCCCAACAACATTCAAGCACCGAAAA
>JAVJIF010006913.1:0-160000 GCA_038442645.1 Agave tequilana
GGGATTATTCTTAATCACCGTTAGGCGTGAATAATCATGCTTCTTGAGGCACAATTACCCAGCTTAATAAGTGAGATCACTGTTAGGCGTGAGTCATCATGCTTCTTGAGGCACAATTTTCCCAGCTTAATAAGTGATCTTTTATTTATATATTTTTTTTCTTTTTTCTTTTTCTCTTTTTTTTTTTTTTTTATATATATATATTTCATTTTTGGTCTTTGTTTCTATCCCCAAGAAATGTGTAAGTGTAAGTGCATATTATCTAAGGCAAAAACTTCCAGATAAAATATCTCCTCAATTTTACTTACTTAGCCTATAATTTTCAAACAAGATCTATTACTTCAACTAGGTTTAAGATGTCATAATTAGGCTTTCTTAATCTCTAAGATACATCTTATTTTCTTAAAATAAATCGAAACTTTATCTTCTTATTTCAAAAAGTTTTTATTTTTATTTTTTTATTTTTATTAAAAGAAAAATCTAAAAGAAATAGAAAATCTATAAAGAAAGTAAAATCTAAAAGAAAATAAAAACCTAAAAAGAAAATGAAAATCCTAAAAAATTGAAAATCCTATGATCCTATGTTAGTAAACCCTCCCCCACACTTATTTCATGCATTGTCCTCAATGCATTATGGTAAATGTATGCATGAATAGGTAAGAGGTAGGAAAAATTATTTACAAGGAATATACAAATGTAACTCTCACCTGGGTTTTTGGTCGCTTTCCCTCTGGCCCGTTTCCCATCGTTCCAATGTTTTCTCTTTCTTGAACTCCATTGGAAACGTCTGAATTGTTCTTACCCTAGTGATTCCATTTCAATTTGTTGTTATTTTCATTCATACTCTTTCCACCACATCGTTCACACACAAAGTCCTTATCACCACTCTCACTCAGAATCTCATCACTTCCAGTGTTTAGAAATTTTACAACTCTCTCCGTATAATTCTTCAAAGCTCATCAACATCCGGCAGTGGACAATTAGCTAACTTACCCCGAGTTGACTCATCTAAGCACATAATCTCTCAGCAAACAAGTCTTCAAATGATATTCAATTGGAGGTTCAAATACAGTCTCAGTTGCTCATTGAAAGTGAAGATATCCAAATCAACTTTCCCCCTTTTGAAAGGGTACTCGGGAAAGAGAATCACAAGATTGTGACTCATCTTTTGGATCTTCACCTTCCTCCTCACAATTGTTACTAATGAAATTAACCTCAAATGTTTGATCTTTTGTTTTGTGAGGCTGTGTGTGGAAGACATTGTGTTCATGTGTCATGTTACCAAAAGTCAACCTCATTGATCCATTCCGGCAATTAATGATTGCATTTGCAGTAGCCAGAATGGTCGACCCAGAATGACAGGAATTTGTGCCCCTTTGATTTGAATTTGATACTGGTTTTGTTTCAAGGACAACAAAGTCAACTGGATAAAAGAATTCTCCAACTTTGACCAGGACATCTTGAATTACCCCCTTGGGTTTAGTAACAGAGCGGTCAGCCAATTGATGGTCATTTGGGTCGGAGAAGATCACCTAACCCTAATTGTTGGTACACAGAGAAGGCAGGAGATTAATGCTGGCCCCAAATCAAGAAGTGCCCTATTTATGGTAGTCTGTCCTATGATGCATGAAATGGGGCTCCCTGGGTCTTTGTACTTAACAGGAATTGGACCAGTGAGCAACTCATTAATGGATGATACAAGGAAGACTTTTTTAGGGACTTGGGTCTTCCTCTTCTTGGTGCACATTTCTTCAAAATTTGGCATATGATGGCACTTGTTGAATGGCATCAAGAAGAGGGACATTGACTTGGACCTTTTTGAATGTTTCTTTTATTTTCTCCATGTGAGCATTTGACTTGTTATTTAAAAGCCTATTTGGATATGGTACTCTAGGCTTATAAGGTTGCTCATCTACCTTTTCTTTCCCCTTGGCTTGAGATGTGGATTGCTCTGTACTAGAGGATGGATTGTAAAAGTTTGGTGACATTTGGACATGAGGAGTTTGCTTTGGTACTGGATGAGATTGTGGATTAGAAACCTTATTGTCAACTTGTTTACCAGATCTCAGGTATGAATGGCATGACAGTGACTGGTCCTGAATTTTCAACTTTGGGATTTAGCATGCTGGCTTAAGAACAGTCCCTTTTTGATTCTCAGCCAATTGCTTGATCTGGACCTTCATTTCATTCAACTCCTGTTGCTGGTTCTTTGTTAAGATTTCTATCATTTGTTTCACTCAGATATTTCAGAATTATTTTGGGGTGGATGTTGAGGATATGGAGATTGGAACTGTGATTGGTAATATGGTGGTGGTCCTGATATGACTGATATGACTGTGTTGGACTTTGAGATGGATGAACATACAGTGAATTCTGATCGAAACTGGATGGATGAAACTGAGCATTGTATGGATGTGGAAGTGGTGGCATATGATGCTCAGGACCAGACTGACTCCATGGAAATTTGGATGGTTCTGCCATCCTGAATTGTAAGTATTGGAGTATGGGGGTCTGGTAAATGCTGCATTCATGTTCTCCTGAAATGGGGGCTGATACAATGGACACTCCTCAACAACTGGCTAAGGTCTTGGCTTTGGTGCAACCTGGTCTATCAAAGGCAATGGGTTGACCTGGTTGACCACAGAATTCCTATTGACTCAAGCACTCTATCCTCTTCATTAATTGTGTGATCTTGGTTTCTGAAGCTAAGAGATTCTTTGGATTGTGTACCAGTTCTGGAAGTGGTGGGAGTCGATTGTCAGGACAAGACTCCCCTGAATGGTTTTCTCAGCTAGGGTTTCAAAGGATCCCACCCTGATGTTCATCTTTCTTCAGAAATTCCCCTTGGCACATGGATTCTAAAAGTGTTTTCGTTGGTAATCTAATCTATCATAGATAATCTGGCATAGAGCCCATTTCTCTATGCCGTGATGGGGACATAGGGCAAGGAGGGTCTTTGAAACGCTCAAGATATTTCCAAAAAGGTTCATTTTGTTCTTGCTTGAATGCATTATGTTTTTTCTCATGAGGGCTGTTTTGTGATAGAATAGAATTTCCTAAGAAAGACCTTAACAAATCATCCCATGAAGATATGGAACTGACAGGAGACTATAAAGCCATTTCTTAGCTAAATCCTTAAGTGCAAAGGTATGAACCGTAACCTAACAGCATCCTCAGAAAGTTGGGATATTCTCATCATTTGGCATACCTCTTCAAACTCACGAATAAAGAGGTACGCGTCCTCAACTCAAGACCATGGAATCGGGGAAGTGTACTAATGAATTGTGGTTTCAGCTCAAAATTGTTTCCATTAGGCTCAGGGAAAGAATGCATGAAGGAATGGAGGTGCGAATCGGATAAAATCGATCCTGAAGTGAGACGTTGTTGGTCATGATGAAGTGGTTGTGAAAGTGTAAGTGTAGAAAGAATTAGGATCACAAAACCACTATTGTATATACAATCACAAACAACGTGCACCGATCACACCAGCGAAAAAAAGAAAAATAACAAACAACAAAAGAAAAAATCAATCCAACTTGTCTAGGGTTTCTGGTCCTAGGTGACTCCTAAATAGACTGTCCACAGGAGGTTTGGTGTGGACTCTGACTATAAGCAAATCAGCCAGGGAAGGGTAAAGTCGTTGGGAGGTTTTCCGTCCGAAGACGTTCCTTAATTAAGTAACCAACAACCTTCGGGCTTTCGGCCCTTAACCCCTTTCCTAGACACTGATTTTACAGAAGTCAATTTCCAACACTTTTCCCCCTTAGGATAATCTCCTAAGTGAGTCCGGATGTCCCTAGGGCCAACGTCTATCAAATTTTATTTACAAGCTTAGGATTGTGAGTACGTGGGGAAAATGATTTCCGGGCTAAGGAAAGGGTAATGACCTCCCCCACCTTATGTTATTTACAGGAATTGCCCTTAGAATTAATTGTGCAAGTGTACGATATAGAAACAAACAGGTTCACTCCAAGTAAGAAAAATCAAACAAACAAGAGTGAGTCTTAGTCTATATGCAATGAATCACGTACCTTGTCCCACGCACTCTTCAACAGTAAATTTAAAGTAATTGAAAGACACGTGCCTATAATGCAAGATGTCTAACAATTTTTTAGCAATTATCAACCAATTACTTACTGTTGAATTAATTAACAGGAATACAGTGAAGTATACAGGAAATGAAGTATATAGGCAGCAGTATCTTGCAGAGCAGAAGCCCCTGCAAAAATTTTGTCAGTAGTTCTCTCTGTTGTGCCGCGTTTCCACGGCAATTCTTGTGGATCCGCGGCACTCCAGAGGGATCCTGGGCTCTGCTTTCTTGAGCAGAGTCCCAGGTCCTTATATGTTTCTGCTGTAGATATTTTCCTGTTTTCTTCTCCTGTCACCTGCAACAGAGAAGAAGAATCGTTTAGTTTCTCACTTTTAAAATACCGTCGCTCTCCCCGGCAACGGCGCCAAAATTGATTAGACGGAAAAGGGGGCGTACTTATTATGTGTATAGAATGTATTTGATGTACCCTTTCTTGTCTCCGTTATAGCACAAAGCTATACCGAGTCGGATCTCAGGGAGAGCTCGCGATAGAAGCTTTAAACGTATGGTAGTGAAGTGATCAAACTAGTATCCTTCTCTTGATTATAAACTTAGTGAAGCAAATACAAAAGAACCAAAAGAGGATGGATATGTTCATGGTGGAAGTGGAAAAGAAATCAAGAAGTGATGTGGATGTGGTATTCACAAGAAAAGAACAAGAAACTTAAGAAAGCAATCCATGACTAGCTTACCTTGCTAGCTTGCCAAGACTTACCAAACTCCTTGATAATGAAAGCTTGCCTAACGTTGTCACTCCGTTGGCTATGGATTCGTCTAGCGTGTCGACCTAATTACTTTCTCATTTGCAAGATGGTGGTTTAACCATCGGAGAAGAGAAGATCATACACTTGCAAGATTAACAAAAGCAAACACCCATGAGTAGTGAAGTGGCTAAGCTAGTGGTAAACTAGTACATGGAATGAAAATCTAGCTACAAGAAGCCATTAAAGAACTAAAACAAAGCTTGAATTAGATTGCATGAAAGTAAACAAAGCAATAAAGAAAGCACAAGAACTAGAATCAAACTCAAGTAGAGGAAGGAGGATGGATCAATCCTTGCATAGCTTCAAGTTGTCACCCTTGATTACACAAGCTCTCTCCCTCACAATCACTCTCTTTTGTAATGAAATCTAGGGATAGAGAAGAGAGATCTAAAGAAATAAACCTAGAGGAAATACATGAAAATTACAACTAATGAACTAATCTCCTTTCTTCTCTGATCAGTTTTTTCTCGCAGGTGATGATGCAGTATTTATAGCAGATTGAAGAAGCTTCTGGAGAGGAGTTCGTTGCCACAAAATCCGGGGATCCAACGGCCTAGATCTGCCGCGGATTGCCGCGGATCTGCCGCCAGATCTGGGCCGTTGGTCCAGATCTTTCTGGTGAGATTCGTTTGTTAGGTTGTTGGCCACGTAGGATACTTGGATCTCCCATTGGCGCGCGGATCTTGGTGAGATCTGATTTGGATTTGGCTTTATCTTTAATCTTTTAATTAATCACCTTAATTATTGCTAATTAAGGTAATTAATTTGCTAACTCTCCTTTAAGTATGTACCTGCAAATAAGTAGAGAAGAGGAGTAAAAATCACTTATTTATTTGTAATATGCATGGGGATTATGATATAAAATATGCAATATTGGATACTAATCAGTCTACAAGAAGTAGTAACAGAGAAAGAGAATAACGATGAGTCTGAGTCCGATCTATCTGCCTGTGGAGTACTAGCGTGAGTATTGACCACCTGTGCGAGATTTGCCTCGATCTTCGACTCCTTCTCTTATCTTTGGCCTTTGGACAAAACCTTTTAGTGTCATCGCTCTTTGTATAAGGCACTAATTTTTCTTCAGATCTCTGAAACCTGATCTGGACTTCGATCTCTCATGATCACATCTGCCCTTCCAATTGAAACTCCTACCTCTTATCGCCAACGCCTCTGCTGATGTACCTTCGGAAGAGGACCGTCTGTCCTGCATCCTTACTTCATAATTTATAAGAACAGCTAACACCTCACTGTAATTAAGTGTTTGTCTACTATTGATCAAGGTAAGAGTAAAGGTCTCATACTCTTCATCAGGAAGATAATTCAATAGAGTCACTACCTTATCCTCTTCATCGATTTTCAATCCACATTAACTAAGTCTGAAAGAAGTTTGGTGTAACTATTCATGTCTTCATCAATGGAGAGTCCTCTCTTCATCTGGAAGCGATAAAACCTCCTCTTCAACTGCAAATGCGATTCTTTTTGTCAGATACTTTTACTCTAGGATCTCTCACAACTGCCTTGCAGATGTGGGAGATCTCCCACAACTACCTTGCATATCTCTTATTAACTAAGTCTTTCAGGATCTCCCACAACTGCCTTGCATTCAATAAAATCATCGCCTTATCCTCTTCATCGATCTTCACATCCACATTAACTAAGTCTGTAAGAAGCTTGGTGTAACTATTCATGTGTTCATCAATGGAGAGTCCTCTCTTCATCTGGAAGCGATAAAACCTCCTCTTCAACTGCAACCGCGACTCGATGCTTTTCGTCAGATACTTTTTACATAGAATCTCCCGCAACTGTCTCTCTTCATATGGAAGCGATAAAATCTTCTCTTCAACTGCAATCGCGACTCGATGCTTTTCGTCAGATACTTTTACCGTAGATCTCCCATAACTGCCTTGCAGATGTTTCATGTGACACATGATACTTGATGTCTTAAGTCAAGTAAGACCTTATCAAGCCACACGTCGTTCAATTTATTTAATCCCAGTCCTCTTCAGAAGTAGAATCGCGATTTTTCTTCAACCGTAGAGTGTCTTCGAGATTTGATGTTGTTAATGCATCCATTCTCTCACATCTTCACATACAAAAGTTGTTCTTTCTATTAAATTTAACACATCAATCTGCAATAGATGTGAATTCATGATTTTTGTCATAGGTATACTATCTCTAGCCATCTTGTCAATTGATTTCTCAAAACAATGCAGAAAATAAATAGAGTTAGTTAAAAAAACTAGATAAAGATAGGATCTTTACCTCAAAGTGAAACCCTAGAAGAGTTTCCGAAAACTATCTACTCCACCAAATTTGATTCCTCGAGCAATCCAAACGCTGTTACGAGATCGACATATGATCCCACAAATAGCCACCAATGCTATTGGAATTGACACACGATCCTACGACGAACCTGCGATGCTCTGTTACCACTTGTTGCGCTCGCGCTATCTTTTACAACAACCAATTGAGAAACCCCAAACAGACAGAGAGAGATGCCGCCGAGAAGTACCCAAAAGAACAAGAATAAAAACCAAGAAGAGAGAAAGGAACACAATATTTAACGAGGTCCGGGAATTTGCCTACGTCCTCGAGGCAAGAGAGATCTTATTGATTCAACAATCAAGTACAATATTTCTAAAGATATAATTTCGTGAGGGTTCTACCCCTATATTTCTAGCCAGAGAGTCTCAGGGTTTTAGGAAACCACAATTGAATTCGACTCCAAATAGAAAAGACGTCCGAATTCGAACAGGAGAGCAAATTCGCCTGTCGGTCAGCCGGTCGGTTGACCGACCCTATCTCTCGGTAGACCGGTCGGTCGAACGGGACCAACAGAGAGCCAAACTGATGCGGACATCCAAAGAGCGCCACTGTTCGAGTTGTTTCAGTCGATTGGAGTCTGTATTTTTATTTATTTGAGTCGTTATTTTCTTTGTTTTAATTTTGTATTTCTCCTTTTTAGTCCCACATCGACTACGTGGAGAAAGTCCTTAATTCTGTAAGCCTATATTAAGGCATGATTCTAATAAAATTGTAATGAGATTTATTGAATGAAATTTAAGTTGTTTTCGAAATGAAAATATCTTATCTTTTGTGAGTTCGAGTGTGAAATTCGATCTTCCCGGATTTTGGAGTGTGAAACCCATATCCAAATATCTCTGCTTTCAAAATTCTATCTCTATCTCAAATCCACTCCTTAAATCTTATCCCAAATCCTAATCTCATCTTTTCAGTTACAAAGAAAAAAAAAGAAAGAAAGAAAACGAAAACCACAGCCAAAGAAAAAGGGCCAATCCCTCTCTTTCTTCCCGTGGACCCGACAGGCCCTACCTTCCCTCATGTGTTTCTCCCTTTGATTTCCTTCACCCACGCACAGAGTTCCAGCAAAGAGAACCCATCACAAATCAAAATTTCTCTATCCAATTCAAAACCCAAATACAAAGCTTCATTCACCACAAATCCAACGAATTACAAAATCAACGAAGAAGAAATCCAAAACCAAGTCCGGCCTTTTCCTCCTTGCCGCAACAGCAAGCAATTTCTCTCCCTGTTTCCTCTCTTCCTCGGCGAGCGGCGACGGCGAGCCCCATGCACCCCTCTCTGCCTCTGCGAGTGTCTACAGCAAACGGCGCCCCTTTTTCCCTGCATCCATCTCTTCCTCGCGCCAACAACAGCAGCCCCGCTGCCTTCTTCCTCTCCTCCGGCTGCTCCTCAACTAGCGCCCTCCTCCCCTGCCGTACGCCTCCAGCGACCAGCAACCATCTACCCGCCCGCGAGCTTCCCTCGCCTCGCCATCTTCCCCTCGGATCCTGCCGCCCCCACCAGCGAGCTCGCCGAGCCCTCGTCATCATCTCTGGCTACTTGCCTGCACGGCCTCCGCCCTCTTCCACCAACTGCCAGGGTCACGCTCTCCTCAACCTCTCGACAACCCCAACAGCACCTGTGCCCTCCTCCCTCGTGCGAGCACCGCCCATCCATTTGACCAAGTTCTTCAACTCTGCAGCCACAATAGCAAACAAATCAGCAACAACAGTGATGCAACCAGATCACAAATCAACAGTATAATGATTACCTGGGAACCTAGCTTCTCTGGGTAACTTCTAATTCAGCAGTCAGATTAATAGTTAGATTACTCTGCAAATTTATTCTCTAATTTTTTTATCATATTAATCTGTTGTCCACTATAAATGTGAGTATGTGTGATTCTGAGTAATCCTTGTCATTTATTGATCTTGACATTGCGAACAGGACTGAATAAATTAATGAGTATTGTGTTGGATTTCTTCGAGACTTGATTATCTAAATCTACGCATGCAAATGAGTTGTTAAAATCCATCGTGTCACATTACTAGTTTAAAGAAATTTTCTACTGAAGATCATATTTTGGTGAAACGTTGCAAATTTCGAGTTAATCACTGATATACCACACCATAGGGTCTACCGTTTCACATCAGTTTGGTATCAGAGCATGGTTTAGAAAAAAAAAAATTTTACATTATCATATAGTTAGGAATCTCATTTATTTTTGCATAAAATAATTTAAAAAAAAAATTGCATCTAGTAAGTCTCATCCCACCCCTATGAATTCCCAGCTTGCCACGGCACTTGCCGCCATAAGTGCTCAACTTGATAACCTGATCCAAATCACGGAGTCCTCTAATCAAACCCTAGATAGGGTCATCACTAAAGTCGAGAAGAAGTCTGATAACACCAATTCTTCAATGAATCCATACACCTCAAATGAACTAATTCAAATCGTCGTTGTCAACGACAGATTAAAGAGAGGTATTCCGGTAATTAAACTCGACCCTAAAAGAATCAAGCCTGAAAATCCTACTCTCCTAGTAGCCACGCCCGTGATAAAAGAGTCTAGCGACAGAGACTACTCCAATCTTAGTCCCACGATTAAGTGTTACAAGTGTCAAGGCTATGGGCATGTTGCTGCCAACTGCCCAACTCCAGTCAAAGTCAACCCTATCGTCACTGAATCTATCGCTGTCTTTTCTGAAGACCTCCCAAATAAGCTATTACTGACGCGTGATATCCAACACGCCATTGAGTTAATCCCAGGAGCTAATCTTCCCGACTTGCCACACTCTAGGATAGATCCTATCGCACCTATTGAACTCAAAGTGCAAGTTAATAAGTTGTCACTAGAGAACAAGTAACAGTGTCGTGTCCCAATAAACACCCATGTTTATGAGGACAAATTTTGGAGCCATATAGTGCCAAAAGAGGTTGGTCAGAGCAGGGATGTTACCATCTATGGTCGATCTGCAACCGAAGACTTAAGGGATGTCGTTATGAGAGAACCTCACAATCTGCAGAGTATCAACTTTTTCTCCCTTACAGCTAAACCAAAGGGTACTTTCACTCAGATTTTACCTGTTAAAATATCTCTTGTTATCATTAACAAAGTAATAGGTAAACTATCACATACATTTATGTTGGTACACCTAATCATCCCTTTTGATAGAGGTCGTGAGTATTGTTGACCCACTGAACCAAGTGCCTAAATTTTTTTCATCCAATAGAGAGTCAAGTTACTCTTTTACATATGTGGGCACTAAAATGAGATCCCTGCTACCGTTCATTCTAGAGTATTTTGAGTCAGCATATCTAAGTTTGCATCCCATTTTCACACACGTGCACGATCTACACATGAAATCAGTGATATATTTGAACAATGCAACGCTAACTGTAATTTATGAACTTTATCAGGAAGTTATTTAAAACTTTTAGTGTTGACAGCTTAAGATGGTTCGGATGCGCCCGAAACGGTTTCCTACGGGAACTGTTAATGATTTGCATGCTGTAGTGTTAGATTTTTGAAATCTTGTAGAATTCAAATTACAATATTCATGTTATATCTTTTAAAGATTTTGAAATTAGTCCTATTTTCAATGTTGGGTATTCAGAGGATTACAGGTATTTGATTTTAACCCTAACAACCTACTGGTTGTAAGCCTTCCATGAGCCATTTTGAGAGTCCCCACATTTAGTCCACTCCCAGATATTCATCCCAATACAGCAGTGAAATGTGATAAAATTTTAGATGAATAAATTATCTGGTGTATTCTAATGATATCTGATTGTTTAAATTGAGTATTACCTATAGAGTGGTGAGTTGCAGCAAGTACACCCAGTTGTGTTGAAGCGTTACAGAAGCTTTCTAGACCAAACTCGACGGAGTCGAGTTTCTCCCACCTGGGGAGAATGATGCGGACATCCAAAGAGCGCCACTGTTCGAGTTGTTTCAGTCGATTGGAGTCTGTATTTTTATTTATTTGAGTCGTTATTTTCTTTGTTTTAATTTTGTATTTCTCCTTTTAGTCCCACATCGACTACGTGGAGAAAGTCCTTAATTCTGTAAGCCTATATTAAGGCATGATTCCAATAAAATTGTAATGAGATTTATTGAATGAAATTTAAGTTGTTTTCGAAATGAAAATATCTTATCTTTTGTGAGTTCGAGTGTGAAATTCGATCTTCCCGGATTTTGGAGTGTGAAACCCATATCCAAATATCTCTGCTTTCAAAATTCTATCTCTATCTCAAATCCACTCCTTAAATCTTATCCCAAATCCTAATCTCATCTTTTCAGTTACAAAGAAAAAAAAAAAAGAAAGAAAGAAAACGAAAACCACAGCCAAAGAAAAAGGGCCAATCCCTCTCTTTCTTCCCGTGGACCCGACAGGCCCTACCTCCCCTCATGTGTTTCTCCCTTTGATTTCCTTCACCCACGCACAGAGTTCCAGCAAAGAGAACCCATCACAAATCAAAATTTCTCTATCCAATTCAAAACCCAAATACAAAGCTTCATTCACCACAAATCCAACGAATTACAAAATCAACGAAGAAGAAATCCAAAACCAAGTCTGGCCTTTTCCTCCTTGCCGCCAACAGCAAGCAATTTCTCTCCCTGTTTCCTCTCTTCCTCGGCGAGCGGCGACGGCGCCCCATGCGCCCCTCTCTGCCTCTGCGAGTGTCTACAGCAAACGGCGCCCCTTTTTTCCCTGCATCCATCTCTTCCTTGCGCCAACAACAGCAGCCCCGCTGCCTTCTTCCTCTCCTCCGGCTGCTCCTCGACTAGCGCCCTCCTCCCCTGCCGTACGCCTCCAGCGACCAGCAACCAGCTACCCGCCCGCGAGCTTCCCTCGCCTCGCCATCTTCCCCTCGGATCCTGCCGCCCCCACCAGCGAGCTCGCCGAGCCCTCGTCATCATCTCTGGCTACTTGCCTGCACGGCCTCCGCCCTCTTCCACCAACTGCCAGGGTCACGCTCTCCTCAACCTCTCGACAACCCCAACAGCACCTGCGCCCTCCTCCCTCGTGCGAGCACCGCCCATCCATTTGACCAAGTTCTTCAACTCTGCAGCTACAATAGCAAACAAAATCAGCAACAACAGTGATGCAACCAGATCACAAATCAACAGTATAATGATTACCTGGGAACCTAGCTTCTCAGTGGGTAACTTCTAATTCAGCAGTCAGATTAATAGTTAGATTACTCTGCAAATTTATTCTCTAATTTTTTTATCATATTAATCTGTTGTCCACTATAAATGTGAGTATGTGTGATTCTGAGTAATCCTTGTCATTTATTGATCTTGACATTGCGAACAGGACTGAATAAATTAATTGAGTATTGTGTTGGATTTCTTCGAGACTTGATTATCTAAATCTACGCATGCAAATGAGTTGTTAAAATCCATCGTGTCACATTACTAGTTTAAAGAAATTTTCTACCGAAGATCATATTTTGGTGAAACGTTGCAAATTTCGAGTTAATCACTGATATACCACACCATAGGGTCTACCGTTTCACATCACAAACTCTCCCTGTACAAACGGATTATGATATCACCATCCTTTTTTATCTTTATCACAAGATTGTCATCAAGTGCCATAAGATGTTCAAGCCAGTCAAATTTGTCTAGAAATCTAAATTTGGAACTGTCTGGATAACATTATAATAAAGTTCACGTTCCTTATCCATCACTTCTGGGGTGAACTTTTGACCTCTAAATCCAGGTGGCTTTAACTGTCATCACAAGGACCATCTCTACGGGATCACTGTTCTCAATCTGGCAGGCGAAGAAAGAGAAATTCTACATTTCAAATTGCATTCAGTATATGTTTTAAAAAAAAACACTCCCATGTGCTCTTTCAAAACCAAGGAGCCAATGAACAGATTGACATCAAACAATTAGTGTGAATTCAGCGCTATTCAAGTCAGAGTTTTCACTTTTTCAAGCGTGAAGAACTTCAGTGTTAAGACTGTTGGAAGTAATGCAACCCAATGGAGGACATCCAATGGAAGCTAATATAACCCAGACCCAGTTGACAAATTTGATCGTACAAAGGCAATATATTTGTTCAGAAACCACATCCATGAAGCACATGTGTAGTGATCAGTTTCTGACTTTTCTAAGATCACGTTACGTGTCTATTCAGTACCAAACAGACGTGCGACACTTGCCAGCTTTCAGAACCTCTGACCGAGAATCCACATCCAATTCAAACTCCAAACGGTTCAGGTAATTAAAAGAAAGAGATAGAATCAGTTGTGAGAATCCATATCTCTAAACCAAATCTCCATTTGAACTCGACAGTTGCAGCTCGGAAACAGATCAACCACATCAACAACTGGATGCAGACCACCAGATAAAGATGGACTCTCACCAAATCAATTTAAACCTGCATATTCAACTTTAACCGCCTTTGAGATAAGTGGTCAAGAGTTTATACAGAGCTGAAATATACAGCCTTATCTAACAGACACTACATGTATAAATAGTAGATCCCTTCCAATATGGAAAGGGACGATCAATTGAACCCAGAAACCCTAACACACTAGAAGATCACCATTGTAATAGCCATTATTATAATGGAATCTCTCTCCCTCTCTCCGTGATTTTTCCTTTCGGGTTTTTCACGTAAGTCTATGTATTTGTGTCGGATTTTCTGCGACTGACTTTTCTCATCCCACAAATTTGGTGTGTGAATTAATTTCTTAGAAAATTACCCACAGTATTTGGTGCATGCATTGAGATCCTTGAGACCAAACTCTTTAGATTTTTCTATCCAATACCCTAACCCCTCCACAAAACACCCTTGCATGACAATCATTACGCACAAGAATGCGACCCATCATGACGTCAACGCTTCGGACGAATTCGATCCATCGGTTCTCTCCCATGGGCAACTTGTCCAGATAGTGATTGACCTGCGATGACGGTTGGGCGAGTAGCATGCAAAGGCCGACTGCGAGTGAGAACTGGTCATCATCCATCGCGATACCACCGAACGCGAGTGAGAGACGGTAACGCAGGTCAACCACCAGTTGCTCACGCAGATAAAAATATTCGAGAGGTGCAGCAGCAAGTTATCGATTTAGGTGCCAGGAAGACTCAAGTGGACACCCTCTCCGGTGTCAACAACATCCTGTGGCTTCGAACGACCTACATTTCAAGCTAAACAAAATGCGCTCTAATGTAACCTCTTCACACGGGGACTCCGAGAGCCTTCAAACTGATAGCAGGTGGAAGCGTGTGAAGGGACATCACACTCCCGCACACAAGGAGGACACTTCCCTGACAACATCAAAGACCGGGGATGCCTCTGTCTTCACCCTCTGAAGCTGCCGATCGACAAGATCTTTCACATTATCAAGCATCAGCCATCGGTGAAACTCCCCAAGTTAGTCAAGCACGACACAGATTCCCCGAAAGCAGGGAACTATTTTTTTCCACGGCAGTCAGCGACACATCACCCTGCATTGCTGGGCCTTCAAAATATACCTCGAGGACTTAGTTAGACATGGATACCTGGACGAGTTCATCCTCGAATTGGAGGAAGATCCAGAGGTCAGAGAGGCCCTAGCCGAGACCATCAACTAAAATGCTTAATCATTGGTACCATTCAGGACAGGAAGACCCCCGATAGGCAATGAAGTTCTCACCCAAAATGATACCATTTGTTAAAACCATGTAATATCCAATAAAAATTATGCAGACTCTTTTATTTTGATGTTCAATATCTTCTCCAGGTACGACAGACACGCTCAATAGCCTACACAAGTCCTACCCTGACGACTACAAGAAAAAAATAGCCTATACAGCTATCCTTCAGGGAGCCCCTTGAATAGGACTTGCCCACAACGGCTGCTCGGAGTCACTTATACAGGTCTTCACCCTGACAACCACCCGAGCGAGTCAAAAGCCTACATAGGTCCTACTCGTATGGTACAAGGGAAAAACAGCCTATGCAACTATCCTTCGACGAGTCCCTGAAAGACGCGAACTCGCCCACAACGGCTGCTCGGAGTTAGCCTATACATGTCTTTATCCTAACGGCCACTCGAGCAAGTCAACAGCCTACACGGATCCTACCCTGACGACTACAAAGGGAAACAGCCTATACGACTATCCCTCGGCGAGCCCCTTAAAGACGGGGACTCACCCACAACGGCTGCTCGGAGTCAGCCTATATGGATCTTCACCCTGACGGCTACCCAGCAAGTCAATAGACTACACGGCTCCTACTTTGACGACTACGAGGGAAAAATAGCCTATATGGTTATCCCTCAGAGAGCCCCCTGAAAGACAGAGACTCACCCACATCAGCTGTTCAGAGTCAGCCTATAAGGGTCTTCACCCTGATTGCAGTCCAAGCGAGTCAACAACCTACACGGGCCCTACCGGAACGACTACGAGGAAAAATAGTCTATATAGCTATCCCTCAGAGAGCCCTCTGACAGATGGGAACTTGCCCACAACGGCTGCTTGGAATCAGCCTATATGGGTCTTCACCCTGACGGCCACCCGAGCTAGTCAACAGCCTACACGAGTCCTACCCTGATATCTACAAGGGAAAAATAGCCTATACGACTATCCCTCGAGGAGCCCCCTGAAATACGGGGACTTGCCTACAACGGCTGCACGAAGTTAGCCTGTACGTGTCTTTACTCTGATGTCCACCCGAGCGAGTCAACAGCCTACACGAGTTCTACCTTGACGACTACAAGGGGAAAATAGCCTATACAGATATCCCTCGTGGAGCCCCTTGAAAGACGGGGACTCGCCCACAACGGCTGCTCGGAGTTACCCTATACACCACCGAGTGAGTCAACAACCTTATGGGTCCAACTTTGGCGGCTATCCCTCAGAGCGCCCCAAAAAACAAAGAACTAACGTGTCACACAGAGCATTAAGAATAATGATTCAACATCTAAAGAAAATGGAGGACTGTTCCCCTTATTATATTAGTTCTTATAAAAAGAGGGGTAAGTTCATTTAGCTCCGCCTACGACAACTGCCTTGGTCGTCCGACCATCTTCAATATCTCTCGTGCCAGCTCCGAAGCTTTCCGCATGATCGGTTGGCCTCCCCGACTAGTGACCCGAACCACTAAGCTGGGAACTAGGGCACTCGGGGTCGCAGCTCATACTCCTGGGCCATCGTCCGACACTCTCCACCGGCCACCTGAGCTAAGGATTATAATTTGAGAGCGCAGTGTCTATGCCCCCTCAAGCAATGACCCATAAGCTCTCCAGAGCTTATTATAACGATCAGATTGACGTGAAACCTCGGCCCTCAAATCCTCCACATCCTTCTCACGATTCTCCAAGTTATTCTTCAGCACCCGAGCTTCGTGCTTGAGTGCTAGCTTCTCAACACGCCCCTTATCGATCTGTTCCCGAAGTGAAGAGATCTCCAACTGGGCCGAAGTAACTTTCCCCTGAAGGTCAGACCCCTCTTCCCTCCCTTTTGCAGCTTCTCAAGCCTACTCAAGAGCCTTACTTCGATGTCCGCGTTCTCCTGTCTAAATTCAGCTGTCACCTTTAGCAACTCAAGCCCTTTTTGGAACACTCCGCCCATCCTCTTTTTGAGATATTTCACTGTTACATTGTTGGAAATGATCTCGCGATCCAGCTAGAAAGTAAGGAGATCGAGCAATTCGAGCTCTATATGGGAAAAAAGCTCAGGAATCACCCGGAACGAACTCGCAGCGACCTTCTTCCGCTAGACATTCAAGAAGTCTAACAATGACCCAGGCTCATCCAGATCTATTTTCACCCCTTCATCCCCTTGGGGTTAGAATCTTCAGCATCCTCGGAAAGCTTCACTTCGGAAAAGCCAGCCCCATCAGAGTTTATGTAGGCAAGGAACATCCACATCTCCCTAAGGACTCCCCTCTGATCGTGAACTACCAAGTCAGAAGCAAGGCGAGAAAGGCCACTAAGCCGGTGCCAATGATGGCCTTGAAACACAACAAAAACAAGACACTCAAAAAGAGCTGAAAGCATAAGAATCATTTATTCCATTCAAAATATTACATTTGATTTCTACAAATGACAAAAGAAAAAATGATGAAGGCGAACTCTCAAGCACTTACTTTACCTTTGTAAGATGCCTCGAAAGGGGGAGTCGGGGGCACAACGTCTCTAGGGGCAGTCGGTGCCATGAGCCCAGTAGCGGGAGCAGTTGGTGGAGGTTCCATAGCCAAGGGTGCATCACTGATGGACGGAATGCTTAAGGAGGCTTTTGCCCTGGTATCAGGGGCAGCACTGCTCTCAGGGTTCCTGACCTTAACTCCCGAGGAAGGCTTCGATTTCAAGTGGGTACTTCGAGGGCGCACCTCGTTTCCTGTCTTCATAACAATCTTTATATTTCTTGAACTTAAAACCTTCAACGCCCTTTGACAATAATCTATCGCCTCCTATTCATGTGCTTTCACCTCATCCAAGGCAATCATCGCTCGATTCAAATCATCCTTGAGGCATGCTTTCATCGCATCGAAGGAAGCTTTCTTCGACCCCAGGGTAGCCTCTGCCTCCTCGGCATGCTGACACATCTCCTCAAGCTCCTCCTGAGTCATCTGTAGTGTGAATTCCTGTTGTTCCAGATTATAGTCCCTCTTCTGCATCTTCGAGCCCTTCATCTTTAGCTTCCCCTAAGCCGTTCCAGCTTCTCTTCTCGACTTGAATGAACCACTGCTTCATGGTCCAGATCTGCTTAGAGCCGACTAATTTGCGCAGTCACCGCCTCCCCCATGGCATTCAGCTTTGCTACCTCCCAGAGCAGCTCATTAATCTTGCCCTCCTTCTCCCTCAGGGCCTCATGATGGTCGTTTAGCAGCTCGGCAATAAGCACAACATTCTGAGGTGAAAGCATGAGTCAGAAGGCAAAAAAGTTCGAGCGAAAGATATAAGATACATGATGCTTACCTTGGAGACCTCATTTTTCAAGTGTCGGCTCTGGTCCTTTAAGTACAGGGCCTTGATTCATCAAGCCCTTCAAGTAAGTCACCATATCCGAGAGCAGCCTAGATATCTCCTCTCTGGAGATACAACCTGAATGGAGGGTTCTCGGTGGGCCTCTCCATTGACAGCTCCGGAGACTCAATAGCAGCTCCTGAAGAACAGACATTGTCGACAACCCTTGTGCGACCTCCCGGCTGTAAGGGTTCAGCACCCTCCGCCTCCTTGGACCTGGCTGAAGACTCGGGTTCACCCCTAGCTAAAGTAGGAGGCATCGTTTCCTCCACTTCATCATCAAATGACAACTCTATGGCGATGGGGAGGTGCCTCCATAATTCCCCCGGGAATCTCAGAAATGGGAAAAATCTGCTCGAGCCCCTGAGCCTACAGGCTTATGGAGCCTTTGTAGACTGTCTAAAAATCGCAGACAAGTCATCAAATGCAGAGTCCAACTTTAGACACAAGGTTGATCAAAACCATTGATGCAGTGCCAAGACGCAGGAGTCGAGGCCCGCGTCCAGCATCATATCAATGAGGAACGCAGAGGTTGAAGCTCGCATCTCAACACCACTCCAGTGCCAAAAACGCAGGGATCGAAGCCTGCATCTTAGTGCCGAAACACGAGGTTTGAGGGCCGCATCCAACATCATTGATTGAGTTATAAACTGCACACAGGAATACAGAATTTTAGAACTTAAGAATAGTATGTGCAAGTACTCAATTCTACCACAATAGCAAGTGACTACGCGGATCATGATCCACAGGAGGGACTAACGATGGAAGCTTTTTTAGCAAGTACTCTTTTATGTTATAAAGAATGGTTAAAGTTCTTCTTTTATTTTTTTAAAAAAATGAAAAAGAGTTAAAGTTAAGTTAGGAAGAAAGTGGTAGATAGTGAAGGTGGAGAAAATGAAAGTGGCTATGCACAAAGAAGTTGAAAAAGAGTGAAAGAAATTTGAAAGATTGTGGTGTTGGTAATTTACACTAAAATTAAAAAAAAAAGAAAACTAAAGCCTAAAAAAGTTACTTACCTCTTCGGCGCCTGCTTACCTTTGACCCGTATCGATGATATATCTTTGCTTGAAGGCGAGCGAAGTATGACAAATAGGATCTTGGCCATTCCCGTATTACACTATGAATTGAAGGGCCAAGCTATACTATCATAGAAATGGATATCCATCACCATAAGCCATCAACGGCACTTGCAAGGGCAAGGCAACTTCGAGGCTATCGGTTTCATTTGGATCCACAAACACAAAAGAGGGAAGTAACCGAAAACATGAGTAAAGAAGAAAAAGAAACTTCAATTCGATTCAAATAATAATGGAAGAAAAAGTCACTTACACCGGTGTCACCTTCATTACAAGCTTACTCTCATTCCTCCATGAAAGTATCCTCTCCTCTCAGTTACATAAAGAAAATAAAAATTACATGAAAGAAAATAAAAAAAACCTAAGTTACAAACTACAAATTAGCTTAAATTCTACTCTCTGCTTGGTGTCCCTTTTTGCCTTGGAGATTATAGGTATTTATAGGAGAAATACAGAGGGTAGAGGAGTATGAAGATAAGGGAAGCTGGCTATTTCTGAATTTGAATCCTCCCCTTATCTCTAAACTTGATTTGATGTGGATATTCAGTTCTGATCTGCAGCTTATTGGCATATTGATTACTAAATTAACTTATCAAATGACAGAATTATAAATAGTGATCAACTTAAGAGTTGTAACCCTTTAAGTCCTCTCTTTAGATCATCTTGAATCATCAGATTTAAGTTTTGGGAGCGAAAGTTATGATTCAAATACTAAAATATATCTAGCCAGAATCTGAGTCAAAATTGCTTCATCTCATCTGTTGATCTTCTCTCTATCCATTTATCCCTTTGGATTTGGACTCTATATTTGATGTTATCCTCAGTTGATTTTTAGCCTTAACCAAATAGATCTAGTTAAATCTGAATTTAACTGATATTTATTTGATTTTATCCTCTTTCTCCCCATGATTATCTTCTGTAAAATAGTCATTTATGACAAGAAATTTAGCAGATTTATTACATGGTAAATGTGGATATGTAATAAAGAATAATATAATAAATGTGTGCAATCACACCCCACACCTATCTTTTGCTCATCCTCGAGCAAAACAATAAAACTAAATCAAAAATATTAGACCACTTTCGCAGGTCACGTGATTGCACTGAGCTTGTGCAACAACCCGTTAAACCTCTAAGTTACCCCAAGAAGACGAGTTTTGTCTTGAGAGGGTTTTCAGTGGATTGCACCCATAAAATCCATAAAGAAAGAGAAAAATGTTAGTATTTTGAAAATACATTTTGAAAGAAATATATTTGAAATATTATTGTAAGATTTAAGTAATCTATAAGTTATAGGAAAACTAAAATTTTCATTCCTAAACTTAGTCTCTATTTAAAATTTATTATCAATCAAAGTAAGGAGTCAAATTATGCTTCTCATATAGTTTATTACTTTACCTTAAGTCATATGCACCTTCGTGACCGTGAAGTTTTAACTAAGGGTTCTTTAACTCTAACTCTTATGCCTTATTTATTTATTTATTATATATATTTATTTTATTTTTGGTGGTATTATTCCTTAGTTCTATTAGGCTTTCTAATCTGCTCATGTAACGAGCCTTTAATATGTGACTCTCAAACCAAATAGTCTTAGGGCATCGGGTGAGAAAACACCCCAAGGACTTAAGGACTCGAGC
The DNA here is from genome assembly GCA_038442645.1 of Agave tequilana. Lineage (NCBI taxonomy): Eukaryota > Viridiplantae > Streptophyta > Magnoliopsida > Asparagales > Asparagaceae > Agave > Agave tequilana. Next base: position 20,849 of record JAVJIF010006913.1, read on the forward strand.
AAACAAAGTAACAAAACTAAGAATTTTATTATACGAACCGCTTTTAGGCATGGATACTTATGCTTTATGAGGCATAAATACCCAGCTTAATCAGAGAATTTTTATAGATATATATATATATATATATATATATATATATATATATATATTTCTTTTTTTTCAAACTTATCTAATCATCTTTTGCATAAATACCAAGGCTTGCTTAGGCCAAAGCATCTAGCTAATCAATAATTAGTTTTGTTTATTTTTCTTAGATATATATAAGGCATAAGAATCTTTGTTTTGAACCCTAACTGTGTAAGTGTATAAAGTGCGCATATTTCATCAAGGTAAAGATCAAGACTAAATTACTTTGACAAATTATCTTCCTAACCCTAAAAATAAAAAATAATTTTATTTTGATATAGTATAAGAAATTCTAATTATGATTATCCTATTCCTTAAAATTGACTTAATTTCTTACAAAAAATATGTCAAAATATTGTTTCTATTTCAAAAAGTTTTTTTAAAGTAAAAAAATGTTAATAGTAATTTTTTTTGTTTTTTTAAAAAAAGAAAACCTAAGTTATGTTAGAACCCTCCCCTACACCTATCTCATGCATTGTCCTTAATGTATGAATTAATGCATAGATGCATGAAAAAGAAAAAAGGGAAGGAAAATATTACCATAAGGTGGTAGTTCCGGTGGTAGTCTGATTGGTCCACGAAATGCGGCCAAATCGAATTTGCGTGGAGTTCGGAGGAATCCACCAGAAATCTCTCTAATATAACCCACTAAAATGATATAACATGAATGATTTTTATTAAAAATTTTACCCCATCTAATTTCTAAATTTTATAATTAATTTCGGAGTCAATTTTATCAACACCCTTATCCCAAAATGGAGTGTGTAAAGATGGAATGATTGACTTGGACTTAGGAAGTATGAAAACTAATACCGACTCAGGAAAGTGACTTAAGTCAAGTACAGGTTCAGGAGTCGAGATTGGTTCAGGAAGTAGGTCCAAATCAAGAAGTTAAAACTCAAGTCCACATTCATTTCCCCACAATGGAATGTGACTTAATATTTGTGATTCAAGTTCAGGAATGACAGGTGTGGGAATCAAAACTGACTCTAAAATATTACTCAATTTGGACAAAATAGGAGCCAATATTGATTTAGGAATTTAAACTGGATCACAAATTTAAGAATCTAGGTCACATTTCTGATTGAGTTCAATTTCATAAAAATAAGAACTTGTCAAATTGTCAATAGGACTTTTAAAAGTATGAAATTGGTCAAGTTCAATATGATGATCATAAAAGATTGGAGATTCAATTTCATAATGAATTGGCACATGATCCAATGTTGACTCAGGAAAAAGATTGACATCAGGTGAAGACACCAGAGTAATTATTAAATCAGGAAGTAGAATTGAATCACCAAGTTGAGGTTCAGGATCATAATCATTCTCAAGTTCAATTTCAGGAAAGGGATAACTTTGCAAACTGTCAATGTCATTTTCAAAATTTAGAGTTTGGGTAAGTTCAAATGGGTGTGCTGAAATGGAATCTTGTTTTCCAAAACAACATGATTCTTCGGCTCTAACAGAATGGTTAGCGACATAAGAAATGATCAAATGGTGAGAATAGAGAGTTTGGACCATTAGATCTATGTCATGATTACGAGCGATTTGAGCCTGAGTCATAGCTTCAAGCATCTTTTCATAGTCGATTGGTTCATCACTTTGTTGCGAGTGGACTTGAAAAGATGAAGTTTTGTTTGGACTTTGTGGTGAAATTATGAGTCCGTCAGATTTTGTGATTGTTATTTGGACTCACGCTACTCATTTCCAAGGTTGATGGTTTTCTATTTTGAACTCGTGGAACTGAGTATGAATCTTGAAAATATTGTGGACAAGGTGAAAAAGGAGGACAGGTTGGTTCAAAATTAGACTCGGGAGAGGTGAATCCCCATTGACTCTGTGAAGAGTTAAAATTATTTTAGAAATTATGGACATAAGATTGGGGGCATGGGTTATATTGATTCGGATAAGACTAATCCGGCACACTAGGTTGGTTATAGTTATGATATGCCAGGTTGGTAATATTTGAAAAAGAGGTCGGGGTGTAATATAGATTACCATTAAAATTGGAAAATTTATTGTTATAAGCCATATCACATAAGAAATATCAAACACAAACAAGAGAAACAAACAAATAAGTAAACAAATAAAAAGAAGAAAAAAAAATCTAACCTAAGTTAGGGTAAACCTTAGACCTAGATGACTCCTAACTGATTAGACTGTCCACGGGGGTATATTGCCTAATCTGACCACAAGTTAATCGACCAGGTAGGGGCAAGTTGGTAGAAGGTATCCGGCAGAAGCGACGGGCCTAATTAAGTCAAACCACCAGCCTTCGGTGTTTTGCCCCTCAGTCCCCAACCTTAGTCACTGATTTGGTAAAAGTCAGATTCAAATCAACTTCCCCCTTAGGTCAGTCTCCTATTTGAGTCCGAGATGTCTCTAGGGCCAACGTCTACTCAGTTTTAGTTAGGCTTGGGTTAGTGAGTGAGGAGATTGTTTGTAGGCTAAGGGAGGGTAATGACCTCCGCACCTTATCTTATTTATAGGACAAGCACTTAAATCAATTCAGTGCAATGTACAAGTATATAGAAAAAAGTAACACTCAAGCAATATTTCATACAAGAATGAACCTTATACTAGATGTTATGCACGCATACCTTGGCTCCAGTACTCTTCAACAGTAAATAGAAAATGTAATAAAATAGACACGTGTTAACATGTAAAGTTTAAATCATTTTTAGTATTTACAATCAACTTTTTACTGTTGTGTTAGAAATATATATACAGTTAGTCAAACAAGAAAATAAATGCTATAGATATTAAACTATGCAATTCAACCAACCTACAGAAAATACAGGTCAGTAATTCACTCAGATTGCCACAAGAATGTTGCAAATCTGAGGGCTTCTGGGCTCTGCCTTTTTTAGCAGAGTTCAGGGCCACTTATATGTCCACTGCAGTAAAAATTTCTTGTTGTTAAATCTATACACCAGGAACAAAGAAGAAAGTTAACCAAAAAAATGTAAACTAAAAAGATAATTACTTACCGTCCCTCCCAGGCAACGGCGCCAAAATTTGATTGAGTTATAACCTGCACACATGAATACAGAATTTCAGAACTTAAGAATAGAATGTGTAGGTACTCAATTCTACCGCAATAGTAAGTGGCTATGTGGGTCGTGATCTACAAGGAGGGACTAGCGATAGAAACTATTTTAGCAAGTAGTCTTTAAGTTACAAAGAATGGTTAAAGTTATTCATTTAGTTCTTTAAAAGAAAATAAAAAAGAGTTAAAGTTAAGTTAGGAAGAAAGTGGTAGATAGAGAAGGTAGAGAAAATGGAAGTCGATATGTACAAAGAAGTTAAAAAAGAGTGAAAGAAATTTGGAAGATTGTAGTATTGGTAATTTACACTAAAAATAAAAGAAAAGAAAACTAAAACCTAAAAAAGTTACTTACCTCTTCAGCGCCTGCTTACCTTTGACCCGTATCGACGATGTACCTTTACTTGAAGGCGAGCGAAGTATGATAAATAGGATCTTGGCCATTCCCGTATTACACTATAAATTGAAGGGGCAACTACACTATCATAGAAATGGATATCCATCACCATAAGCCATCAACGACACTTTCAAGGGCAAGGTAACTTTGAGGCTATCGGTTTCATTTGGATCCACAGATACAGAAGATGGAAGTAAACGAAAATAAGAGTAAAGAAGAAAAAGAAATTTCGATTCGATTTAAATAATAATGGAAGAAAAGATCACTTACACCGGTGTCACCTTCAGTACAAGCTTGCTCTCATTCCTCCATAAAGTATCCTCTCCTCTCAGTTACATAAAGAAAATAAAAATTACCTGAAAGAAAATAAAAAATCTAAGTTACAAACTACAAATTAGCCTAAATTCTACTCTTTGCTTAGTCGTCCCTTTTTGCCTTTGAGATTGTAAGTATTTATAGGAGAAATGCAGAGGGTAGAGGAGTATGAAGATAAGGAAAGATGGCTATTTTTGAATTTGAATCCTCCCCTTATCTTCAAACTTGATTTGATATAGATATTCAGTTCTGATCTGCAACTTAATAGCGTATTGATTACTAAATATAACTTACCAAATGACAGAATTAGAAATAGTGATCAACTTAAGAGTTGTAACCCTTTAAGTCCTCTCTCTAGATCATCTTGAATCATCAGATTTGAGTTTTGATAGCGAAAGTTATGATTCAAATGCTAAAATATATCCAGCCAGAATCTGAATCAAAATTGCTTCATCTCAACCGTTGATCTTCTCTCTATCCTCCTTTTGGATTTAGACTCTGAATTTGATGTTATCCTCAGTTGATCTTTAGTTTTAACCGCTTGATTCACCAAATATTGAATTTAACCAACAGAATTTAGGATCATCCTCCTTTAACCAAATAGATCTAGTTAAATCTAAATTAAATTGATATTTATTTGATTTTATTCTCTTCTCCCCATGATTATCTTCTGCAAAATAGACATTTAAGATAAGGAATTTAGCATATTTATTACATGATAAATGTGGATATGTAATAAAGAATAATGCAATAAATGTGTACAATCAATCATCTCAATGGCTAAACACAGAGCTCAAACCCGCGTTTCAACTGCAAGTGAGCCCTGTGTCTCAGTTGTGACTGCCCTCATTACTGGATCAACTACTGTCCATGTAATGAGGGGAGTTAACCCCCATTATGGCGGATTTTTTAGAGACAGTTTTACCCCTAGAACTCCCTATAAATAGCTAAAGCTACTATTGAAAGGGGGAGATTTTAGATTATTGGCATTGGTATTTTCTGATCAAACAGAATCCAAGGAGAAGATTCTGAAAAGTTCAACTCTTCTATACAAACTTGCTGCGTTCAAGTTCTACCCAAATCTCTTTGAGATTTTACTTGATAGGAGCTGTGCTACTTCATCAGTGATCCAAGGAGAAAAGTTCCAAAGAAGGTTGATGTTCACCTAGTCAATGAAAGATAAGATTCACTTTTGACCGCTTGGAAAGAACCCAACATATAATAAAGAGGAGATTTGAACTTAAATATCTCCTCTCTCTTGTAATTGAAAATTTTGGAATTATTGTAATCTTTAGTTGATTCAAGAAAATTTTACAATACATATTTTTAATTTTCCAACACGTACAAGGGATGTCGACTCTGCTAGGGACTACTTTCAACTAACGAGAAAGTTGTGGTGCAAGGTGACGTCAACTTTAGGGGAAAGATGGTCGAATCACTTGTTGTTGAATCTGACCAGGCGAAGTACGAGGAGTTTCTCTCTTCTGGCTCCAAGAGCACCAAAAGCGACGCGGCAATACCGCAGAGTCTACTCAGAGATTCGCTTTCAAGTCTCTTTGGAGACTTCTCCCAGAATGGTTTGCGCAAACAGTACTATTTCTGGCCGCATCGTCTATGTGGCCCGCGCCAACATCTCCCACGAGACACGCGAGGCCAACAATGATGAAGTTTAATCTCGCCGTACCTCTCCTCTCCAGATTCCTAAACTTCAGGCTACCGGGGGTTCCCAACAACTCATAAAGCGTAACCGGAATGCTAAATGTCGACAAAGGCATCGCGCACGTCGACAACAGATGGAAGAAACTGAAAAAATTATTTGTCTAGCAGATACAAAACGCGGGCTCAGGCCCGCGTTACTTCTGAGCAATGTGAGACTCGCATCTCAGATCCTCAACGCGAGGCCCGCGTCTCTGCATCAGAGTATGATGCCCGCATTTCCCAGCCAAAGTGCGAGGCCCGTGTTTCCCAACAAAAACGCGAAGCCCGCGTCTCTATATAAAAACGTGAAGCTCATGAGGCCTGTATTTTTGTAACTAAAAGCGAAGCCGAGAGAGGCTCGCGTTTTACCTCACAAGCGCAACATTCATCAATGCGAGGTCTGTGTCTCTTCTCAAAGACGCGAGACACGCGTCTTTGTGCTAAAACGCGAGACTCGCATCTCTTCTGTAGAGAACGAGCTTCGCGTCTCCAACTCAAAACGTGAGCCCCGCATCTCTGCGACCTGTGTTTCAGAGTTACGGCACAAGACTCACGTTCACTCTCCGACGACTAAGGTCAGAACTGAGCCTAGAAGTCCTCATCTTTAAAGACTCGAGGCTGGTGTCTTCGATCCCCCTACAATAGATCTAAGAGACTATTTGACAAAGAAGAGGAGTGTTCATCAAATCACTTCACAATGCTACTGTAAACGGCTCATCACAGCGGTACTATCTGAATGCCACTGCAGCTCGCAAGCAAGCAAACAGTCAGTATTCAATCGATTATCAGCAACGTCAGTTTCCCGCTAGGCCAAGAGGCATCGCTCTCACAGGAAGAGAACCTTTTCTAACATGGAATACCCTAAAGTCACTGCAAACATGCTGGGTCCAAGCACTATGCCAAACAGGACTAAGGAGAAGCAGCTGATAGTCAGCTTCGACGAGTCTGATACTGAGTCAGAAGGAGTGTACCAGTATACCCGTACTCGGACTAGTACAATAGCCCCAGTGGACTATAATGCCCTAACCCAGGGCATTGAAATAAGCGAAGCACACTCTGTCATCATGGAATCACAGGCCTCAAACTCTTCCGTAAAGAAAGAAGCCTTCGTCTATATGGCGGGGACTACTGAAGAAATGACAAGGCGCTTTGAACAGCAAGCCTAGGTTCAGAGGGAGAAACTTGATATGATTCATACTCAATAAGAATCTATCAACACTCTTAAGCAGTTACTTTTGCAATTGCTTGAGGATAAAAATAAGAAGCCGAAGACCAAGACTTCTTCTAAAAAAGTCCAAGGGCAAACGGAAGGAAAAAGAGAGTTCATCTTCTGCAAATACTGAGAATGAAGAGCATTCTGACTCTGAGCCACCCAATTCTCCATCTGAAGAGGAGGGTAACTCAGAGAACGAGAGCACTCATTCCAAAAGGATGAGCAAACTGGAGCAAAGTCTTGAGGCCCTCGCCAACCAGAAGGGCCTCCAAGAAGCAGGAGTCATCCGACCATACCCGGCAGAGTGGAAGCTTGTCCCGTACCCTTCTAAGTTTAAAGCTCTAACCCTATAGGCCTTTGACGATAAGGGGTCACCGAACCAATATATATACTACTTCAAGTCTCAAACCGAGAATATAGCATCAAATGATGCCATCCTGACATGTTTGTTCATCGGCATCCTGAAAGGGATTGCTTTTGAGTGGTTCATGAAGCTCCTAGAAGGTTCTATCAAGAACTGGGATAATCTGGAGAAGCTTTTCCTTGCCCGTTTCTTTGAAGATGATTCAGAGATTACCATGCCAACTCTTCTGACAATAAGGCAACAGAAAGGAGAGCTGGTTAAAGCATTTGTGGAGAGATTTTGGAACATGGTACTCTGATGTTCCAGTAGTATGACCCAGACCATGTTGGTAGAAATATGCCGCCACAATTTGCAAAGCTCACTCCTAACTCAGATAGGAGTGGCTGAGAGTCGTACCTGCAAGCAGTTGGTACAGTAAGGCAAGCAAGCAGAGGAGATCATCGCCAGGGTAAAGGCAGAAGAAAGCAAGCCCAGACTCGAGAAGTCGACGAGGCGCGTGCCGGAAGCGTCTTTTCAAGCTAAAAGGAAGGACACACTAGCGACAGAGATGAAGCTCCCTCTAAGCTTCAACCAGCTAAAAATGGTAGCTCTTCAAGCCAGCCATGCGCCAACAAGCAGTACTCCTTCAAGGACGAGTATGTTAATTCGTTATTTAAGTTACTCAACAAGATCAACAGACTGAAACTTCATGAAGCTAGATGTCCTAAAGAGGTGGGCAAGACTGACAATCCCAATTACTGCTTGTACCATAGGATGCTGGGGCACCCTATCAAGAGTTGCTACATCTTCAAAGATATCCTCCAAGCTTTAATTGATGCAGAGATGATCAAGCTTTGTCCAGAGCAGAAGAAGGTAACAGCTAACATGACGTCATTTCTTCAGTTCGAGGTTCAACCTCCAATGCCAGCCGGCGTGGTTTCCATCCTGAAAGTGGAACTAAGGGTGATCAATGCAGATTCACATCATCAGTGGGAGAAAGGTCTCATACCTGTTCTTACTTCTCAAGAAGAGACCATGTGGGTTCACCTGGACCTCATGGAAGGCCAGCAGTAAACTATTGTTACTAGCAGGAAGTCCAGAGGCAAAGCAAAAGCCTCGCCTTGCAATGTGATGTGTGCTTTCTCCACGGAACTAAAAACAAATGTCCCCTCGCTAACTGATTCTGAGGAGGAAATAATCATCCTTCTTGCAGAGCCGAATGCACCGCTTATAGCTGGGACTCGTTCGGTTCATTCATACTTGAAGAAGTACATGAAGTGGTGGCAAGCCCATCCAAACTGACCCAAGAGCCAACCAAGCAATCCACAAAGCAACCCGTGGAGAAGCAAAAGGAGTTTCGGTGTGCCAAAACTCTCCCAAAAGACAAAGCGGAGGGATTCTTAGCACCTTATCGCTTTGATATCTTGGCTCAGCTGGCCAACATTCCAGCTAGGATCACTCTCGATGAGCTCCTGAGACTGTCCAAGTAAACAAGGAAAGCTCTTAGAGAAGATTTAGCCGATGATTTCAGCTACCAGAGGATAAAGATGAAGAAAATTGCTTCCACGCCTCTCAATATATCCCCTGCATAACCATCACTCCAGATGGCATGCAGGTCAAGGGGAAACATGATAAGCCTCTTGATTGGAGCTTCATTTTGTATCATTTTATATCACATTACCATGCATTTTATTAATAAAAATAGGCTTTTTAATGGTTACCTCTCTTATTTTTCAGGTCCATTCTTTAATGGAGAAGAAGGCCCAAATCTTGATTTTTCAAGGATTTAAAAGAGATTTTAAGAGCCCAAATCAAGGAAGCCCAATTCTGTAATGAACCAGGGGATATTCCCATGGTTATAGAAACTCCAGTTGGGCACCTGCACAGTAGCAGAATGTCACAGCGATCGCTGACGCAACGGCCTTAATTCTACCATGGAAATGCGGCTTTGACCGCGTTTCTGCGGCAAATCTATGGCCGTTGATGGGGCGATTGATCTTACGCCTACGATTGATAGCGATTAGCTCCTGAGGCCTATATAAAGACCCCCAGGGCCTCTGCAGAAAAGGAGGAGAGGATAGCTATTATTTTAAAGAGAGTTTAGAATTTCTTTAGGTTTCTCTTTAGTTGTCTATTGTATTTTTCATTTCTCTCTTTAGTCTCAGAAGAGAGAGAGAGAGAGAGAGAGAGAGAGAGAGAGAGAGAGGTTTCTGTAATTGAAAAGTGACATTCAAATACAAGGCTCAAGTTCTCCTTTCTCTAATTTTCTTACTCTATTGTCATTTACTTTCAAGCTCTTTATTTTCCTTGCACTTATTTTACTATGTCTTCTTCCTTTCTTTTCTTTTTCATGGATAACTAATCTCCTAACATGACTAACTAACTTCTAACACTATTAACTACTAACTCTTGGGTGATGCTAACTCATATAACTCATTGGATGTTTATATTTCTAGTCTTATATTTAACAAGTCTCTTAACTCTCAATGAAGATGAGGGTTGTTTCTAATCTTAGTAAAGGTTTTGATATCACCTCCATATGATTCATGTGTACCTCATTTAGAGCCTTGTTTCCTTAATAAAAGCCTTGATGAAACATGAAGATAGGATCACTTTAGTATGCTAACACTTATTGTACTAGCTTCTTATTTCATGCTAGCTAACCATGACTTTGATGATTTAATGAATCTTATATTCTTGTTAAGCATAACTAAATTATGATTACCTAAAGTTCCATTCTTGTGAACCTATTGGGAGCTGATGATCCAAGGAGGCCACCTAATCAAGGTAAATGAGAACATCTCCACAATTTGGGACAACTTATTGACTTGACAAAGCAAGACGGACAATTGCAAATGAATCTACATGAGGCACAAGTCACCCAATGAGATTAATAAGTTAGTAGTATAGAGTGTTAGTTAGTCATGGTTTTCTTTCCATCGAATTAAAACTCTTTTCTAAAACTCTCTTTTTCTTACAAGATCCATCCTTCTCTTTTTCCACTTCGCCGTTTTCATTCCATTTTCCACGCTTCCATTTTTCTTTTCTTAAACATTACAAAGATTCATCATTTTTTTTCACTTTGTTTTGTTTTCCAATTCTTGAACAAAGAAGAACCTTTGCTTTCTTCCTAAAAACTAAAACATAAAGAACTGTGAAAGCTTCCATCGCAAGCCCTCCCTGTGGGTACGACCCGTTATAGCTTTTGCTACAAACGGTAATTTGAAGGAGCAAAGTAATTCTACACATATATTCAGAGTTTGAATATCAGCACAAATACTTAAACAGTTTACTCTGAACTCTTACTCAATCTATTTTCGCCTTCCGAACAAATATTTGGTGTTGTTTCCGGAAAGGACGACGATTTTTTGTTAAGTTTTTAGAACTAAACGAAATTTTCTTCTTTGTTGCAGGTTACAGGTTGTGGAAACAAGAAAACAAGCATTGCAGTAACATATAAGTGGTCTGGGCCTCTGCTCTAGAAAGCAGAGACCAAGTACCCTTTGAATTGCCGCATTTTCTCAGCTCTGGCTGCGGATTCGTGGCAAGGAAGAGTTGACTACTGTCAGTTTTTGTTGCAGGGTTGCTTGCTTTGTAAAATCTAGCTTACTGCAATATCTGTTTCTTGTATGCCATCACCAGGATCCTGCTAATACCAACAGTAAAAAGTTTGTTGAGAATTCAAAAATGGATTAGATGTTTGCATTCTAGGCACTTGTCTTTTTAATTCATTTACTTTACAATTAAAGAGTTTGCATAGCATATAGAATAGGATTCATCTCTTGGTTGATTTAATTGCTTTGAGTGAATCTCGTTTGCATATTATGTACACTTGCACAGATTGATTTTAAGGGCACCACCCCAATAACAAGATAAGGTGAGAATTTCATCACCCTTACTTAGCCCAAAAACAACATTCCAAGCACTCACAATCCCAAGCTTAAAATAAAAGTTGATAGACGTTGGCCCCTAGGGACATCTAGACTCGATAAGAGATTTGTTGTGATTGGAACTTGTTTTGATTCATACTCCAGTCAAATCAGTGTCTAAGGCGGATTAAGAGGTTAAGCCTCGAAGATACCATGGTTTGGCATAATTAAGGCCCATTGCTTTCGTACGGATACCTTTTACCGTATTTTGCCCCTACCTGGCTGATTAGCTGTGGTCTGATTCAAGCAATAACCTTCCTCAGAGAATCGCCCAGTTAGGAGTCGTCTAGGTCCAGGGATCCTAGATAGCTTGGTGATTGTTTTTCATTATTTTTGTTTGTTATTTTCCTTTTTCGATTGTTTGTTGGGTGAACGTTGTTTGTGTTGTGCATGCAAGAGTGGTACCGGGATCCTATTTCATCAAGACTTGTTAGGAATACTACACTTGCACGCACACACCACTTTTTACTACAAATCAAATCATGGCAAATCACGTTTCACTCCAAGACAAGTTCTACCCATTTCACACTTTACTTCCCTCTGGCATTCTATTACCTGAGACTAATGGAAACAATTTTGAGCTGAAGTCCCAATTTATAAACACACTCCCGAGGTTTCATGGCTTAGAGTCTGAGGACGCGTATTTCTTCATTTGAGAGTTTGAAGAAGTATGTTTAATGATGAGAATTCCCCAACTAGAAAAAGACGCTGTTAGATTGAGGTTCATTCCCTTTGTGCTTAAGGACATAGCCAAGAAATGGCTATATAATCTGCATGTTAGTTCTATTTTGTCATGGGATGATTTTGTAAAGGTCTTTCCTAAGAAGTTCTATCCCATCCATAAAACTGCCCTCATCAGGAAAAACATAATGCAGTATAGGCAGGAAACAAATGAACCATTCTGAAAGTATTTTGAATGGTTTAAGGATTTGTTAGCCCAATATCCTCACCACAGAATAGAGAAGTGGCGGCAGTGCCAAATTCTCCATGACGGATTAGATTACCAAACTAAGACGCTTCTTGAGAATATGTATCAAGAAGAATTTTTGAAGAAAAGTAAGGACCAGGTTGGGAGCTATATGAAGCTTTAGCACAAAAACCATTCAGTGAGAGTATTATCCTGAAAAGACTACCCCTACAACTTTCAGAACTGGTATGCATTCAATTGAGTCCTCTATAACTTCTGAGGCAAAAATCACACAACTGATGAGGAAACTAGAACTACTTGAGCTAGGGAACCCAACTCAGTGAACCAGGTCAACCCAACACAAGTGATCAATCCGGGTTGCACCTATTGCCATGTCCTAACTCATTTATTTGAGGAGTGTCCTGTTTATCAAGCTCAACAGATGTTTCCTGAAAACATGAATGTAGCCTATGCCAGACCCAATTACAACCCTTACTTCAAGACATACAACCCAGGATGGAGGAACCACCCAAATTTTTCATGGAGTCAGTCTGGTCCTTAGCAACCAAGGCAACAACTTTCACACCAATACACTGCTCAGTCTTATCAACCCAATTTCCATCAGGGTCAACAAAATTTTCCATCAAATTTCTAACATAACTTCCAACCCACGTACCAACAACAGCAACATAATCATCCGGATAAGAACATTTCAGATTTGGAAAGAATGATTGAAATCTTGTCCAAAACTCAGGCCTCAATGATGAACAACCATAACCAAGCTATTAATAGGTTAGAGGTTCAAATAGGTCAATTGGCTAACTCACTAAATTAAAGACAAAAGGGAACACTGCCTAGTCAACCATTGCCTAATCCCAAAAATCGCTTTCCTACTAATGAAGCTGAAGACATAATTCCAAAATAATGCAACACTGTTCATCCTTGAGATCCGGAAAACAAGTTGACAATTAGGTTTCTAATCACCCCGTTTCCAACAGTCAGTGTCAAATTCTCCTGTGACTGTACCACAATCTCCAAATGATCCATCCTCATCTTCAAGTTCACAACCATCAACCTCCAAGAGCAAACTTACAAGCTTATTATACCATTTCCTAATAGGCTAGCAAACAATAAGACTAATGCTCAAATGGAGAAGATTAGAAAAATGTTCAGTCAAGTTCAGATCAATGTGCCCCTTCTTGATGCCATACAACAAGTCCCTCCATAAGCAAAATTTTTAAAAGATATGTGCACCAGAAAAGAAAAATAAATGTCCCAAAGAAGGTCTTCCTTACATCTAACATAAGTGAGTTGTTAACCGGTCCCATTCCTGTGAAATACAAAGACCCCGGGAGTCCAACCATTTCATATATCATAGGACAGACCACAATAAACTAGGCACTACTTGATCTAGGAGTCAGTATCAATTTGCTTCCCTTTTCTGTGTATCAGCAACTAGGGCTGGGCGACCTCCGTCCAACCAGAGTTACTATATAATTGACTGACCGATCTGTAAAGATTCCCAATAAGGAGATTACAGATGTCCTTATACGGGTTGAGAAATGCATTTACCCTGTAGATTTCATCGTTCTGGAGACACAACTCGTGCAAAATCTGACAGCTCAAAGCCCGGTCATTCTAGGAGGCCCCTTCCTAGCCACTGCAAGCTATCATAAACTATAGGAATAGGTCTATGCGTCTACTTTCGGTAATATGACGAAAGAGGTAATATTTTTCACCTGGGAAAATAGCATCGAGAATTGGATGACCAATCCTTCGAAGTGAACTTGATTGAAGGATTGACAAGTGAACACGATGAGGAGATGAAATATGAATCTGACAATGAATTCGATTTGGAATCAGAAGGCTTCAATCTTCATCAGATCATCGAATCCATAGTAGAGAGGGCAACAAATGCAGCCTCGATCATTCCCTTGCAAGAAGAACAACTATCGATAGATCATACCCCCTCTTCAGAGTTGAAAGTTTTTCCTAGTCATCTCAAGTATCAGTACTTGGGTGAAAAGGAAGCTTTCCCCGTGATAATAGCATCTCATCTTACGAAACAACAAGAAGAGGATCTTCTTACTGTGTTGAGGAAAAACTGAGAGGCCATTTGTTGGACCATGGCTGATACAAAGGGGATCAGCCCATCCATTGTACAACATCGGATTCACCTAATATAAGAGGCCAAGCCAAAATGTGATCCACAACGTCGACTAAACCCAATCATGCAAGAGGTTGTCCGTACTGAAATTGTGAACTTGCTAGATAATGGGATTATTTATCCCCTATCCGATAGCCAATGGGTTAGTCCAGTCCTCACTGTACCTAAGAAAGCAGGCTTTACTGTGGTAGAAAATGACAAGAAGGAATTAGTACAAACTTGTCTTCTAACGAAGATTCGAGTCTGTATTGATTATCGAAAACTGAACGCTGCCACATGTAAAGACCGCTTTCCTCTTCCGTTCATAGACTAGATGCTCGAGAGATTAGCTGGACACGAGTATTATTGTTTCCTAGATGGATATTCAGGATACAATCAAATTCCAATTGCTCCCGAGGATTAAGAAAAGAGTACTTTCAGCTGTCCATTTGGAATGTTTGCATACAGATGAATGCCCTTTGGTTTATGCAACGCTCCTGTAATATTCCAACGTTGTATGCTTAGTCTCTTTTCAGACATAGTAGAAAATTTTCTGGAAATTTTTATGGATGATTTCTCTATATATGACGATTTCTTTGACCAGTGCCTGCATCATCCGAAGCTAGTTTTACAAAAATGCATGGAGAAAAACTTGACACTCAACTGGGAGAAGTGTCATTCCATGGTTAAGTAAGAAATTGTCTTGGGGCACAAAATTTCAAGTAGAGGGATTGATGTTGATAGATCTAAGGTGGAGGTGATAGCAAAGCTTCCTGAACCAAAAAGCCTAAAAGACATTTGATCGTTCCTAGGGCACACAGGTTTTTATAGAAGATTTATTAAAGAGTTTAGCAAAATTGCTAGACCTCTAACTAATCTTTTAAGAAAAGATGTGCCCTTCAATTTTGATAAGGAATGTCTACAAGCTTAAGAGGAGCTAAAATAAAGACTTATCTCGACACCAATAATATCAGCGCTTGATTGGACTAGACCCTTCGAAATCATGTGTGACGCCTCTGATTATGACATAGGCGCTGTTCTAGGATAGCGTATTGATAACAGGCAATATGTGATTTATTATGCTAGCAGGACGCTCAACGAGGCCCAACTCAATTGCACAACCACTAAAAAGAAATTTTTGGCAGTTGTGTTTGCGTTGGAAAAATTTCTTCAGTACCTACTACGGTCTAGGACAACGATTTTCACCAATCACTCCACCCTAAGATATTTAATGCAAAAGAAGGAAAGCTAGGCTTATTCATTGGATACTCCTTTTGCAAGAATTTGATTTAGAAATAAAGGATAAAAGGGCCTTGAGAATGTGGTGGCTGATTACCTTTCAAGGATTCCTAATGAACCAACGGAGATGATACCAATAAATGAATATTTTCCTGACAACACATATTCATGATGTGTAAAGAGCCCTGGTATGTCGATATTGCAAACTACCTTGCAATCGGGCGAACACCTTCAAACTAGTCAAATCAGGACAAGCACCGCTTTTTGACACAATACGGTTTTTCTTTTGGAATGAACCGTATCTATTCTAATATTACCCTGATCAGATCATTAGAAGGTGTCTTCCTGAGGATGAACATCAAAGCGTTTTGATATTTTGTCACGAGTTAGCTTATGGTGGACACTTTGGTTCATGAAAGACTGCCGAGAAAGTCCTTCAGAGTGATTTTTACTGACCCACTCTCTTCAAGGACGCTCATACTTTTTGCAAACTCTGTGCAAAATGTCAGATGACGGGTCGAGTTACACGCAAAGAGATGATGCCCCTTACACCAATCTTGAAAGTAGAAATTTTTGACTTATGGGGCATTATTTCATGGGACACTTTCCTATGTCTTACGGTAACCAATTCATCTTGGTAGTTGTAGACTATGTTTCTAAGTGGGCTGAAGTTGTTCCAACCAGAACAAATGACAACCAATTTTTCATCAAATTCTTAAGAGAAACATCATTTCGCGCTTCAGAGCCCCCCGTGCGATAATCAGTGATAACGGGAGTCATTTCTATAACCGGGCTTTTGAAGCCCTAATGCGAAAATACTCCAAATCTCATAAATTATCCACGGCTTACCACCCTCAGACAAATGGGTAAGTGGAAGTTATAAATAGACAAATAAAACTCATATTGGAGAAAATCGTAGGACAAAATCGTAAGGACTGGTCCATCAAAATGTTGATGCTTTATAGGCTTATCGGACCTCCTACAAGACTGTCCTCGGTATGTCTCCATATCGACTTATATTTGAAAAACCATGCCATTTTCCCGTAGAGCTTAAGCATCGTGCGTTGTGGGCGATTAAACAGTTAAACTTTGACCTAAAGAAAGCTGGTGACTTGAAAACGCTACAGTTTTTTGAGCTAGAAGAGATATGAAATGAACCATACGATAATGCTCGGATTTCTAAACTCATAACGAAACTCTTCATGATAGATCCATTAATCGGAAGAATTTTGTCCCCGGATAAAAAGTTCTATTGTACAACTTCAAAATCCACCTTTTTCCTAGTAAACTGAAGACCAGGTGGTCAGGTTTCCCTTATGGTGTTATTGAGATCTTAGATCCCAAGAATGGCAGCATTTTCAAAGTCAATGGCCAAAGACTAAAACCATTTTATACCACGGAGCCAGAAGCACACGAGATTCTTGAACTGGGTCTTTGCGACCCATTCTACATGTGACCAGGCCTTTCTTTTAATTTCCCATGGTATTCATTGTAACTCATTTGGGACCTACCTTATACCTTTTATAAATAATAAAATAAAACAACATTAATAATCATAATAATAAAAAGAAAAAATATATATATATAAAAAATAATAAATAAAAAAGGAATAGCAAAAAACAAAATAAAAATAATAAAGGACTTAAGTGCTAAATGGCACCTAGGTTTTCTCTCCTATATATACCTATTTTCACCAATAAAAATCAGAAATAAACCCTAGGTAATTAAATTACATTTTTACCTAGGGGCAAATAAGGTAACCCACCTTCTCAGGTCTCTATAAATACTCTCCAACCCTCTCCCATTTCCTAACCTAAATCCTGAGAGCAGATCTGAGAAGGAGAGCGCACCGCCAGAGAAAAATTCCTAGCCTCTGCCTCCCTGTTACTGTCGCGTTTTCTCAGCCAGGGCCGCGGATCTGCGACTGTCTTGAGGAGTTTTGCGCGCCACCCAATTTTTCAGTGGTCGATTTCACCTGTAGATCTCAGATCTACAATACGCTCTGCAGATCCCTGAGTAGATTGCTCTGTGCAATCCGATCTTTGTTTCCCCCCACGTATTCTGGGGGAGGTTTGCGATTTTCTCTCCTTTCCTTCGAATTTTAATTTATGGCACCCACTGTATTTGCTGAGAAAGATGTCTCTAGGCTCTTTAGTGATGTTCATGGATATGACCATGTATTTTTGGATAGAATTAGAGAATGAAATTGGTATACCTTGGTGTATGATAATTCTGAATATGAGGCCTACTATTGCCCAGAACTTGTTAATCTATTTTATGTAAATCTTGACCATGCCACAATTGATTTTGACACCCACCAATTCACGGTACATCTGGCTACTGGGGACATCATTGTCACTGTTAACATGTTAGAGGACTACACACAAGTCCCCAGCAACACGCACCATAGCGACCCCCTACCTTTGATTGAGTACATGACCATGATGGGGGCTCGCTGTACTGAATAAGATATAGGGCTCAAAGCCAATGCCACTTTTAGGAACATACATTGCATTAGATGCTGGATCCAATGCAATATCCTTGGCCTTGATCATACTATCTCTTTTAATAGGCCAGTGCTACAGATTATCCACGATCTTATGACCAGGCAACACACAGTTTGTATCAACACTATCATCTTTAACTGTCTCATCACCAACTCCACGCGCACACGTGGTGCCAAATACTCACATCCTGTATTGGTGACTCGTCTGTGTAAGAATTTCTTACCGGACAATGTCTTTGATTCTTATGATAGAGTATTCGTTGCACCAGAACGGGCAACGAGTGCTTATAATAATTGTCTACATGCTTTTTGGACCCCTAGTGTCTAACCAAAAATGCCCAAGCAGAGTCCTCTTTTGAAGAACTCTTGGAGGAGGATGATGACCCTGCCTTTTCACAGCAGCCCCCGCCTACTAATTCTAGAGCTTTCATGTCTACCATATGGAAAGGCATGAAGAAAATTTTTAAAGGGCAAATTAGGCTAAGAAAATAGATGAAGGAGTAGACCACTCGTCTGGACCGTATAGAGGAGGGTTTGCGGAGATCACAAACCAGTCACGCCTAAAAATGGTTGAGTCCTTAGCATTTGTGGCCTAGTTTACTCCTAAAGGTGGTTGAGTCCTTTGTGGCCTAGTTTACTCCTTATTATTTGTGGCCTGGCATAGATGAAGAAAATTTTTAAGAAGCATAACCAGTCACACCTAAAGATGGTTGAGTCCTTAGCATTTGTGGCCTAGTTTACTCGAGTCCTTGAACCTTAGGGATGTATCCTCATCTGGTGCCTTAAGACCATCTGGTCTGAAAGTCATCGTAAAAGGCTCACTACATGGGTAAATTAGAAAGCCTAATGAAGCTAAGAAAATAAATAAGTGTAAATATATATATATATATATAATAAAAAATGATGATAATAAAATATAAATAAATGTTCCATAGTCTAAGAATAATTCCTAATACATATAAATATATATATGTTAGGCTTGATACAAAATCTAGTTCTCTCTCTATTTTTGAAACTTAACCGAAGTTGAAGACAAATCTTCAAATGGCGACTTATAATAAGAAGGAAAAGTTTGGGGTAACCTAAACCTAAAGATCACCTAAATTCTTACAAAAATGGATCATAAACTTTCTTTTTCTTCCTTTTTCTTTTTGAAAATCACTAACATTTTTCTTTTTCTTAGATTTTGTGGGTGCAATCTGCTGAAAACCCTTAGGAGACAACACTCCTCCTCTAGGGTAACGTAGAGATTTAATGGCTTGTTGCATGAGCTCAGTGCAATCGTGTCACTTATGAAAGTGGTGTAATAATTTGGTTAAGATTTTCTCTTTTTCTTTAATTATTTTGCTCGAGGACGAGCAAAAGCTAAGTATGGGGGTGTGATTGAGTTTCATTTTGCATCATTTTATATTACATTCCCAAGCATTTTACTAATAAAAATAGGCTTTTTAATGGTTACCTCTCTTATTTTTCAGGTCCATTCTTTAATGGAGAAGGCCTAAATCTTGATTTTTTTCAAGGATTTAAAAGAGTTCTTAAGAGCCCAAATCAAGAAAGCCCAATTCTGTAACAAACCAGGGGATATTCCCATAGTTCTAGAAGCTCCAGCAGGGCACCTACACAGTAACAGAATGTTAGAGCGATCGCTGGCGCAACGGCCTAGATTCTGCCACGGAAACGCGACTTTGGCCGCGTTTTCGTGGCAAATCTATGGCCGTTGATTGGGCGATTGATCCTACGGCTATGATTGTTAGAGATTAGCTCCTGAGACCTATATAAAGACCCCAGGGTCTCTGCAGAAAAGGAGGAGAGGATAGCTATTATTTTAGGAGAAAGTTTAGGATTTCTTTAGGTTTCTCTTTAGTTGTCTCTTGTATTTTTCATTTCTCTTTTTACTTTCAGAAAAGAGAGAGAGAGATAGTGAGAGAGTGGTTTCTGTAATTAAAGAATGACATTCAAATACAAGGCTCAAGTTCTCCTTTCTCTAATTTTCTTCCTCTATTACCATTTATTTCAAGCTCTTTATTTTTCTTGCACTTATTTTACTATGTCTTCTTTCATGCTTTTCTTTTTCATGGATAAATAATCTCCTAACATGACTAACTAACTTCTAACACTACTAACTAGTAACTCTTAGGTGATGCTAACTTATATGACTCATTGGATGTTTACATTTCTAGTCTTGTATTTAACTAGTCTCTTAATTCCAATGAAGATGAGGATTGTTTCTAATCTTAGTGAAGGTTTTGATATCACCTCCATATGATTCATGTGTGCCTCATTTAGAGCCTTGTTTCTTTAACAAGTGCCTTGATGGAACATTAAGATGGGATCACTTTAGTATGCTAACACTTATAGTACTAGCTTCTTATTGCATTCTAACTAACAATGGCTTTAATGATTTAATGAATCTTACATTCTTGTTAAGAATAACTAAATTGTGATTACTTAAAGTTCCATTCTTGTGAACCTATTGGGAGCGGATGATTCAAGGAGATCACCTAACCAAGCTAAGATGAGAACATCTCCACAATTTGGGACAACTTAATGACTTGACAAAGCAAGACGAACAATTGCCAATAAAACTACATGAGGCACAAGTCACCCAACGAGATTAGTAGTTAGTCATGGTTTTCTTTTCATCGAATTAAAACTCTTTTCTAAAACTTTCTTTTTCTTACAAGATCCATCCTTCTCTTTTTCCAACTTCGCCGTTTTCATTCCATTTTCCTCGCTTCCATTTTTTTTCTTAAACACTACAAAGATTCATCATTTTCTTTTCACTTTGTTTTTTTTTTTCAATTCTTGAACAAAGAAGAACCTTCTCTTTCTTCCCAAAAACTAAAACATAAATAACTGTGAAAGTTTCAATCGCAAGCCCTCTCTGCGGATACGACCCGTAATAGCTTTTGCTACAAACGATAATTCTAAGGAGCAAAGTAATTTTACACACATATTCAGAGTTTAAACATCAGCATAAGGACTTAAACGGTTTACTCTGAACTCTTGCTCAATCTATTTCCTCCTTCCGAACACCTTTGTACTTCACAGGGTACATTGAATCATCTGAGGTGAGCCGCATTCAGGTGGATCCAGGATTCGTGTTGTGCATCATACCCCACCGAGTCATGTCGCACTTGCAAATCCCCACTCATTGATTGAGCGCCACTCAAACTACTAGTTATGGCTTCAACGCTAATGGCATGCGCCCGATGGGAAAGATCTAACTCAAATGACAGATCGGGACTTGAGATCCGAGATGACGTGCTATGTTATTGACGCTGACACTTCGTATAACTTGTTGCGTAATGACCATGGATTCATCGCAACTCCATTGTCCCCTCTATTCTCCATCAAGTCATTAAGTATGTTGATGGAGATGAAAAAAGTCTGAACGTTGATTGCCAAGAGACATCCATTCAAGGGAGTAGAGAATTACTCCACAGACTCACTCCTTTATCAGGATTCTCTGGAAGCAGATGAGAATCTCCAGCCAGAAGAACCAAACTCTGGTAATGAAGCTGATGTTGAATCAAAAACAGAAGAAGAATATCTTTGGGAGCTGAATCCTCTTGTAACGAGCATTAATAAGCTCGATGTCAATAACACCGCCAATGATGTAGGCGAATGGTATATTAATGAAGAGTTAGATTTGGCTTATTTTTTATGTTCGCTTCTGATTCCGTACCATCAGATACTAGTATCGATGTAGATGACGACCCTTGGTCGGCAATAGATGTCCTGACATTATTGCATGCACCTGTGAGATCATTTCTCATGGTATATCAAAGCGTCAGTGATGTGCAAGGAACCTTCTTCGAGGTCCTAGCAAAACTCAAAGGTCAAAATCGATCCTTTCCAGAAAGGTCGAGTCTAAACCAATGATTCGTGTAGACTCAAAAAGCGCGACTAAACCACCACAGTTCTCTCATTATGAACCAAATGTACTCAAAATGATGGAGAACATTAGGTATGACGTAACAAGTGGCCCTCACTTGAACTTTGGCAAAGGAAGGCGAACTCTAGTTCAGCATTTTATTCCCAGAGGAAAAATTGATCGGTCCCTGATATTGCATAATTATTATCATATTCTCATACATATTATACAATTACATATGCTTTTAATCCTAATTTTTGTCTAATTTATATGCAGGCCCATTGCTAAAAGAAAGGAAAGAGAAACGAGCCCAAAAGCCCATCAAAATTCTGATATAATTCAGAATTAATTTGAAATCAGAAAATCAGGGCAGATCAAGGCAAATCAGATTGGTTGAAAATCAGTTAGAACAAATCTCTACAAATCTATTGGTTAAAACCCAAGATCAAAGGCCATTTCGTCAAATTTAGGAGCTAAAACGGGAAATCCAGAACCAGATAAAATCATATCGCGAAACGAGGAGCTGTACCCCCTCAGCTGTGGCCACCTAGCCACAGCCAAGCCACGAAAATGCGGCCATAGCCGTGTTTTTGTGGCATTGTTAAAGGAGTTGGGGGAGCGTTTGTTCCCCTATTTTCGTAATCTCTTCTCTGTTGGGTTTTGCCTATAAATACTGGGTTTTTCAGAGACCACAAGGAACGACCAAGTAGAGATAGATTTTAGGCTAGTTTTTTTATTCTTTTTTGTGTAGGTTTTTATTTTTTTTTTTGTGTAATTTTTATTTCTTTGTAAGCATAAGTTAGACTGAGATTCATGTAAGTAAGAGAGAGAAACTTATGTTGAGAGTGACACCGATGTAACCTCCTCCTTTCGTTCATCGTTTCTATAAGTAATCAAAGGTAACATCTTTATGCTTTTCTTGTTTATATGTTCTTTTATTTCTACTTTCCTCTTTTGATTTTAATGAATGTCCAAGTAAACCTAGAAGCATCAATGTAGCCATGTTTGTGTGAGTGCCACCGATATTTCAGATGATGTTATCATTTCATTCTTGTCCGTCTTGATGATGTAATACGAATTGGGACTGAGCTCGATCATATGGGTTATGCGTTGATCACCTCCGAAGTAAGGTAAAACATGAAAGGGTTTCAGGTAAGTCATCAACCAGAGGAGGTAAGTATTTCTTTTAGCTTTTCTTTCTTTTCTTTTAATTCTTTAGTTTAGATCACCAAAACCTCCCAACTGTTTTATCACTTTTCAATTTCTTTGTAAATATCCATTTTCTATTTTGTCCACCTTCTCAATATACCACTTTCTTTTTAACTTAACTTTAACTCTATTTTTCTCTTTTTCTTTACAAGAACTAAAATAAGAACTTTAACCATTCTTTGTAACCTAAAAGAGAACTTACTAAAAAAGCTTCCATCGCTAGTCCCTCCTTGTGGATCACGACCCACATAGCCACTTGCTATAGCAGTAGTATTGAGAACTTGCACTCCTTATTCTTAAGTTCTGAAATTCTGTATTTTGTGTAGGTAAAAACTCAATCAAATTTTTGGCGCCATTGCTAGGGAGGGACGGTAAGTAATTCTCTTTTTTTTTACACTTTTGGTTAACCTTCTTCTTTGTTCTTGGTGTACAGGTTTAACAACAAGAAATTTTTGCTGCAGTGGACATATAAGTGGCCCTGGACTCTGCTCAAGAAAGCAGAGACCAGAAGCCCTCAGATTTGCAACAGTACTGTGGCAATCTGAGTGAACTACTAACCTATATTTTCTGTAGGTTGGCTGAATTATAAAGTTTAATATCTGTAACTATTTATTTCCTTATTTGACTCACCATATATACATTTCTAATACAACAGTAAAAGGTTGATTGTAAATACTGAAAATGATTTATACTTTGCATTTAGGCACGTGTTTATTTCGTTACATTTTCTATTTACTATTGAAGAGTGATGGAGCCAAGGTATGTGTGCATAGCATTTAGTATAAGGTTCATTCTTGTATGAAATATTGCTTGAGTGTTACTTTTTTCTATATACTTGTACACTGCACTAAATTGATTTAAGGGCTTGTCCTATAAAAAAAATAAGGTGGGGAAGTTATTACCCTTCCTTAGCCCACAAACAATCTCCTCACTCACTAACCTAAGCCTAATAAAACTAAGTAGACGTTGGCCCTAGGGACATCTCAAACTCAAATAGGAGATTGACCAAAGGGGGAAGTTGATTTGAATTTGACTCTTGCCAAATCGGTGTCTAAGGTTGGGAATTGAGGGGCGAAACCCCGAAGGCTGGTGGTTTGGCATAATTAGGCCCGTTGCTTTAAGCATGGATACCTCTCATCAATCTTGCCCCTACCTGGCCGATTAACTTGTGGTCAAATTCAGCAATATACCCCCCGTGGACAGTCTAACCAGTTAGGAGTCGTCTAGGTCTAAGGTTTACCCTAACTTGGTTAGATTTTTTTTCTTTCTATTTGTTTGCTTATTCGTTTGTTTTCTTTGTTTGTGTTTGACATTTCCTATGTGATATGGCTTATAACAATAATTTTTTCAATTTTAATGGTAACCTATTTTACACCCCGACCTCTTTTTCAGATATTATCAACCTGGCATATCATAACTTTAACCAACCTAGTGTGTCGGATTGGTCTTATCCGAATCAATATAACCCATGCCCCCATTCTTATGACCATAATTTTCAAAATAATTTCAAGTCTTCAAAGAGTTAATGAGGATTCATCTCTCCCGAGTCTAATTTTCAACCAACTTGTCCTCCTTATCCACCTTGTCCACAATATTCTCAAGATTCATACTCAGTTCCACCAGTTCAAAATAGAAAATCATCAATCTTGGAAATGAGTATGCGTGAGTCCAAGCAACAATCACAAAATCTGATGGACTCACGATTTCACCACAAATTCCAAAACAAAACTCATCTTTTCAAGTTCAATCGCAACAAAATGATGAACCAATTGACTATGAAAAGTTGCTTGAAGCCAAAAATCATGTTGTTTTGGAAAACAAGATTCCATTTTAGCACACCCATTTGAAATTGCCCAAACTCCAAATTTTGAAAATCACATTGACATTTTGGCAAGTTATCTCTTTCTTGAAATTGAATTTGAGAATGAATATGATCCTGAAGCTCAACTTGGCAATTTAATTCTACTTTCTGATTTAATAATGACTCCGGTATCTTCACCTGATTTTAATCCTTTTCCTGAGTTAATATTGAATCTTGTGCCAATTTATCATGAAATTGAATCGCCAATTTTTTATGATTATCATATTGAACTTAACCAATTTTATACTTTTAAAAATCTCATTGACAAATTGGCAAGTTCTCATTTTTAAAAATTGAACTCAATGAGAAATGTGACCTAGATTCTCAAATTTGTGATCCAGTTCAAATTCCTGAATCAATATTGACTCCTGTTTTGTTATCCAACTTGAGTAATATTTTAGATTCAGTTTTGATTCCCACACCTGTCATTCTTGAACTTAAATCACTAATGTTAAGTCACATTCCGTTGTTGGGAAATGAATGTGGACTTGAGTTTTAAGTTCTTGATTTGGACTCACTTTCTAAACCAATCTCAACTCCTGAATCTCTGTTTGACTTAAGTCACTTTTCTGAGTCGGTATTATTCCCGTACTTCCTAAGTTCAAGTCAATCATTTCATCTTTTCACACTCTATTTTGGGACAAGGGTGTTGATAAAATTGACTCCGAAATTATTTGTGAAATTTAGAAATTAGATGGAGTAAAATTCTTAATCAAAATCATTTATATATACATCATTTTAGTGGGTTATATTAAAGAGGTTTCTGGTGGGTTCTTCCAAACTCCACGCAAATTAGATTGGGCCAAATTTCGTGAACCAATCAAACCACCACCGGAACCACCACCTTAAGGTAATATTTTCCTTCCCTTTCTTCTTTTCATGCATCTATGCATTAATTCATACATTGAGGACAATGTATGAGATAGGTGTGGGGGAGGGTTTTAACATAACTTAGGTTTTCCTTTTTTAAAAAAACAAAAAACAAAAAATAATTATTATTATTAACATTTTCTTTACTTTAAAAAAACTTTTTAAAATAGAAACAATATTTTGACATATTTTTTGTAAGAAATTAAGTCAATTTTAAGGAATAGCATAATCATAATTAGGATTTTTTATACTTGATCAAAATAAGATTATTTGTTTGATTTTAAGGTTAGGAAGATAATTTGTCAAAGTAATTTAGTCCTGAACTTTGCCATGATGAAATATGTGCACTTTATACACTTACACACTTAGGGTTCAAAAAAAAAGATTCTTATGCCTCATAAAAATATATATATGTATATCTATGAAAAATAAACAAATATAATTATTGATTAGATAGGTGTTTGGCCTAATCTAGCCTTGGTATTTATGCAAAAGATGATTAGATAAGTTTGAAAAAAAATATATATATATATATATATATATATATATATATATATATATATATATATATATATAAATCCTCTGATTAAGCTCGGTATTTGTACCTCATAAAGCATAAGAATTTACACCTAAAAGCGGTTCATATAATAAAATCCTTAATTTTGTGATCTTATTTGCTCGAGTCCTTAAGTCCTTGGGGTGTTTTTTTCACCCGGTGTCCAAAGACCGTTTGGTTTGGGAGTCACCGATTAAAGGCTCGTTACATGGGCAGATTAGAAAGCCTAATAGAACTAAGAAATATTATCAACAAAAATAAAATAAATATATATATAAATAAATAAATAAGGCATAAGAGTTAGAGTTAAAGAATCCTTAATCAAAACTTTACGGTCACGAAGGTACATATGACTTAGGGTAAAGTAATAGACTAGATGAGAAGTAAAATTTGACTCCTTATTTTGATTGATAATAAATTTTTGAATAGAGACTAAGTTTAGGAATGAAAATTTTGGTTTTCCTATAACTTATAGGTTACTTAAATCTTACATAATATTTCAAATTTTTTTCTTTCAAAATGTGTTTTCAAAATACTAACATTTTTCTCTTTCTTTATGGATTTTGTGGGTGCAATCCACTGAAAACCCTCACGAGACAAAACTCGTCCTTTAGGGATAACCTAGAGGTATAACGGCCTGTTGCACAAGCTCAGTGCAATCGAGTGACTTGCGAAAGTGGTCTAATAATCTTTGGTTTAGTTTTGTTATTTTGCTCGAGGACGAGCAAAAGATAGGTATGGGGGTGTGATCGGTCGCTGATATTGCATAATTATTATCATATTCTCATACATATTATATAATAAACTCTACTTTTAATCCTAATTTTTGTCTAATTTATATGCAGGCCCATTGCTTAAAGAAAGGAAAGAGAATGAGCCAAAAAGCCCATCATAATTCTAATTTAATTCAGAATTAATTCGAAATCAGAAAATCAGGACAGATCAGGACAAATCAGATCGGTTGAAATCTAGTTAGAATAAATCTCTATAAATCTATTAGTTAAAGCCCAAGACCAAAGGCCGTTTCGTCAAATCTACGAGCTGAAACGGGAAATCCAGAATCAGATAAAGTCATATCGCGAAACGAGGAGCTGTACCCCCTCGGCTGTGGCCACCTGGCCACAGCCAGGCCGCGAAAACACGGCCATAGCCGCGTCTCTGCAGCATTGTTAAGGAGTTGGGGGAGAATTTGCTCCCCTTATCTTCGTACGCTCTCCTCTTTTGGGTTTTACCTATAAATATTGGTTTTTCAGAGACCACAGGGAACGACCAAGCAGAGATAGATTTTAGGCCAGTTTTTCATTCTTTTTAGTGTAGGTTTTTATTTTCTTTTTATGTAATTTTTTATTTCTTTATAAGCATAGGTTAGACTGAGATTCATGTAAGTAAGAGAGAGAGACTTATGTTGAGAGTGACACCGATGTAACCTCCTCTTTTCTTTCATCATTTTTATAAGTAATCCAAGGTAATATCTTTATGTTTTTCTTGTTTATATGTTCTTCTTCTATTTCTACTTTTCCTCTTTTGGTTTTGATGAATGGTCCAAGTGAACCAAGAAGCATCAATGTAGCTATGTTTGTGTAAGTGCCACCAATATTTCATGATGATGCTCTCCTCCTCAAGATTCCGTATCATTTCATTCTTGTTCGTCTTGATGATGTAATGCAAATGGGGACTGAGCTCGATCTTATGGGTTATGTGTTGATCACCTCCAAAGCAAGGTAAAACATGCAAGGGTTTTAGGTAAGTCATCAACCAGAGGAGGTAAGTATTTCTTTTAGTTTTTCTTTCTTTTCTTTTAATTCTTTAGTTTAGATCACCAAAATCTCCCAACTGTTTTATCACTCTTTTCAATTTCTTTGTAAATATCCATTTTCTATTTTTCTCCACCTTCTTGATGTACCACTTTCTTTTTAACTTAACTTTAACTCTATTTTTCTCTTTTTCTTTATAAGAACTAAAATAAGAACTTTAACCATTCTTTGTAATCTAAAAAGAACTTACTAAAAAAGCTTCCATCGCTAGTCCCTCCTTGTGGATCATGACTCGTATAGCCACTTGCTATAGTGGTAGTATTGAGAACTTGCACTCCTTATTCTTAAGTTCTAAAATTCTGTATTTTTGTGCAGGTAAAAACTCAATCAAAACACCTGATTATTATCACCAAACTCGGAGGGGGTTGGGCTATGTGTCAACTCCAATCCCATCAGCCTCTGAGTCTGAAGAGTCATTATATAATGATCACTGATCAGGCACGTCATCGTGGGAGTCAGATGTCAGTGTCGGCGACATCTTCAAAAACCTTTTGGTGAACATGGTTTCAACAAGCCACCCAAAAGAAGAAGATGAAATAATGATCCAGCCAGATACAGATCCCTAGATCAAACACCTAAACACTCTCTGGGACATTCACTTCGAACAACATGAACCACCCGCAGAGGATAAGGTAACTCAGATTAATCTAAAAGATGAGGCTAACCCTAAGCCCATCTTTATAAGCGAAAGCTTATCTCGAGAAAGAAGATCTAATACGTCTTGTACGGGAGTCTATTGATGTCTTCACTAGGAATTACGAGGATATGCCCGGACTTGATCCTCAGGTGGTTATGCATCACCTCAACATTAATCCAGATGCAAAGCCTATCAAGCAATAGCAACGACGGTTCCGCCTAGAGATAATGAAAGCGATTCAATCGGAAGTCAGGAAGCTTATAGACTCTGATTTCATCAATTAAGAACAACACCTTAGTTGGGTAGCTAATATCGTCCCTGTCATCAAGAAGAATTGAAAGATCTGAGTTTGTATTAATTTATGTGATCTAAATGAAGCTTGTCCTAAAGATGAGTTCCTTTTTTCAATCACGGATGTCATGATTGACAACACGTGTTGGTTTGAACAGATATTTTTCATGGATGGATTCTCTGAATATAATTAAATTAAGATGTATCCTGACAATGATAAGCATACATCCTTCAAAACACCACTAGGGGTGTATTTATATACTGTGATGCCCTTTGGATTGAAGACTACGGGGGCGATATATCAGAGAGCTATGAATACAATCTTCTACGAGCATATACGCAAAATAGTGAAATGCTACGTAGACGATATTGCAGTGAAAAACCGTGGCAAAGGTGATCACATAGCAGATCTAAAAATAATATTTGATATCATGCTAGCGCATCAATTGAAGATGACCTCACCAAATCCTTTCTGGGAGTGGCTAGCGGTAAATTCGTTGGATTTGTCGTGACATCCAAAGGAATCCACCTTGACTCAGAGAAAGTCCGCGCCATCCAGGAGATGCAACCTCCAAGGAATCTTAGAGAACTTAGAGGATTGCAAGGGCAAGCCTACATCCGAAGGTTTATCTCAAATCTCTCATGACGATGCCAACCCTTCACCAAATTGATGAAGAAGGGTGTCTCATTCATCTGGGATGATACTTACCAACAAGCGTTCGAGGAAATCAAGTGGTACCTCATGCATCTGCCTGTCCTTGCAGCTCCGGTGTCAGAAAAATATTTACTAAAATACGTTCGAGTTATGGGTCATTCTCTAAAAGCTCTACTAGCCTAGAATAAGGATCAGGGACACGAGCAAGCAATCTACTACCTGAGCAGAACCATGATTGGAGCTGAACACCGATACGATCCGACTGAGAAAGAATGCTTGGAGCTGGTGTTCGCTATTCAGAAAATGTGACACTACCTCGTAGGCCAAACCATACATGTCATATCAAAAGTTAATCCTTTAAGATTGCTTTTGACGAAGCCATCATCGCTGAATGGTCAATTGGCAAAATAGGCCATATTGCTCTCCTAATACGAGATGCAATTCCAGCCACAAAAAGCTGTGAAGGAACAGGCAGTGGCAAACTTCTTGGCTGAACATCCAGATCCAAGAATGACCAAATGTTATGAAGATCTCTCAGATGAGATCGCTAAAGTTTGCATGACCCAGACGTCTTTCGAAGAACAAGTGTGGCAACTCTTCTTCGACGGCGCATCAAGAGCGGGTCCTCAAGAAAATATTATAGCAGGAGTGGGGGAAGTACTTGTCTCCCCCACAGAACTACATAATCCCTCATGTATTCTAGTTAATTGAGTTGTGTTCCAATAATATAGTAGAATACAGTGCTTTCTTGATCAGGATGCAAATCGCCGATGAGATTGGCGTTAAAAATCTCGAAGCGTATGGTGATTCAAAGCCCATCATCAATCAGGTTCGCAGAGAGTACAAAGTCTTACATGAAGACTTAGTGCCTTATAATAACGCAACTATATGGCAGAGAGATTCAGAAACTTCTACATTGACCATGTACCTCGCCAGCAAAATGCACATGCAAATGCAATGGCGTCCCTCGCCGCTTTCTCGATAGAGAAAGTATTCGTCTATAGTCATGACTTGTATACGCCAACAGAAGACCTTCAAGTCAAAGAATCTCTAGAGACTTCAGCAGGTCCAGAGCTCAGGGATTGGTGATTCTCATACATCGACTATGCCTTGTATGGTATACTACTTGATGTCCCGCAAGAAGCGACCGCCATCAGAAGGAAGGCCTCTCGATTCTATTAGAATGCAATCACATGAATACTGCATCGCCGATCGCATGATGAAATCCTCCTTCGCTGGCTATCACATAAAGAGGCACAGGAGGCACTCAAAAAGGCTCATGACGGTATGTGCGGAGCTCACCAACCTGGTCCAAAGCTCGAAGATCATCTCCGAAGACTTTGATATTATTGGCTGAAAATGATCTTTGATGCCATCGCTTACACTAAACGATGCCACGCCTGTCAGATCCATGGTGACTTAATTCATCAGGCACCTTTGCCCTATGACTTCTTTCTGGCCATTTGAGATGTGGGGAATGGATGTGGCTGGTCCTATCAGTCCACCTTCTTCTAAAGGACATCGGTTTATCTTAGCCATAATTGATCACTTCTCCAAATGGGTGCAGGCTACCCCTCTGAAAGAAGTGAAGACTTCTGACATGATCAAGTTTATCAAACATCACATAATCTACAATTTTGGCATGCCACGACATATTGTTTATGATAATGGGCCTCAGTTCATCAGTCAAGCATTCCAGAGATTCTCAATAAGTTCAGAATTCAAAGTGTGTCTTCAACAACATACTACTCAGCCGCTAACGGCCTTGCAGAAGTTTTTAACAAATCATTAGGAAGCTTCTCAAGAAGTTTGTCTCAAAAAGTCAATGCAACTGGGATGACAAAGTAGGTGAATGCTTATGAGCTTATCGAACAACAGTGAGGACCCCGATAAAAGCTACATTGTTCCCTTTGGTATACGGGTGTGAAGTCGTTGTTGGCTCAGAGGCCTTCCACTCTAGTTTTGATGATGATTAACTCATGTAGTTATGTTTACTAATATTCTTGTGATGTTTAGTTTCACATACTTAACCAAGTTATTAGTAAGTGATTAGTTTCAACAAAGGTGCTTTGGAGCTTCTCACATGGTGATTCAAGAGCTCGAGCGTCAAAGTTCATATCTAGCACTCGTTGGAGTCAAGCTCGGTGGATCACGGTTTGGATCGAGTCGGCTTGAAGATGGAGTTCATCAAGAAGAATTTGGTACATAGTTTAGATTATGTTTTAGATCCATTGTTAAAGACTAGATAGTGTGATATGCTCAAGTTCACAACACACACTTGTTTAAGTTTTCATGTTTATTGGTTTTCAGTTTTTGGTTTAACCGATCTTGGTTTTCATGAATAGATAGTATCAATACAAGTTTACATGGTTTAATGTATATTAGATTTGTTCTATATACATGTATGCTTCATATCTTAGAAAAACTTATTTTGATATGCCTATTCATGTGTTTGGAGTTTTGTGTTTTTAACAAAACATATTTTCAGATTTAATATCAAAAACATTGATATATATCTTTATATGTATATTAGATTATATCCATATACCACATGCCTAAAAGTTGTTTAAGTATCATGTTTTTGTATTTGGATGAGTTTTGGACAAAACGAATTTTCAATTCAAAAATCCAAGTTTTGAAAAATACAGTTTTTGGTTTTCGACAAAATTTCCATAACACAAAAAGAGTTCAAATTATTTGTAACTTGGTTTGATTTTTACTCAAACAAGTTTGTATGTCAACGTATTATGCTGAACTTATTTTTGAGGATTTTTAGAAATTTTATGGGATTTATTTGACAAATAAAAACCAAGTTTTCAATCCCTTATTAGTCGTGTTATGGCTTCTGCCGGTCGACCGGACCGGTCGACCGAGCTAGGAGTCGGTCGACCGAGTCGATCGACCGACGTGCACAGCCGTGCACGCCAGCTCTGGCTGGAGGGCCGGTCGATTGGGTCGGTCGACTGCCAGAGAGCCCTGCTCTCTGGAAAGCCCCGGTCGACTGGGCCGGTCGACCGGTAGTGAGCTCTGCTCTCTGTTCTAGGCCGCGGTTGACCGGGCCGGTCGATCGAGGCTCCAACGGTAAAAAATCTGACCGTTGGCGGTCGACTGGGCCGGTCGACCGTCAGCCGTCAGGGATGAAAAATTGCCCCAACGGCTAGTTTTTCTAGCCCTATATAAAGAGGATTTTTGAGACTGTTTTATCTAAGATTTTCAAGTGGGTTTTGAGCCAGTTTTTTCAACTCTATTAGGTGTTTATATCCACTTGTTTAAGAGCTAAAATTGCCATATCAAAAGGAGAGATTTTCAAGAGTGTTTTTAAAAGTGATTTTCTTTGAGTTTTCACCACATATTCCATCCTTGTTTTTCTCACAAACACTTGAGCTATCCATTGATATATTCATCCTATAGGAGTGTTATTGTGAGATTGTTTTTAGGTGATCAAAGTGTTGTGATCACCAAAGACTTCTTCTTTGCTTTGAGGAGGCGGACGCGTGTGTTCGCGGTGTTTCGAGTTCGTGTGTGAACTCTTTGTTTGAGGTGTGGCCTCGGCGAGCTAGTGAGCTTGCGGTGTGTTCTTGTGGGAACGAGTGAAGGGACTAGAGAGTCTAAAGAGCTTGTAGGTGTTGCGACACCAAGTGATCCGGTGGGATCGATTTTAGTGAAAATCCTTCAAGTGTTGAAGGCGGGGACGTAGAGCAAGTGTGCTCGAACCTCGAAACAAATCTCCCGTGTTTGCGATTGCTCTCTCTATCTCTTACTTGTCTTTATATCTTGCATGCTAATATTGTCTTTATCTTTATATGCTTGATATATATTTGTGCTCATATTGTTATATGCTTGGGGATTGTTTGCTAACACTTATATTCAACCAAGAGAGCCAACGCGGCACCTCAATTCTTATTTAGAGGAATCTTGAGGAGTTAGTCCAGAGCCCTTCACGGGGAATCCAGCTACACTCTTGTGTTATACGTGGTGTTTAGTTTTAAGAAGTTTAATTTACATTAAATAAGTTTTAATTCCTCATTATTGACTATTAGATTAGCTCATCACCTATTCACCCCCTCTAGGTGATTTACAGTCGTACACCACTGAAAATTCAGATCCCATCTCTGCGTGTTGCTTTGACAACGAAAATGATGGATGAGGAGAAGCATCGATTGCGACTCCAAGAGTTGGAAGCTTTGGATGACAAACGACTATAGCTCAACAGCAAATCGAGCTTTATCAAGCTCAAATTTCCAAAGCCTTCAACAAGAAAGTTATGGAACGAACTTTCAAGAAAGGTGATCTCGTCTTGGCTGTCAGGAGGCCAATGGTGATGACGCACAAAATGAACGTAAAATTTTAACCCAAATGGGAAGGACCATTTATGGTAGAATCAGTCTACTCCAATAGAGTATATCGCCTAATAAATTCAGAAGGCAATATACTTATAATACCGATTAATGGCAGATTCATGAAGAAATACTACCCTTGATCATGTTAACATTAAACCTCTAATCGTTGGGTCAAGTATATATGATGCTTGCATAGAATGCATTCCCTTACATCAGAATTCTCGATTGACGACTATATTCTGCTCAACACGAGCATAATAGTCCTCATTGATCAACAATAATTGACTATGTTCTGCTCAACACGACCATAGTAATCCTCATTAATCAATAGTAGTCGACTATACTCTGCTCAACATGAGCATAATAGTCCTCATTGATCAACAGTAGTTGGTTATGTTCTGCTTAACACGAGCACAGTAATTCTCATTGATCAATAGTTGTTCAGTTATATTCTGTCACACGAGCATAGTAGTCCTCATTGATCAACAGTCATTCGGCTATATTCTGCTCAACACGAGCATAATAGTCCTCATTAATCAATAACTATTCGGCGACAAGTGGGACCAGTGTCTACGACCAAACATTGTTGGCATTTAATCAGCATATAAGAAGCTGGTTATAAGGAATGATCAGGCAAACAGTGCATGAGAACACAGTCCAATCTCCAACAGAATTGAGCTGATAAAGACAAGCTAACTGAGTATTAGTTTTGTCACTCTTCTTTAGATGCTATCAAAATCCCACGCCTCTGACGGCTAAGGATAGAGAAAAATGTTATCCAACATAAGTCCTCGATAACTTATCATACTTAGGGGAATAGCATGCCTAGCCTAACTCAAGCGGTAGTTGGTAAAGGCATACCAAATCTGTTAATAGTTGAGGGTTTGCTAAAAATCCCAAGGGGGCTTGATCCCTCCTTCCCCTCTAAAATCCTTTACCAATTTCCTTTCATGGAATGGTAAGATCACAAAATATATGTATCCATTTTCCTGATAAAATGAGAATAGACTTATCACGTTAATAGTAAACCTAAGACAAGCCATTTTTCTCGATCCCCAGTGTACTCCATCAGGTTAACATTAAACCTCTAATGACAAAATTTCACTAAATACCCACTCAGAATCTCTCCGTTGTTATGTTAACATTAAACCTCTAATGGCAAACCTCTCATACCCCTGAAAAATTAATGTTCGTCAAGTTAATATTACACCTCTGACAATTCATTCTATTCTCCACCAAAATCCCCTACCAATTCTCTCCATGGAGTGGTAGGTCCACAAACTCAATCACCGTTATGTTAACACCACACCTCTAACAATGAAAAGTTTCAATGCTCGCCAGCGAGTACGAACTTTCACTTGTCATCTCTCTTACATGGAGTCACAAGTCTTCAAAATTGTCAAGTTAACACTATACCTCTGATAATCCAAACTTCACTTGTCAATTCTCCTCAATAGAATGGCAAGTCCTCAACATTTCTCATATCGCAAACCAAATCTTGTCATGTTAATATTGCACCTCTGATAAATTACTGTTAAATTTAATATTACACCTCTAGCAGTGATCAAATTGATGTTAAGTTCAACATTAAATCTCTGACTGTCACTTCCCTCAGGCTTTCATATTGAAGCTGAGACAAGTGATGCTAAGTTTAACATCACACCTCTAGTATCCGGTTTATTGTTAGGTTCAACACTACTCATGATAATAACTTTCCCTCAAGCTTCCCCATCGAGGCCGAGATGATCAATGCTAAGTTCAATATTACACTTCTAGCACTCATTGTCAAGTTCAATACTATACCTCTGACATTACCCTATTGTTAAGTTCAACACTACACCTATGACAATGGTATCTTTAGTTTTTCCAATGAAACTAAAGTTCCTGTGGGGCTAATTAACATTACACCTCTAGCTTACATCCTTGTCAAGTAATATTACACATCTGACAAGATTCAATCTAATCCGTTAAGTTAATATCACACCACTGACGGTAAAGAAATACTCATAGATCCCCGATGGGTATCACTTGTTATTCTCTTCAACAGAATGGCAGGTCCACTTAATATCGTTGTTATGTTAATATTACACCTTTAACAGTGTTCTCTCTAATCCCCAACCGAGTCTTAATTACATTAATACTAAACCTCTAATGATAGACTCGACCACAATCCCCCCTGAGAAATTAAAACTTCACTTGTTATTATCTTCCAAAGAATAACAAGTCCACCGAACTTGTTCAATTACAAGTTTAGTTCTCACCGTCAAATTAACATTACACCTCTGGCGGTAATTCCTTCAAAATCCTTAATGGATTTGTTCATACTTATCATTCTCATCCATAGAATGACAAGCCCATAAAACTTATTCCATTTCTGTCAAGTTAATACTACACATCTGATAGCAACTCTATTAGATTTCCTCGTGGGACTGACTAATTCTTTAATTCTTATGCAAATCGTTACCTCTAGCAGTTAAACACCATCATTTTAGTCTATCTAAATTCTCATATACAACAGGAAATAGAGACGAGATAAAACTTTTAATTGTTTGTATTATTCATAATGATAAAAGCAATACAAAGACTCTCCTTTTAATATATAAAGAATTTCAAAAAAAGGTACAAAGGGGTTAATCTCGCTCAACAAAAGAGTGAATCCGATACCGGTAGCACTGAATCTCATGTTGGCATGTTCTCTCAACTTTCACGAAAGCTTGAATTCTCGATTCTTCTTCTGACAGGAATTTCTCTGTAGCAAGTTATGCTTGAAGAGATTCCGACATGGAAGAACGAGCAGTGAGATCTTCTTGAACCTACTTCTTGGCGACCTCTAGCTTCTCCAGCTTTTTCTTGGCAGCGGCAAGTTTCTTCTCATTAACTTGAATCAAGGCTTGCACCTTGGCAATTGCTGTTGAGCATTGACTATGACTTGCCCTGCATTCTTGGTGATGACCTCATATTCCCTAAAGTCATAAATCAATCTCTGGTAGCTGGCCTAGAATTCATTGAAGTGACGGGTCTCATCAGCCATTTGCTCCTCAATCTCCTTCCGTTCGCGTTCTTAAGCACCGAGGCGCTTGTTTAACATCAATCAGGCCTCATCCACCCGATTAGAATTTTTCAGGGTCCTCAATTCCTTCAAGCATATCCCCTGTTGCTCAACTAGTATCAGATATGCCTTGGCCTGATCCAAACTTCCAGTATGATGAATGTTTTCGATCTAGTTTTCAAGCAGCATTCGGGCAAACTCGAAGGAACTTCTCTCGAAAAGGATCAACTCGATGCAAGACTTCATCGAAATGAAGAATTTCTAGACCATCTGATGAGCCAATTCTTCCATAAGGTCCATAGCTAGAGCTAACTCTGTTGACGCACTTCTATATCTTTTTTCTGTAATTGTGTGAATGGTGACCGTAAGGGTAGAAGCCATTTCACTTAGCGTAGGGACAAGGCCAACAGCAGGTTCCTTCAATGCAAAAGTTGTGACCGGTACATCTGGGATTGTAACGTGGCAGCCTCTAGGATGACAACTGTAGGAACAAACTTCACAATACTAGGCTCAACTGCCGAAGTCTGAAGTGTGTTGTCTCCTGCATCAATGCTTGCCATAGGCTCTTCTATTTGAGTTATCATTATACTCTCTGCAATTATAATAACCATGTTGGTGATAACAATGAGAGTAAAAGTATATAGGGAGTCTTTATTCTCTTATTAAGCTAAGGAACCGAAGATGGTAGATCCTTCGGTAAACTACTTGGGGACGAGGGCTCTCCGATCATGGTGGTTGTACCCACAGGGATCATACTAGTAGTAGGAACTTCAAGGCCTCCTGATTGGACCAGTTCCTCAATCATCCCCTCAATGTGAGAGGAGGTCACAGCTCCGACACCCGTGACAGGGCCTGCAAATAAAAGTCAAATGAGCGTTAAAATAATGTTCATATGAATAAAAGAATAGGTAGGATAATAGAAATACCCTCAACAGTGACAATTCCTTCCAATGGAAAACTTGTCTCTGGAACGTTTACCTGCATCTCCTCCTCTGAAATATAAGAAAACTTGCTAGTATCAGGAGGAGCAAGTTCATCACCAAAGTCAAGATCGTCTCCTGAATATTCAACTTGTTCCTCCAATGATGAAGTCGGTGTTGAAACTTAAAAAAGATAAGATTCTTATTGGTCTAAACAATGTCTAAACTTGTTGACATTTACAAAAGACAAGTGACAGACGAGCTGAAGACCAGTTTTCACCCATCTCCGAGGGACAAGGAAGCAACTTGGACTCCACTGATCCAGCAAGCAGATAGTGAACCCAGATTGTTTCTAAACAGACCTAGCAGGTCTAAGGTGCTAGCACTTAGCATCACATGAGCCCAAAGGGATAGCCTCGCCTGAGAGGCTAACATCACTCGACTTCGCCTTGAAGCCATCCAAAGCCTCGCCAGGAAGCTAATTCGCAACTTTGCCAAAGAGGACTTCCAGCTCCGCCAAAGGGTTTCTTTCGGACTTCGCCAGAAGCTGCCTCTAGCTCCGCTACGAGCTCAATGTGGACGGCTCCGCTATGAATCTGCCACGGTCAACCTTTGACCAATCAAATCTCCGGATGAGATCGGATCCAATCAGATCAAATCCAATTAAGATCAAATCAGAGATCAAATTTGGCAGTTGATTGCCACAATCTCTTGACTCTCCTAAAACGAGTAAGAAGATCAGGGGAAATCCTCCAACGATATGGAAAGGATCAAAACAGATCGAGAAGGTCCACCGACCTGCCATTTCTTGCTTCGCAGAAGCTGATCCTAGCCTCGCAGTAAGGCTACTTTCCAGATTTAAACAGATTTGATTCAATCTGTTTTCATATCTTCAAGGGACGATTATACCCTTGCTCTCCCTATAAATAACCCGCCAGGGGTACAGAGAGATCGATCGGAAAAAAGAGAGAAGACTCCACAAGCAGAGACTTCTTCACAAAGCACCGTGCGTTCTCGAATTCAGAGATCTTTTAGAGAATTGCTTTCTCTATCCAGGGTGTTGATACCCTAACATCGTCCTTCTTCTCAAGGAATCTCCGGAACCAGGCGAGAAGGAATTCCTTATTGAAGGCGATTTTGAGAAGCAGCAAGAGGGTTCTACCAACCTTCTATTCTCTGATTTCCGGAACCAGGCGAGAAGGGAATCTCATCGCTCGCATCGTCAAAGGGACAAAGTGGTCGCGCGCTGACCAGACTCCTATCGGCACACTTCTCCAGAATCTCTGAGGAGATCTACTTGTAATTTTTTTTAAGAATACTTGTAATTTAGCTCCTCAAACTCTTTTTTGTAAGTTTTCCCCCTTTGCAAACATAATGGAAAACAAGATGGCGACTCCGCTGGGGATGAAATTCTCCACT
Source organism: Agave tequilana (assembly GCA_038442645.1). Lineage (NCBI taxonomy): Eukaryota > Viridiplantae > Streptophyta > Magnoliopsida > Asparagales > Asparagaceae > Agave > Agave tequilana. The sequence continues at coordinate 60,212 of JAVJIF010006913.1, forward strand.
GCCGAGAATCAAGTGTCGCAATGCGACGAACAGACCTTTGGGTCTAACTCTGAATTCAGAAAAGCCGGTGCAGCCAGAGCCTTTCTGGCTAAATCTTCAAGGAAAGTCTCTGCGGAGACTGAAAAGGTTCTCTACGAACCTACTGCGGTTATTTGGCGCAACAAGGAAGCACGTCCACAGTCTGATTCCTTTACTTGTGAGAACTTGGTGGTTCAGTTCGATCAAGCAAGATTTGAAGAAGTCCTCTCTGGGGGTGGCCCAATGCTTCGAGCACGGAAGCATAGGAGGGTTTCCACGACCAAGGTTTCAAATCAAAAATCGGAAGCAGAATTCTGCCAACACCCCTCAGCCTCGTGTGTGGCTAATCAGGTTCCTTACGAACCTAAGTCTCCTCTGCCAAGGCGGATATGGAAGCCTAAACAGAAGTCTCCGACCGAAGCTTCAGGCGTAGCTACGCCTAAAACCGCGCCTCTTTCGCGAAGAAAAAGGCAAGATGCCTGTCTGCTCCAATCATAAAATCAAGACGGCAATCATACCGTCACCCAATTCAAGAGCAGCAATGCCTCGCGCCGGCCTCGTTCTCATGAGCGAAGCTACTGTACCACAGCGTACGCACAGGGTCCATGACCGCGAGGCCGAAGCCAAAGTACCATCTAAGGCTAATTACCTTCGCAGCAGCATAGCGGGTAAAGCACCACAGCGTGCTCCGCTTTCCAGTGCGTCAAGCACTAAGTTCGCGTCTGATGGCGAAGCTAGAACCAAAGCACTATTCGGTGCTAATCCCGTCTGCAGGGATAAAAGAAGCAGGACATCGCCCTATGTGCGATCCAAAAGAGCCTTTGCGCTCGATTGCAGGGACCCAACCGGGTCTGATCTGAGGAAATTGTTAGCGGATAAACAAACATCTTCCCCCTGTTGTCAACAAGTGGGATGTCAACTGCTGACACTCCACTCGGTCCATTGCCGGCTGGGACCAATCCCCGCCACGCCTCCAGGCCGACGATCAGTTCTTGATCGACTATCGGTACAAGCCCCGATGAAGCATCGCAGAAGGAGTATCTTGCGAGATCTCCCCTCCGCATCCGTCAACATGACTGGGAGAGGACGAGAGCTGCGCAGGGGAAGACAAACATCTGACGACGCCCCCTACAGCTCCCCAGATCCAGACTACAGCCCAGGCTTAGGCGAAGTCTTGGTGCATGAGGAAGGTGTTTTTCGAAACACCAGATCCAGGGCGGCGATACCCTACACTTATGAACAGCCTTCTTCCTCGACGGTCCTAGCCTCGTCACAGCCCAGGAGATCACTCCAATCATCGGACGAAGAAGATGAAGATAGTGGGTATGCCTCTTCGGCGACAGTTAGCTCAGTGCGAACAGACAGAGCATCAGTCAACATGGCTGATAACGTCAACGACGATCTTCGTCGGCGCCTGGAAGCTCAGGAGCAAACTTCTAAGACTCAGCAAGAGGCTCTGGACAATATTCAACAGATGCTCGCTCGACTCCTCAATAACCGAAATAACAATGATGCCGGGAGCAATCACGATGAGGAGGAACATTTCAGCAATGAGCAGCCAAAGACGGAGAAATCCAAAGAGGGTTCTTCCTTAGACGCCGAAGTCCTTAAGGGCCTCCAAGCTCAAATTGCATCCCTAACTCAGAGGGATGAATTAAAGAAGGTAGGGGCAGTCCGCCCTTATCCGCTAGAGTGGGATTCGGTGCCATATCCACCAAAGTTCAAACCGCCAACGCTGCATACCTATGATGGAAAGAGCTCGCCAAATCAGCACATCTACTATTTCCGATCTCAGACTGGTAATGTTATAAGCAATGACACCATCATGGCTAGGCTGTTCATTGGTACCTTAAAGGGGTAGCATTTGACTGGTTCCGAAGTCTCCCTCCGGGCTCTATCAACTCCTGGATCGACCTGGAAACTCGGTTTCTCTCTCGTTTCTATGAGGACGATACAAAGTGACCATGGACAAGCTCCTCTCCACTGTGCAGAGGAAGGGCGAATCTGTCCGTGACTACATTGAACGGTTCAGAAACTTATCCTTGATGTGCCCAGCAGGGATGCCATTACCCATGCTCTTACAGACATGCAGACACAACTTCCTAGACCAAGTGGAAGTGCGCATGGGGGCAGTTAAAGCCCACACTTGGAAAGAATTGGTCAAACAAGCTGAGATAGCCGAGAAGTCGGCTAAAAAGTTCGAACCATCCGCCCCTAGAGGCAAATGGGGTGTGAACAATAAAGGGCGTAGCGACCTACCGCAATCTTCTCAAGCAAAAGGCAAAGAGACTATGTCTGTGGAGTTATCCGGAGATGTGCAGTCGAAGGCCAAAAAGAGCGGCTTCAACAATCAGGAGCCTAAATTCCCTCCAAAGCAGTACTCGTTCAAAGACGATCAGGTGGTCACCATATTCCATCTGCTCCACAAAGGGAACAAAATGAAGCTGCCAGATGCTCGGCGTCCCAATGAGATAGGGCGCACAAATGACCCTAAATACTGCCTCTACCACAGGATGATCCACCATCCTACTGACAAGTGTTATGTCCTCAAGGACAGAATACAGCCCTAATCGATGCCGGGGTTCTGACATTGAAGGCGGAGCAGAAGAAAGTCACTGCCAATATGGTGACTCTTGAGTTCGGCAAGGCTCCAAAGATCACAGTTCCTGACGGGACTTATTCAGTCCCTGCGCCACGGTTGGAAGTCAAGCATCCTCCAGCTATAGCTCAACATAATAAGGGTCTTGTTCCCTAACATTGGAGACAGGAGAAGTCATGTGGATACATCCAGACCTCGTCCAAGACGTACAGCGGGATCCAAAGCAGCCCAACTCAAAGGGCAAGTCTTGCAATGTCATCTCCATCCTGCCAGACGACGGCAATCTGACATCGGCTTCCATCAGTGATTCAGAAGGAGAAAAGCTTGCTTGCGCAGCGCAAGCCGATGCGCCTCAACAGACGGGCACCCGATCCGAAAAATCATACTTGAGGCAGTATGAAAAGTCTACTGACGAGACACAACAGCAAACGACGTCAGTGCAAGTACAAGCATCCACTCCAATCCCAACCAAGGGAAAAGAGAGGTCTAGGGAGGTACGATTCGACCACGTGTTGAAGAAACCACCAGGCCAAGGGTTTGATACGCCCTTTCGGTTTGACATGTTGGCTCAGCTGGCCAATATCCCAGCTCGTATCACTATACACGAGCTCATTCGCCTCTCAAAAGAAACAAGAGAAGCACTCAGGGATGCGCTAGCCAATTCAGAATCCTTTCTGACATGCATGCCTGAGATCCCTAATAACGACGTCCAGTCTCCTTGCCCGGAATGTCATCATGCACAATCAAAGGTGCCCACTATTACCTTCACAGCGGAAGATATGCTTCTCAAAGACAACAAGCACGATCGACCTCTGTACTACACCGGATATATCGGTTCAACATGCATTGAGAGGGTACAAGTCGATCCGGGGTCTGCACTCAGCATCATCCCCAAAAGCTTCTCTACTTCCTCGGCATACCATTGTATAGGTTGTCCGCAACCACTACTACAATATACGGTTTTAACGCCGGAAGCAGTCATCCATTGGGGAAAATTCGACTCCGTTGCAGAATCGGGAGCCTGAAGTCAGAAGTGACATGCTATGTCGTTGATGCTGACACATCATATAATCTGCTGCTGGGACGGCCATGGATCCATGCTAACTGGATCGTTCCCTCTACTCTACACCATGCTTCAAATATGTTGAAGATGATGCGACAGTACGAACTGTCTTTGCTGAGAAGCAACCATTCAAAGGGGTGGAAAATTACTTCACTGACGCTCTCCTATATCAAGAGACCAGTGGAGCACTCAAAGAACCGTTGCCAGACGATGAGGAAAGTGGCAACGAGGCGGATTCAGAATCCGAAGCAGGCATGCCAGCCATTCTGATTGGTGAACCAATTATAGCATGTCTCAATAATCCCCTATATAATACTCCTTCAGAGGATGAAGGTGAATGGGTAATTAATGATAATATTTCTTTTGATTATCCCGCGAGTGTTGGGCTATTTGAATCCATTACGGATAGCTCCCTACACATGCCTTTACATAAGCCAAGTGCATCCAGTACACCCATGGAATCCGCAGAAGGAGCCATCTTGGTGATCCCGCCATCCAAAGAAGGTCAGTTACCGATAATCTTCGGAAGAACCCAACCGCGGGGACCTGCGGTCGCAGATTAAAGTTCAGACTCAGACACTCCACAATTCTTACGCACAGCCAGCACGCCATATTATGAAGAAAATGGGGTACGACTTGAAGCATGGAGCAGGCCTGAATTTCAGAAAAGGAAGGCGCGGTTTGATGCGGAACTTTGTGCCAAAAGGGAAGCCTGCAAATTACTATGATAGTACACGCAGGGGGTTAGGGTATGTTACACCCACATCGTCAGCAACCGTTCAAGTCAAAGACGATGAACCAATTCCATCACATTCAGCCTCGTCCTCCGAGTGGGACTCAGACATCAGTGTGGGAATGATGTTCGAAAACCTCACTGTTAATATGACCTCAAGCAATCAATTGGAGCCCGCAGAAGCTATTGAAGAGGAACCATGGGCTCAGCAATTAAACATCCAATGGGAAAAGCGATTCGAACTGCGCGAGCCACCCACTGAAGACAAGGTGATGCAGGTCAACTTGGGTAGTCAAGACCACCCTAAGCCCATCTTTATAAGTGAAAGCCTATCACTTACAGAAAAGGAAGAATTGATAATACTCGTAAGAGAGTATATAGATGTCTTTGTTTTCCATTAATTTGCAAAAGGGGAAAACTTACAAATAAAAAAGTTTGAGGAGCTAAATTACAAGTATTCTTAAAAAGATTACAAGTAGATCTCCTCAGAGATTCTGGAGAAGTGTGCCGATAGGAGTCTGGTCAGCGCGCGACCACTTTGTCCCTTTGACGATGCGAGCGATGAGATTCCCTTCTCGCCTGGTTCCGGGAATCAGAGAATAGAGAGTTGGTAGAACCCTCTTGCTGCTTCTCAAAATCGCCTTCAATTAGGAATTCCTTCTCGCCTGGTTCCGGAGATTCCTTGAGAAGAAGAACGATGATAGGGCATCAACACCCTAGATAGAGAAAGCAATTCTCTAAAAGGTCTCTGAATTCGAGAACGCACGGTGCGTTATGAAGAAGCCTCTGTTGAAGAAGCTGATTGATCGGCCCTTGTGATCAGAAGGCGATTGATGGCTCCTTCCTCTGCAATCCGATCTTTCTTGATTGGTGGTCTCTTCTCTCTGTACCCCTGGCGGGTTATTTATAGGGAGAGCAAGGGTATAATCGTCCCCTTGAAGATATGGAAACAGGTTGAACCGAATCTGTTTGAATCTGGAAAGTAGCCTTGCTGCGAGGCTAGAATAGCTTCCGCGGAGCTAGAAAATGGCAAGTCGGTTGATCTTTCCGATTTGTTATGATCCTTTCCATATCGTTGAAGGATTTTCCCTGATCCTCTTACTCGTTTCAAGAGAGTCAAGAGATTGTGGCAATCACCTGCCATATTTGAATCCCGATTGGATTTGATTTGCTTGGATCTGATCTCATCAGGAGATTTGATTGGTCAAAGGTTGACCATAGCAGGCTGATGGCGGAGCTGCCCGCTTTGAAGCTCATAGCGGAGCTAGAGGCAATTCCTGGCGAAGTCCGAAAAGAGGCTTTTCGGCGAAGCTGTCAGTTAGCTTCCTGGCGATGCTCTGGATGATGTTAGCCTCTCAAGCGAGGCTATCTCCTTGGGCTAATGTAATGCTATATGCTAGCATTTTAGACCTGCTGAGGTCTGTTTAGAAACAATCTGGGTTCACTGTTCTGCTTGCTGGATCAGTGGAGTCCAAACCGCTTCCTTGTCCCTTGGAGTTGGGTGAAAACTGGTCTTCAGCTTGTCTGTCACTTGTCTTTTGTAAATGTCAACAAGTTTAGACATTGTTTAGACCAATAAGAATCTTGTCTTTTTAAGTGTCAACAAGACCCCCTTCAAAGTTTTCGAGAGTCTGCAATGGCTCAGACTCCGAAACACTTTGAACTGCTGTGATGGTGGTGTGGAGTATGAACATCTCCATGATGGTTGAGTTCAGCTTCGCCTTCAATCCTGCTTTGGGATGGATCCGCCGAAGAATTGCACTGGTTCGCGAGTCGCTTCGCGTCGGGGTAGCTCCGCATCTGGGCTTTCAAGAAATAAGTTCGCTTTGGAACTCCTGTTGCTTTTTCAAGGCCAACTGCCATGGGGCGGTTACGAGGAGGATCATTCCTTCTTCCGCACTGATCGAGAGAGATGTTCTCCGATTTGCACGTTTCCAAGGGAGGATACTCCCTTTCTTCAAGGCGCCATAAATGCCTTTTTATGAGGGAGACGTTTTCTTCCCTTGTACGGTTCCAATGGGAACCGTCCCTGTTATCAAGACGCAATCAATGCCTTAAGTGCGCTCGTGCTTCCATGCTTGAGGTGGTTGCGCTCAGGCCATGGGGCCTATAAATAGGACACTTGAGGTCCTCTGAAGAGAAGTGCCTTGCCTTTCTTCTTCCCTTCTCTTGGTTGAAAGAGATACTCAGATCTCTGAATTAGTGGGAAAGCCCACTCTGGTTGTCTAACCGGCCAAGGACCAGTAAGTCTTGATCATTCAAAGACTTCACCGCTTTTAGGGAACTCATCTCCCTTGATTTAGCTTTGACAGCTCGCTTCAGGGATTAGCTTCCCTTATTCTTCATCTTGCAATTGGCTGCTGCAGAGAAAGATCTCATCACGGCTTTCTGCGAAACCATCATCTTGATTTGATCAGAAAGACCATTACTTGTTAAGTCCGCTGCGCAGGCAGGACTTGGGACTTGGCTTCTTCAATAGTTGAGCCAGTCTTGCCATATTGGTGAGGTTGAGACTGTTTCCCACAAGATCAGTCTGACTTTGCCGTATAGGCGAGGCTAGGACTTGGCGTTTGCTGAGCCAGCCCATGGTTGCTGTGCAGGTGGAGCTTGTCCTCTGCTGAAGTCGGATTGCTTTGCCGCTGAAGAATCTGACTTAATGTTTTTGCAGCTCTTTCTGTGCTTAACTGCTAACTTGCTTCAATTTGCCTTGCAGCGAGCTATGCTTGCCAGTCTGGTGACTTGATGGAAGAAGCCATAAAATTGCCTTATGCTTCCCCGGTTGAAGCTTTACTTTTAAGCAGGAGGAACAATTCGGGGCAGCGAATGCGCGTCCCAGGGGCTGTTGGCAGCCTCTTGTCCGAGATGATTCGATCTGAGGTGAGGCTGGCCGCCGCCTTTATCGGAGGTGATCCGATTCAAGATAATGGGTGTCGCCTGTGGGATCGCCGGTACCATTGCCGACTTTCAACTTTGGTGGCCTTTGGGGGCGATCCACTTCAGGGGAGTGGGCTTCACACCCGTCAGATCCGTGGTATCAAAACTAGTTCCCATTATAGGTGATCTGACGTGTTGGCGGCGATAAGCTTTTATTGCCAGGCTTCAACAAAAATGGCCTGGTAATATCCGCCATTTTGTGGAGAAAAATGACCGTGTCCCGGTGGCAGAACTGGTTACAGCCTTGTGCAGGAGGAAGGCCTTTCGTGTCCAGTTGATCTGGTCTAGAAGCAGATAAAACCGCTTGTATGCCTTTTATGCAAATGGCCTTGCTAGGCAACTAGGTGTGTTGTATGAAACACAACTTTGATGTAATATCAAATGTATCTTTGCTTTTAAATCAATGAAAGTTCTTTGTCTGATCATATGATTTTTGCTTACTTCACTGAGAGTTCGGCCATTGCTGGGCTAAACTGCGCACGGGGCTAAGGACATAGCCCTTCCTTTGAGTGATCTTCGCGAGGCTGTCATATCAGCGCCTCTTTAGAGGGCTAATTCAAACCTTTCGGTTAAGTCCTTGAAGGATTGCGCGAAGTCCGCACTTTGCTCTTGTGCGGAGTTAACCCTTTAGTGGGATTGAACCGTCGCTTTTGGGAAAGCGCCTCAGGCGCTTCGGGCACTGTTTCGAATTAATTCGAAACTGCGGCATGTGCCCTTTTTTCGAGGCCTTGATTTAGGCACTGATTGGCCTATAAAAGCCCGATCGGGCTGAGAGAAAATCATCATTTCTCTTTGAATTTTTCAGAGTACTTGACCCTTCTTCTTCTTCCTTTTCTTCTTCTTCAAGAGTTCAAAAACTCCTGTAATTCTTCAATGGCGCCCAAGAGACGAGCGGGAAAGGAAGCAGCGACTTCTGCAGCGGAGGGTCCTCCTCCTCCGTTCATTGAGCGACCGATCGCTGGTAAGAGACTCTCCAATCTGATTAGAGAGTGGTCTTCATCCTTTGGAGTCGATACTCGGCTATTGGGACGATCGAATATGATCTGTCCTTATCAGGGAACTCGTTTCTCTTAACTTCCCTATTTTACTTGCACCAGGGAAGTAAGAACTGAACAGTTCTTCTCTTGGACTTCCATAGGAAGCCATTGCTTGGGCAATCTTCATCCTGTTGAGGAACAGGATATGGGTCGTGTGCCTTCAGTTGTGGCCACGAAGGGTGACTGTTAACCATAACGTCCTTTTGGTGACGTCAGCCCTTAGGGCTATGCCACTTCCTGCAAAGATGCAGTCCTATCTGTGAAGCGAAGCTTTTTATCAAAGCTATTATCCCGCTGTTCCTGCTTACTGGGCGAGGCTATGCCTTAGCGATTTTTATGTCTTCGCATCCATTTGATTGGTGAACTAATCATAGTTCATTTTTTTTTTTTTGCAGTACATTACGCCTCCGTCCTCCAGAACAGTCTATTTGGCGTAACCAGTCGAGCAGGCGGGAGCATCAGCTTGCAGTTCATCGGGCAGGCTTCCTTGTTCAGTGAGCCGAGCCCCCTTGTGCGGGATACGCTCATTCAGAGCGGTGGCCCGCAGGCCATGCGGAGTATTTTGACTACGGCTCCGTTTGAAGATATCGACCGTCAGGCTTACAAAAAGCCTGACTTCATGTTCGGGGATCCTGCACCTGATCCCGATCGCCAGCTGCAAGCCGGCGAAGGCCAGTGGATCTTCCAGTTGGATGACGAGAGATTCTATCTCCCGTCTACTAAGCGGCATTTCGCTCTGTCTTCCTTCGCGAGCGTGACTCAGGCTCGGAAGATGGCGTGGGGCGTGAGCCTAAATGCCGAATCTATAAGTGTCGGGAGGTTGACATTCCAGACCGGCTATTCGAGGGCAGGCCCTCCTCGTAGCATAATAGGGCTATACCCTGGGAAGGTGTCGCGGGACCTTCCAGTAGGAGAGAATCCAGCTGCGGCGCCGACCTTCGGTACTCAGTTCTGCGAGGCTGACGGGAACTACCCCGCCACAGATTTCAGGGCTCCTGGTTGGGTCCACCCTCCTAGGTCATGGTGGGCGGAGTTGACCAATTATATCCTCAATCATTTTGAGGGGGAATTAGAGAGGTTGAACCTCTATGAGGCCGTCAGGGCGACCTGCTACGGCATCGAGATGAAGGTGGTGTGCTTTTACGCCATTCTTGAATTGTATTGCCCAGCCTCGGGGACTTTCTTCACCCCGGTTGGTGAATTGGGCATGGCCCTGCACGAGATGCGAGAGATCTCTGCTTTGCCCTTCGGGTCTCTTCCATATGAAGAGTATTTTCCGTGTGAGGCGGAGTTGGCTCTCTTGGAGAAGCAAGAGCCTGCTTTGCTTGAGACATATCGGGAATTGATGTGCCACCTGCACATTTGTTCCAGCATCCACACTGGTGGTAAGGGTAGCTCGAAAAGCTTGAAGAGCTGGGGGAACTACTTGTTCCCGGACATGACTAGTGCGCCCGAGGCAGCTCATTGCGGAGTTGCTGAAGAGGACATCTTGGCAAGGATGGAGGTGCATGCTGAAAAGGACATCGTCGTGACAGAAGATGATGGTCCTTTCGAGAAGGGTGATGTTCTTCGGAGCTTTCACCATCAGGCCCATCGGCCTATGTCTCGCAAGGCGTTGCTGGCTGGCTTCTTAACCATCTGGTTAAAGAAGTGTGTCGTGCCTTCTTCTTCGGGTGACATTGTTCACCCGAATGTGCTGCTGCCTGCCGTCCGCTTGGTCCATGGCCACCGTCTGGGTCTTCTCCCGGCCATGGTGTGTTGTATCCAGAGGGGCCTTCGTGTATTGACGGAGGCTTTCTGCAGGCCAATGGCGTCAAGGCGAGGGAAGGGTGCCGTCCTGCCTCGTGACGGACCCAATCCTAGGGTAGGTTTACCGTACACCTACTTGATGGCGTGGTTCGCCTTGCACTGCCCTACTTTAATTGGAGCTGGGGAGGACCCTCCGCAGGGTGTTCAAACGGCGCTTCTCCGTCGTTTTGAAGGCTGTTTGTGGCAGAAAACTTATGTGGCCGAGGCCCGTAAGTTAGTGCGTCGTTATGACGCTTACAGCCTGTTCCGCTGTTTTCCTCGCCTGCGGGGTGCAGGATACAACGAGGAATTCCGTGATGTGGAATCAGGTCGGTCCCCCATGAGTCGGGGTATTTTCGAGTGGCTGGTCTGTATCCGGCCCTCGCATCTGCTGTACCGGAGTGGGGATACCTGCTACATGGAGCCCTACATCCCGAGCCGGTTCGCCCGCCAATTTGGGTATGACCAGTTGTATGTGGGCAACCCGAATCCGGACCTGGCTTTCCTGGGGAGCCTTATTGATGGGGCTCGTGCTTGGCGGTTCTTTACCGCGGATGGCACTGGAGCGTGGCTACGCACGCCGTTGAGGGATCCTGGCCTTTGGACGACCCTGTGTTTCTGCCAATGGTATGCGACTTCGAACTCCACACCTGTTGGGTTTAATGCCAACCGTTCGGGTGTGAAGTTAATTTCTCATCGGATGAGGCAGAAGGCTTCTGATAAGATGGAGGGCAAACGAGTCCGTGTTCCTGGCATAGAGGAGTTCATCGCTGTAGATGACAGCGAGGCTTCTGATGCGGGGAGCCCTCGCTTCGAGGCAGAGACAAGGGCTGATGCCCACAAAGCTGGTGCTCGTGAAGCCGGGTCTGGTGTAGTGGGGGCAGCTCCCCACAGCATGTGGAAGAAGTGGAGGAAGAGGACTCTGAGGTCCACTTCAAAAGGAAGCGTGGGAGTGGATCCCGTAGGAAGTCGTCGGCGAAGAAGCCCCGTCGCCAAACTCCTACCATTGTGGTGGAGGGCGAACTCCCTACGGCGCCTCCTTCTGCTGCTCTATTAGTGGCTGAGCCGTCGGTTGCTGAACCGACTACTGGTAAGATTGGTCCCATCTAATATGCCTTCAGCGCGCTTTACATAACTCATCATTTGCTTTTTGTTGCAGGAGCTGAGGCAGTTGGAGAGCAAGGGGAGCACTACGATCCCCTGTTCACTTATGGAAGTGCAGCTGGTTCCTTTGCTCGCTCGGAGGAGTCTGGAGGTCATGCGGCCGATATTGGCCCTTCGGGCGCTGGGACTTCTAGAGGAAGTCCTATGGCATCCAGCTCTGCCGGGTGGTCTGCGGAGGAATCGGCGAGTGGGCCGGCTATCCGCGTTGAGTCTGGTAAGAACTTTCCGATGGGACCCCTGGATTCTGATGCGGCTGACGAGGTGACATCGGCCTTCGGTAAGACTAAGATCTCTTGGTCCTCGCCTATTTGTTGTATCTCCTTTTTGACCTTGGTTTTGTTGCAGGTATTCGTCCCCAAGGTGCATCAGCTTGGCAAGAAGCGGAGGGTTTTCCTGGAGGGTCAAAGGGCGATATGAGCGCTTCGACCGGGGCAGACGCTGCTGTGTTAGACGCGCTGTATGGCGACCTGCCTTTTTATCAGCCCAAATCAGCAGAAGGCGCTGAGGTTGAAGAGGCGGCAGTCCCGGAGGTACCCTCACTTCCGGTCACATCCACGTGTGAGGTGCAGACTGTTTTGCCGAATACGGCACTGAGGGTGATTGTGAGCCCTACCTCCCCGACGCTGGTAGTTGAGCCTGCTGCTCAGGAGGTGGTTGCCAGTCCTACCTCCGCGGTGGCTGGCGTGCTGGTGTTGCTGAGGACTCCGCCGAGGTCACCTTTGGCTTGCCCTGCTGCTGTCGATGTTCCCGCTTCTTCTTCTGTGGCGGTGTCGACTGGGTTGGTAGATTGCTCCGAGGTTGTCTCAAGGGTTGATGAAGCTGAGAATGACTTTATCGGTAATCTGGTCGACAGCTTCTATAACAGTTTGGAGCAGACTATCGGTCTAGTCTTGAAGGGCTCGCCTGTGCCATTTTCGAAGCTGAAGATGGTCCTCTCCCGTGGCATTGAGTGTATCCGGGACTTTGAGGGGTACCATCAAGCTACTGCTCTAGAACTCCTGGTGGATGACCTTGAGAAGGACGTGGAGAAATGGCGCCATTTCCATCGTTCCGACGCAGCGTCTTTGGCTGATGAACGGCTGGCCCGTCTTGTCGCCCAGAAGCGTGAGGCTCAGCTCGCTGCTCAAGAGGCTGTTGAGGCTATCTCCTCTGACTTGAGGGCCTTGGAGGCAGAGGAAGCAGAGGTTGGGAGTGCAATTGATGCTTCCAACAGTGCTCTTCTTGACGCTGAAGATAAGATCAAGAGGGCTGAAGAGATGATCCGAAAGGCAAATCTCCTCTTGTCGAAGGCTACACAGATGCGTCGTGAAGAGTCTACGCGGCTTAAGCAGCTCAGGGCTCGAAGTGAGGAACTGGCGGAGCGGAAGTCATCGCAGAGGGCGACTTTGGCGGAGACCGAGGCTCGTCTGGCTCAGGCGGTGGACTTCGATGAGGCGGAGCTAAGATCACAGGCGCTGGCCCAGGCTGAAGATGACAGGAGGACGCGGCTAGCTTCGCTCGGAGATCGGATCCGATCTTATCATGTACGCCTATAGGCTCCTCCATGTATCCCATCCTTTTGGATTTAATAGAAAATTTTTCTTTTGTCGTCTGCTGTTTAGATAATGAGACATGGCTGTCTGTTGGTTCAGAGGTCGCAATGACATAACCGAATGGGACGTCACCAGTCTCGAGGTTAGCCCTTTGCGAGGCTTGAAAGGAAGGGAGATACTTGCCTTTTGTAAATGTCAGCAAGCATCGAGATTGAGACTTAGCTGTCAGCTGGTTCAGGGGTCGCAATGACATAACCAATTTGAGACGCCACTAGGCTCAATGGTAGATGAAACTTGGCTATCTGCCAGTTCAGAGGTCGCAATGACGTAACTGGTTGAGAAGCCACCAAGCTTCAATCAATAGGTGATACTCGTCTTTTGTAAATGTCAACGAGTATCGAGACCTGTCTTTTGTAAATGTCAACAGGGCTCGGGATCGAGACTTAGCTGTCTGCTGGTTCAGGGTCGCAATGACATAACCAATTGAGACGCCACTAAGCTCAATGGTAGATGAAACTTGGCTATCTGCCAGTTCAGAGGTCGCAATGACGTAACTGGTTGAGAAGCCACCAAGCTTCAATCAATAGGTGATACTCGTCTTTTGTAAATGTCAACGAGTATCGAGACCTGTCTTTTGTAAATGTCAACAGGGCTCGGGATCGAGACTTAGCTGTCTGCTGGTTCAGGGGTCGCAATGACATAACCAATTGAGACGCCACTAAGCTCAATGGTAGATGAAACTTGGCTATCTGCCAGTTCAGAGGTCGCAATGACGTAACTGGTTGAGAAGCCACCAAGCTTCATGATAGGTGATACTCGTCTTTTGTAAATATCAACGAGTATCGAGACCTGTCTTTTGTAAATGTCAACAGGGCTCGGGATTGAGACTTAGCTGTCTGCTGGTTCAGAGGTCGCAATGACGTAACCAATTTGAGACGCCACTAAGCTCAATGGTAGATGAAACTTGGCTATCTGCCAGTTCAGAGGTCGCAATGACGTAACTGGTTGAGAAGCCACCAAGCTTCATGATAGGTGAAGAGGTCTCGTTTGCACGAGGGAACCACTGTCATAGGTTTAATGTTAACATAACAGTGGGATATATGTGGTCCTACCATTCTATGGATGAGAATTGGTAAGTGACTTTGGAGATCTCGTTCTCACGAGGAGAAATGAGAGGGCTGCTATCATAGGTTTAATGTTAACATAACAGCGGAATATATGTGATCCTACCATTCTATGGATGAGAATTGGTAGGTGATTTTGGAGAGGGAATCAAATGGGAGCAGGTCCCTTGGGATTTTAAGCAAACCCCCAGCTACCAACAGGTTTGATATGCTTGGAGAAAGAGAGAGGCTCTCTTTGTGCGCATTCCGGACGCGCGGATCTCGATCAGAGGTGTAATGTTAACTTGATCGAGAGCAAGATCCTTGATTAAGGATAGTACTTCTTTAAGAATTTGCCATTGATCGGCATCATGAGTAGGTCGCCACCTGTATTCATAAGGCGGTATGCCCCGTTTGAATAGACTGTCTCTATTACAAACGGTCCTTCCCATTTAGGCTGAAATTTGCCTTTGGTCTTGTGCGTCATAATCATTGGTCGTCTGACGGCTAAGACCAGGTCTCCTTTATGGAAGATTCTCTGCTTGACCTTTTTATTGAAGGCTTTTGACATCCGAGCCTGATATAGCTCGATGTGTTGCTGAGCTTGTAGCCGCTTCTCGTCTAGGGCTTCGAGCTCTTGAAGACGCAGGCGATCATTGTCTTCTGATGTCATCTTAGTAGTCAAGGCTACCCGTAATGATGGCACCTGGATTTCCAATGGGATGACCGCTTCGCACCCATATACCAGGGAGAAAGGCGTATTGCCTGTCGGTGTCCGAACCGTAGTCCGGTAGGCCCAAAGGCATTCACCGAGCTTTTCGTCCCAATCTCGCTTGTTCGAGGAGACAAACTTCTTGAGCAGCTTGATGATTGTCTTGTTGAATGCTTCTGCTAAACCATTGGCGGCAGGATTGTAAGCTGTCGAAGCCATATTCTGAATTCGGTATTTATCGCAGAACCGATAGAATCCTTGGCTTATGAATTGGGGACCATTGTCATGGATGATCCGCCTGGGGACACCAAATCGATGGATGACATGGTGTTTGATGAAGCTAACCAGATGGGAGGTTTTGACTTCGGCCAATGGTATGGCCTCTGCCCATTTTGAGAAGTAATCGGTTATTGCCAGGATAAACCGGTGACCTCTTGCCGAAGAGGGGCTAATTGGCCCTACGACATCAATTCCCCACGCTTCAAATGGCCATGAAGCAGTAGTAGGGTGGAGCAATTCCGAAGGTTGGTGTATGAAGTCTGCATGGACTTGGCACGCCTTACACCTTCGTGCATATTGGGTGGCATCGGCTATCATGGTCGGCCAGTAGTACCCAAGTCTGTGCAGCCTGTCTTTAAGCTTTGGACCCGGCTGGTGAGCTCCGCAAATGCCATCATGTGCTTCTTTAAGCACTTCCTGTGCCTCTGAATGGGAAAGGCAACGGAGGAGGATACCATCATAGGAGCGACGGTAAAGTGTCTTCAAAATGGGATCATAGTAGAAGCGGGGCGACCTTCGTCTGATGGACGCCGCTTCTTTGGGATCATCCGGGAGCAGATCGTGCAGAGCATAGTCAATGAGGGGGAAGCGCCAATCCCTCGGCTCAAGATTCACGGAGGTATTATGGACTTCTTGGATCCTTAGCATATGCTTGGAGCATACGAGATGCCGGTTGCGACTGTGAGGTGGTACTCTGTGTCGGCCGGTAAGGCTAGCGTCGTTGCTAGTGCAGCGAGAGCATCCGCCTTGGTATTCTGAGATCGAGACACATGCCCGATGTAGAAGCCTTCAAATAGGCTAGCCAGTTCGATGGCTGTATGATAGTAAGGCGCCAAGTCCTCATGGCGGACTTCATATTCACTTTTTACCTGGCTAATGATCAGTTTTGAATCGCCATAAGTTTCAAGATAGCGTACCCCCATTCCGTGGGCGAGCTGGAGACCAATGAGCAGAGCATTGTATTCCGCTACATTATTAGAGCATGACTCTGTCAAGGAGAACGCTCTGGGAAGGATATGATCCTGTGGGGAGATGAACACAACCCCCACTCCGGCAATAATCTTTCCTTTGGGGCCCATCCGCGATGCTCCGTCGAAGAACATCTGCCATACTTCCTCTACTGAGGTTGCATTAGATTCGAAGACCTCATCAGGGATGTCTTCGTGAAGCTTTGAATGTTCCGGGACTGGATGCGCAGCCAAGAACTCTGCAAGGGCTTGACCTTTAACCGCCTTTTGAGGGGTAAAGGTTATGTCGTATTGGGACAATAGCAGTGCCCATTTAGCCAACCTTGAGTTCAACGACCCTGGCTTCGTCATGAGAAGACGTAAAGGGTTTACCCTGGAGATGACATGTATGGTTTGGCCAACCAAATAATGTCGTGTCTTCTGGACAGCGAAGACGAGAGCTAAACACTCTTTCTCAATAGGATTGTACCGAGATTCCGCTCCTATGAGAGTTCTACTCATATAGTAAATGGCCTGCTCATGGCCATTGTCGTCCTTCTAAGCGAGGAGGGCGCCGAGGGAATAATCCAGGGCTTTCACATAAAGCAAGAATGGTTTCCCTGATGTAGGGGCCACCAAGACTGGAGGTTTTGTGAGATACCTCTTAATGTCTTCATAAGCTTCTTGACAAGCTCGATCCCATATGAAGGCAGTACCCTTCTTCATTAGTCGGGTAAATGGTTGGCAACGGCCCGATAGATTTGCTATGAATCTTCTGATATAGGCTAACCTGCCTTGTAAGCCTCTGAGCTCTTTGAGGTTCGTTGGTGGATGCATGTCCTGGATGGCTTTGACTTTGTCTGGGTCTAGATGGATTCCTTTTGATGTGATGATGAACCCAAGGAATTTGCCGCTGGATACTCCTAAAAAGGATTTTGTCGGGTTCATTTTCAACTGATGAGCCCGCATTATATTGAACATCGTCCTCAGATCGCGAAGATGTTCATCTTTGCGGCGACTTTTGACAGCAATGTCGTCAACATAGCACTCCACCGTCTTCCGGAGATGATCGCGGAAGATCATGCTCATTGCCCGCTGGTAGGTTGCTCCTGCGTTCTTCAATCCGAAGGGCATTACAGTGTAGCAGTATACCCCCAAAGGCGTTCGGAAAGAAGTATGCTTCTCATCGTCGGGATACATCTTGATCTGATTGTACCCTGAGAAGCCGTCCATAAAAGACATCCTCTCGAACCCGCATGTGTTGTCAATCATGACATCAGTGATGGGCAGTGGGAATTCATCTTTGGGACAGGCCGTATTGAGGTCACGGTAGTCGATGCAGATCCGTATTTTCCCATTCTTCTTGAGGACGGGGACTACGTTAGCCACCCAATCTGGATGTTGTTCCTCCCGGATGAAGCCACAAGCAATGAGCTTATGAACTTCGGCTTCAATAGCCTCCATGATGTTTGGGCGGAACCGACGTTGTTGTTGCTTGACTGGCTTAACGTCGGGCTTGATGTTTAGACGGTGCATAGCGACCTGTGGATCGAGTCCAGGCATGTCTTCATAGCTCCAGGCGAAGACATCTATATACTCTTTTACGAGCATTATCAATTCTTCCTTTTCGATAAGTGATAAGCTTTCACTTATGAAAATAGGCTTGGGGTGATCTTGACTGCCCAAGTTGACTT
This sequence comes from Agave tequilana, assembly GCA_038442645.1. Lineage (NCBI taxonomy): Eukaryota > Viridiplantae > Streptophyta > Magnoliopsida > Asparagales > Asparagaceae > Agave > Agave tequilana. Next base: position 77,815 of record JAVJIF010006913.1, read on the forward strand.
GGATCACCTTGTCTTCGGTAGGTGGCTCGCGCAGCTCGAACCGCTTTTCCCATTGGAGGCTTAATTGCTGGGCCCAAGATTCCTCATCAGCAGCTTCCGCAGGTCCCAATTGACTGCCCGAGGTCATATTCACAGTGAGGCCGTTGAACATTCCTCCTATGCTGATGTCAGAGTCCCATTCGGCAGATGAGTCTGACTGTGATGGAATTGGCTCGTTGTCTTTGACTTGAACCGTTACTGATGATGTGGGTGTAACATAACCCAACCCCCTGCGTGTACTATCATAGTAATTTGCAGGTTTCCCTTTCGGGACAGCATTACGCATCAGACCGCGTCTTCCTTTTCCGAAGTTCAGGCCGCCTGCCTGCTTCAAGTCATATCCCATCTTCTCCATAATATGGTGTGCCGGTTGCGCATAATGGAAGAACTGTGGGGCTTCTGAGTCCGAGCTTGAATCTGTAGGTGCAGGTCCCCGTGGCTGGGTTCTACCGAAGATTATCGGCAACTGACCTTGTTTGGACGGAGGGATCACCAGCGTGGCCCCTTCTATAACCTCCACAGATGTAGTAGCCGAACTTGGCTCATGTACGGGCATGTGCAGAGAGCCATCCATGATGGATTTAATCGACTCGATGCTCGCAGGATAATCAAAAGAAATATTATCATTAATTATCCACTCGCCTTCCTCTTCAGGAGGGATCTTACATCGGGGATCATTAAAGCATGCTACTATTGGCTCGCCAATCAAAATGACTGGCGTGCCCATTTCGGATTCCGAATCCGCCTCATTGCCACTTTCATCACTGTCTGGCAATGGTTCTCCCGGCGTTCCACTAGCCTCTTGATATAGGAGAGCATCTGTGAAATAGTTTTCCACCCCCTTGAAGGGCTGCTTCTCAGCGAAGACAGTTCGTACTGTCGCATCATCCTCAACATACTTGAAGCACTGATGGAGAGTGGATGGAACGATCCAGTTGGCATGGATCCATGGTCGTCCCAGTAGCAGGTTGTATGATGTGTCCGCGTCAATGACATAGCATGTCACTTCTGACTTCAGGCTTCCGATTCTGCAGCGAAGCCGAATCTTTCCAAGCGGATGGCTGCTCCCGGCGTTAAAACCGTATATTGTAGTGGTGGTCGCAGACAACCTGTACAGTGGTATGCCGAGGAAGTAGAGGAGCCTTTTGGGGATGATGCTGAGCGCAGACCCCGGATCGACTTGTATCCTTTCAATACAGGTTGAACCGATATATCCGGTATAGTACAGAGGTCGATCATGCTTGTTGTCTTTGAGAAGCATATCTTCCGCCGTGAAGGTAATGGCAGGTACCTTTGATTGTGCGTGATGGCACTCTGAGCAGGAAGGCCGCATCTCATCACCAGGGATCTCAGGCATGCATGTCAGAAAGGACTCTGAGTTGGCTAGCGCATCTCTGAGTGCCTCTCTTGTCTCTTTAGAGAGACGAAGGAGCTCGTGTATTGTGATACGAGCCGGGATATTGGCTAAATGGGCCAATATATCAAAGCGAAAGGGCGTGGCTAGCCCTTGGCTTGGCGGTTTCTTCAGCACGTGGTCGAATCGTACCTCCTTAGGTTTTTCCTTTCCCTTGGCTGGAATTGGAGTGGATGTCGGCATTGGTACTGACGCCGTTTGTTGCTGTATCTCGTCAGTAGGCTTGTCATACTGCCTTTGATATGACTTTCCAGACCGGGTGCCCGTCTGTTGAGGCGCATCTGCCTACGCCGTACAGGCATGCTTTTCTTCTTCAGAATCGCTGAGGGAAGCCGAAGTAAGATTACCATCGTCTGGCAGGACAGAGATGACATTGCAGGACTTGCCCTTTTTGCTGGAGTCCTTCGACGTCTGCTGTACGTCTTGGATGAGGTCAGGGTGTATCCACATAACTTCCCCTGTCTCCAATGTCAAAGGGACGAGACCCTTGTTGTATTGAGTCATGGCTGGAGGATGCCTGACTTCCAACCGCGGTGTGGGGGCTGGATAGGTCCCGTCAGGAACTGTGACCTTCTGGGCAGTGCCGAACTCAAGAGTCACCATGTTGGCAGTGACTTTCTTCTGTTCCGTCTTCAATGTGAGGACTCCGGCGTCGACCAAAGCTTGAATTCTATCCTTGAGAACATAGCACTTGTCAGTAGGATGGTGGATCATCCTGTGGTAGAGGCAGTATTTAGGGTCGTTTGTACGCCCTATCTCATTGGGACGCCGAGCATCCGGTAACTTCATTTTGTTCCCTTTGTGGAGCAGATGGAATATCGTGACCACCTGGTCATCTCTGAAGGAGTACTGCTTCGGAGGAAACTTGGGCTCTTGGCTGTTGACGCCGCCCTTCTTGGCCTTTGACTGCATGTCCCCGGTCAGCTCGACGGACATAATCTCCTTCCCTTTAGCTTGGGACGACTGCGGGAGATCGCTACGCCCTTTGTTGTTCGCGCCCCATTTGCTCCTAGGGGCGGATGGCTCGAACTTCTTAGCCGATTTCTCGGCTATCTCAGCTTGTTCGACCAATTCCTTCCAAGTATGGGCTTTGACAGCCCCCATGCGGACTTCTACTTGATCCAAGAAGTTGTGCCTGCATGTCTGTAAGAGCATGGGTAATGGCATCCCTGCCGGGCACATCAGAGATAGATTTCTGAATCGCTCAATGTATTCACGGACAGATTCGCCTTTCCTCTGTACAGTGGAAAGGAGCTTGTCCATGGTCACTTCGGTATCATCCTCATAGAAGCGAGAGAGGAACCGAGTTTCCAGGTCGATCCAGGAATTGATAGAGTCCTGAGGAAGGCTTCGGAACCAGTCGAATGCCACCCCTTTCAAGGTGCCGATGAACAACCTAGCCATGATGGCGTCGTTGTTTAGAACATTACCGGTCTGGGACCGGAAATAGTAGATGTGCTGGTTGGGTGAGCTCTTACCATCATACGTATGCAACGTTGGTGGTTTGAACTTTGGCGGATATGGCACCGAATCCCACTCCAGCGGATAAGGACGGACTGCCCCTACCTTCTTTAATTCATCCCTCTGAGCTAGGGATGCGATTTGAGCTTGAAGGCCTTTAAGGACTTCGGCATCCAGGGAAGTGCCTCCCTTAGATTTCTCCGTCTTGGGCGGATCATTGCTGAGGTGTCCCTCCTCGTCATGATTGCTCCCGGTGTCATCATTCCGGTTGCTGAGGAGCTGAGCGAGCATCTGTTGAATATTGTCCAGGGCCTCTTGCTGAGTTCTAGAGGTCTGCTCCTGAGCTTCCAAACGCCGACGAAGGTCGTCATTGGCGTTCTCGGCCATATTGACCGATGCTTTGTCCGTTCGCACCGAACTGACTGTTGCTGAAGAGGCATACCCGCTGTTTTCATCTTCTCCATCGGATGATTGGGGTGACCGCCTGAGTTGTGGCACGGTTGGGACCGTCGAGGAGGAAGGCTGCTCATAATTATAGGGTATCGCCACCCTGGATCTGGTGTTTCGGAAAACACCTTCTTCACGCACCAAGACTTCACCTAAGCCCGGGCTATAATCTGGATCTGGGGAGCCGAAAGGGGTGTCGTCAGAGGCTTGACTTCTTCCGCGCAGCTCTCGCCCCCTTCCGGTCATGTTGACGGATGCAGAGGCTGGATCCGGTGGCCCGCTCCTTTTGGGGTGCCTCATCGGGACGCGCGCAGACAGTCGATCAAAGACTGATCGCCGGTATGGAGCAGTGGCGAGGGTCGGTCGTAACCGACACTGCATAGAATGGACCATCACCAACTGGCATTCACATCGTCGAAGACAGGAGGAAGTAGCCTGGAAATGCTTCAATCTCCGCTTGTCCGCCAAGAATTCTCGCAGGTCGGCCCTGTAGGGGCCTGAACAATCTGGTATATGGGACAACGCATCGTTCCCCTTATTCCTGCGGAAAGGATTAGCACCGTATAGTGCTCTGGTTTTAGCCTCGCGGCTATAAACCCGATGAGTACGCCGAGGTACAACAGCCTTGCTTGTGAGGACAGGGCTAGCAGTAGGCATTGCTGTTCTAGGTGACGGGATAATCGCCGTCTTGACTTTATGGTTGGCAGCATTGTTGGCGCAGGCGGGCATCTTGCCTTTTTCTTCATAAGAGAGGCGCGGATTTGGCGTGGCTACGCCTGAAGCTTCAGCAGAGGACCTCTGTTTAGGCCTCCATATCCGTTTTGGCAGAGGATGCATAGGTTCGCAAGGAACCTGAATAGCCACAAGCGGGGCTGCGGGGTGTTGGCAAAATTCTGCCTCTGGTTTCTGATTTGAAACCTTGGTCATGAAGACCTTCCCGTGCTTCCGTGCTCGAAGCATCAAGCCACCCCCAGAGAGGACTTCTTCAAATCTTCTTTGATCGATCTGGATAACCAGGTTCTCAAAAGTGCAGGATCTGGGCTGCGGACATGTTTCCTTGTTGCGCCAGAGAACTGCGGCAGGTTTGCAGAGAACCTTTTCCGTCTCCGCAGAGACTTTACTTGAAGATTTAGCCAGAGAAGATCTGGCTGCACCGGCTTTTCTGAATTCAGAGATAGACCCGAAGGTCTGTTCGTCGCATTGCGACACTTGATTCTCAGCAGAGGAGAATACATTCCCCAGCGGAGTCGCCATCTTGTTTTCCATTAATTTGCAAAAGGGGAAAACTTACAAATAAAAAAGTTTGAGGAGCTAAATTACAAGTATTCTTAAAAAGATTACAAGTAGATCTCCTCAGAGATTCTGGAGAAGTGTGCCGATAGGAGTCTGGTCAGCGCGCGACCACTTTGTCCCTTTGACGATGCGAGCGATGAGATTCCCTTCTCGCCTGGTTCCGGGAATCAGAGAATAGAGAGTTGGTAGAACCCTCTTGCTGCTTCTCAAAATCGCCTTCAATTAGGAATTCCTTCTCGCCTGGTTCCGGAGATTCCTTGAGAAGAAGAACGATGATAGGGCATCAACACCCTAGATAGAGAAAGCAATTCTCTAAAAGGTCTCTGAATTCGAGAACGCACGGTGCGTTATGAAGAAGCCTCTGTTGAAGAAGCTGATTGATCGGCCCTTGTGATCAGAAGGCGATTGATGGCTCCTTCCTCTGCAATCCGATCTCTCTTGATTGGTGGTCCCTTCTCTCTGTACCCCTGGCGGGTTATTTATAGGGAGAGCAAGGGTATAATCGTCCCCTTGAAGATATGGAAACAGGTTGAACCGAATCTGTTTGAATCTGGAAAGTAGCCTTGCTGCGAGGCTAGAATAGCTTCCGCGGAGCTAGAAAATGGCAAGTCGGTTAATCTTTCCGATTTGTTATGATCCTTTCCATATCGTTGAAGGATTTTCCCTGATCCTCTTACTCGTTTCAAGAGAGTCGAGAGATTGTGGCAATCACCTGCCATATTTGAATCCCGATTGGATTTGATTTGCTTGGATCTGATCTCATCAGGAGATTTGATTGGTCAAAGGTTGACCACAGCAGGCTGATGGCGGAGCTGCCCGCTTTGAAGCTCATAGCGGAGCTAGAGGCAATTCCTGGCGAAGTCCGAAAAGAGGCTTTTCGGCGAAGCTGTCAGTTAGCTTCCTGGCGATGCTCTGGATGATGTTAGCCTCTCAAGCGAGGCTATCTCCTTGGGCTAATGTAATGCTATATGCTAGCATTTTAGACCTGCTGAGGTCTGTTTAGAAACAATCTGGGTTCACTGTTCTGCTTGCTGGATCAGTGGAGTCCAAACCGCTTCCTTGTCCCTTGGAGTTGGGTGAAAACTGGTCTTCAGCTTGTCTGTCACTTGTCTTTTGTAAATGTCAACAAGTTTAGACATTGTTTAGACCAATTAAGAATCTTGTCTTTTTTAAGTGTCAACAGTCTTCGCATGGAGTTACGAAGATATGCCCGGACTTGATCCACAGGTCGCTATGCACCGTCTAAACATCAAGCCTGACGTCAAGCCAGTCAAGCAGCAACAACGTCGGTTTCGCCCGAACATCATGGAAGCTATCGAAGCCGAAGTTCACAAGCTCATTGTGAAAGTCACCTAGAGGGGGGTGAATAGGTGAATATGCTAATCAAAGGGCAATTTAAAATTAAAGCTACAACAGTCACCAAACAAGAATCACAAGATGAATGCAAGCAAGTAAGTATGACAATGATTATGATGAGCAAGAATAAGAGCAAGTATAGTAAAGTAAAGAGTGCAAGAAAGTAAACCAATCGCAAACACAAGGATATGTTATCGAGGTTCGAGCACCCAGCTCTACTCCCCGCCTTCCCCAGAAGGATTCTAGCTACTTCACTATCACACAGACAGTTACACAATCACTGCAGTACCCAACACACAGGAGTACCCAATTTCACAAAGCTCAAGTACAAATTATCTCTGAGTAGTCAAAAGACCACAAACTCTCTCTTTCAAATATCTCTTCCCTTACAAAGGTCCTTAGAGAATATTGAGTAGGAATGAAGCTCTTGTGTAAGGTGAAAAGAAAAATTAAATCAGAGAGTATCACAAAAACCAATTCAGAAAATGAGTGAGAATATTAGCACAAAAACCAAGAAACAAGCTCTTTTGAATTTCTCAAACTTTTGAATTTTTCTCTTGAAAATTGTTGTTGTAACCAATCTCTCCCCAAACACCTCTATTTATAGGAGAGGGCTAGGGTTTAAGGATAAAACATAATTACTGATGTTTAGGAGGTAATTAGATCAAAATATATCCTTAAACGAATTTTTAAACACAAAAGACAAAATAAACAGCTCTTAAAAATCTGCCCGTTACTGTTCAACGGCTACATCGGTCGACCGGGCCGGTCGACCGGTAGTACAAAATTCCGACTGCTACAGGCTATCGGTCGACCGACCCGGTCGACTGATACAAACTGTGACTCAAAAATAAATATCGGTCGACTGTCCCGGTCGACCGACAGACATGCACACGGATACGTGCATTCTGCCAGGACCTCGGTCGACTGGTCCGGTCGACCGGACCAGCCTGACACAGACTCGGTCGACTGTCGGTAGACTGCCGGTCGACCGGATCAGGTCAGAAAATGAAATAAAGACAGAATTTTGAGAAGAAAAATATTTTTAACAAAATTATTTTAAACAGGAATTCAGTATGTAACATAAAAAGAAATTTGTAAAAGAAAGATTTTGTACTAAAATATTTTTGTATATTTTATAGGAAATAAACTAAGAAATAGTATATGCGCAAAAACGTGTGTGATTGAGCTTCAAACCTAATCTCTATTCTTTAACAAGCTATAAAACTAAAAATACAAAACCTAAGGACCTCTGAGCAATCTTCACGTCTTTGAGCCATCCAATGCCTTGCTAGTGCCTTCTCTTCTATGATCCTTCCTTGATGAGCAAATTGCCTTCATTGCTATGTGGAACTTAGAAGTTTTTGCAACAGCGAAGCGAATGAACTCTAAACATGGTACAAAACCTGAAACTTATCTTAAACAAAATCATTAGTACCAAATAGCACTAATTTGGTTTGTCATCATCAAAACACAAAAACAATTGGAGAGTGTAACCTCTTGGGCTAACAATCTCCCCTTTTTGATGATGACAAAACAAATAGGCTATTAACAAAAAATATAGGGAGGAGAAAACTCCCCCTCAAATTATGCTCTAATTAAAACACAATAATATGCTCTAGATACCAATAATTGAAATGATGCACCAATTATTGAAACCAATTGAAACAAACAATAATATGCTCTAGATACCAATTTAAACTAAAATACAAAAACTCATAAAACATATAAATTCATATGGAACCAAGACCAAATGAACTTATTTTTGTCCATGTAACTTACTCTCCCCCTTTTTGTCATACATCAAAAAGGGTTATGAGAAACATGTTCAATCAATAATACACATATTTAGTTCTCCACAAATAAACGAAAATCTAGCAAAATCAAGTGGTTTAGTGAAAATATCGGCTAGTTGAAAATCGGTGGAAACATAATCAATATCAATATCACCTTTCTCAAAATGATCTCTAAGAAAGTGATATCTAATCTCAATGTGCTTGGTCTTACTATGTTGATTTGCATTTTTGGTTAAATGAATAGTACTAGTATTATCACAAAATATTTTAATATTTTTATAATGCAAATCATAATCAAGGAGAGTATGTTTCATCCAAAGGACTTGTGCACAACAAGCCCCCGCGGCAACATACTCCGCCTCGGCGGTTGATAGAGCTACAGAATTTTGCTTCCTAGAGGACCATGAAACAAGACAATTACCAAGAAATTGACATGTCCCACTAGTACTCTTTCTATCTACTCTACAACCCGCATAGTCGGCATCCGAATAACTAATCATAGAAAAATCTCCGGTTTTCGGATACCAAAGACCTAATCCAATCGTTCCCTTAACATATCGAATAATGCGTTTTACGGTAATTAAATGAGACTCTTTGGGACACGATTGAAATCTAGCACAAAGACACACACTAAACATGATATCCGGCCTACTTGCCGTTAATATAAAAGACTACCTATCATGCTTCTAAACAATTTAATATCAACATTTTTACCTTGGTCGTCCTTATCAAGCTTGGTTGTAGTTGCCATGGGAGTGTTGCAAGCTTTAGCGTCTTCAAGTCCAAACCTCTTCACGAGTTCCTTCGCGTATTTGGCTTGAGAGATGAAGTTCCCATCATGCAATTGCTTGACTTGGAGTCCAAGAAAGAAGTTGAGCTCACCCATGGAGGACATTTCAAATTCTTGTTGCATTACCTTTTCAAAATCCTTGCATAAAACTTCATTAGTAGAACCGAAGATTATATCATCAACATAAATTTGGACAATTAAAATATCATTATCAACATGCTTAGTGAATAGAGTAGTGTCTACTTTACCTTTAATAAAATCATTTGAAATTAGAAAACTTGAAAGTCTTTCATACCAAGCTCTTGGAGCTTGTTTTAAACCATACAAAGCCTTATCAAGTTTGAAAACAAATCGGGATGAACATGATCAACAAAACCGGGAGGTTGAGCAACAAAAACTTCTTCATTAAGAAAACCATTTAAAAATGCACTTTTTACATCCATTTGAAAAAGTTTAAAATTTTAAAAGATGCATAAGCAAGTGTTATCCGTATGGCTTCAAGCCGTGCTACGGGTGCAAAGGATTCCTCAAAGTCGATTCCCTCAACTTGAGTGTAACCTTGGGCTACTAACCTAGCTTTATTCCTAATGACATTTCCGGACTCATCCAACTTATTCCTAAAGATCCACTTAGTACCAATTATTGGTCTATCGTGGGGCTTAGGAACAAGGTGCCAAACTTGGTTGCGCTCAAATTGATTGAGTTCCTCTTGCATGGCAAGCAACCAATATGGGTCCTTCTCGGCTTCGAGAATGCCTTTGGGTTCAAAATGAGAAATGAAAGCAAAGTTACCACATAGGTCATGGAGTTTGGAGCGCGTTGTGACTCCTTTAGATGCATCACCCAAGATGAGCTCCTTAGGATGATTTGTAGCGTATCTCCAAGCTTTGGGAAGCGGTTGAGCGCTTTCCTCATTATCCTCTTGAACTTCACCAATAGGGTCTAGCTTTTCTTCTTGAGCGGGTGAGTCCTTCAAGGATAGTCTCTCTCCATGTCTTCACCTAATGGTTCAATCTCTACAACATTCTCAACAACCACATTAGATTCTTTAAATTTAACATGCATAGTTTCTTCAATAGTTTGTGAAGATCTAATAAAAACTCTATATGCTTTGCTAGTAGAGGAATATCCAACAAAGATAGCCTCATAAGCCTTAGCATCAATTTACCCAAATTCTCTTTAGTGTTCAAAACAAAACATTTGCATCCAAAAATTTTGAATATGACACATTTGGTTTTCTAGAAAGATACATTTCAAAAGATGTTTTAGAAGAATTTTTACATAAATAAATACGATTCGATATATAGCATGCGGTGTTTACGGCCTCGGCCCATAAATATTGAGGGAGGTCGTACTCACTTATCATTGTCCTAGCCATCTCTTGAAGTGTTCTATTTTTCCTTTCAACAACTCTATTTTGTTGTGGAGTCCTAGGACAAGACATTTCATGCTTAATTCCCTTTTCATCACAATAAGTCATGAAGAGTTGGTTAACAAACTCACCACCTCTATCACTCCTTATTCTCAAAATCGGAAAACCTTTTTCTTTTTCAACTCTTTTTCTAAAAATCTTAAAGTGAGAAAAAGTTTGATCTTTATTTTGTAAAAAGAAAACCCAAGTGAAACGAGAGAAATCATCAACTAAAACAAATGCAAATCTACTTCCATTTAAGCTTTTAGTTTTAGTTGGTCCAAATAAATCCATATGAATTAATTCTAGAGGTCTAGTTGACATGATATCCTTGATTGGTTTGAAGGAAAACTTGTTTGTTTCTCAAGTTGGCACGCACCACAATGCGGTCTTTCTCAAAACTCAAGCAAGGAATACCCTTCACCAATTCCTTTGAATTAATTCTAGAAAGATGTTCAAAAGATGCATGTCCTAATCTTCTATGCCAAAGCCAAGAATTTTCATCAAAAGCATTTAAACATTTAGTAGAACACTCTACATTAAGCATGTCAATTATATAAACATTATCATCACGAAAACCGGTTAAAATACAATCATTCGATTTAACATCAAAAATCTTACAAGTAGAATCATCAAAAACAACTTTAAGACCACGATCACAAAATTGACTAATACTAAGTAAATTATGCTTTAAACCATCAACAAGAACTACATTTTCTATAATAGGAGATGAACCAATTTGAATATTACCAATACCGATGATAGTGCCTTTGGAATCATCCCCGAAGGTGACGGAGCCACCTTCCATGTACCTTGATAGGGTTGTGAAGTTGTTGATATCCCACGTCATGTGTCTCGAACAACCACTATCAAGGTACCACCGCTCCCTACGTCTTGGAGCCTTGGTGTGTACCTACATCAAACATTTTAGGACTTGATTTTGGTACCCACATTTTCTTGGGTCCATGAGGGTTAGAGCCATTAACCCAAACAAGATTATTTGAACTATGCAATTTATCATAACAAAATTTAGCTAAATGTCCATTTTTGCCACAGTAAGTACATCTATACACTCTACCATATTTAAAAGCATAGTGAGTGTGTGATTTGTGAGCATGGCATTGTGAGCATGAGAAGTATTATTTGAAGTGTGAGCATGTGGAATTTTAGCATGAGAATCTTTAACATAAGAAGTGTGCTTTTTGGAAAACTTTTCTTCAAGCTTCTTGGTGTTAAAAGCACAATCTTTCAAAACCTTTTCAAAATCAACCATTTTGGTTTTTAAGCAAGAAATTTCTTCATTATCAACAATAGGGGTTTTACCCTTACAAGAAATCTTATAAGCGTCAAATTCATTTTGAATAGAAATAAGATTGGAAGAAAGATCATCTGTTTCTTTTGAAACCAAAGCAAGTTGATTTTTAAGAAAAGCAACTTCTTTTTGTAATTTAAAGCATTCCATTTTCTTGTTATCATAAGTTTCGGAAAGTTCTACAAAAGCATGAACTAGAACTTCCTTACTCAAATCATCATCATTATCATCAAGAGATTGAGGGTTTACCTTGGGTGTGTTTGCCATGAAACACATATTTGCGGTATCCGCTTCTTCTTCTTCGGACTCGCTTTCTGAATCCCATGTTGCCTTGTAGGCTTTCTTTTCTTCCGACTTCCTATGCTTGAAGGAGGAAATTATCTTCTTTTTGAGCTCCGGGCAATCCGCTATCATGTGTCCGGGCTTTCGGCAATTGTAGCAAACTCTTTCCTCCCTTTTGTCTTCAAACTTTCTTTGGAAGTTAAACTTTTTCCTTCGGTACAATCTCTTCATGTTTCGTACAAGGAGGGAGAGCTCCTCATCTTCTTCTTCATCTTCATCATCGTCTTCAAGAGTGGATGAAGACTTGAAAGCTATGGACTTCTTCTTTGTTGGAGCAACCTCTTCTCTTGCTTTCTTTTCCATCTCATGGGTCTTTAGGTTCCCAATGAGACTAATGATGTCCATCTCATCCTTGTCGTTTAATTCCTTCAAGGTGGTGGCCTTTATCTCCCAAGATAGAGGAAGAGCTCGTATCACTTTGCGCACCTTTTGATCGTTGGAAATGACGTCACCTAAGGAAGAAAGACCATTTGTAATTTTAGTGAAACGAGTAATCATACAATCAATGGATTCATCATCAAGCATTTTAAATGATTCATATTGGGACCTCAAGAGATCTATTTTAGCTCTCTTGACTTGTGAAGTCCCTTCATGCGTGACCAATAAGTGTTGCCAAATCTCATAGGCGGATTGGCAATGAATTACCCGTGTAAGGTCATCCTCATTCAAGGCGGTTAAAAGGGAGTTTTGGGCTTTTGAGTTAGCCTCATATTCTCTAAAGTTGAAGTCGGTCCAAGTGCTCTCATCACTATCGGGTGCTATGTAGGTTTGGTCAAGGACTTAGCTACCAAGCTACCTAGTGATTGCAAAAATATAGTCATCCTAACCTTCCAAATGGGAAAATTTAGGCCATCAAATTTAGGTAGGGTTTTAATGTTGTCGGCCATATTTACTAGTGTATGAATGGATGAATGAAAATGTTGATTAGCAATATTTTAAGGATCTCTCTATGGATGTTAAGCCAAACCTAGAGTCCAAGCTCTGATACCAATTGAAAGTCACCTAGAGGGGGGGTGAATAGGTGAATATGCTAATCAAAGGGCAATTTAAAAATTAAAGCTACAACAGTCACCAAACAAGAATCACAAGATGAATGCAAGCAAGTAAGTATGACAATGATTATGATGAGCAAGAATAAGAGCAAGTATAGTAAAGTAAAGAGTGCAAGAAAGTAAACCAATCGCAAACACAAGGATATGTTATCGAGGTTCGAGCACCCAGCTCTACTCCCGCCTTCCCCAGAAGGATTCTAGCTACTTCACTATCACACAGACAGTTACACAATCACTGCAGTACCCAACACACAGGAGTACCCAATTTCACAAAGCTCAAGTACAAATTATCTCTGAGTAGTCAAAAGACCACAAACTCTCTCTTTCAAATATCTCTTCCCTTACAAAGGTCCTTAGAGAATATTGAGTAGGAATGAAGCTCTTGTGTAAGGTGAAAAGAAAAATTAAATCAGAGAGTATCACAAAAACCAATTCAGAAAATGAGTGAGAATATTAGCACAAAAACCAAGAAACAAGCTCTTTTGAATTTCTCAAACTTTTGAATTTTTCTCTTGAAAATTGTTGTTGTAACCAATCTCTCCCCAAACACCTCTATTTATAGGAGAGGGCTAGGTTTAAGGATAAAACATAATTACTGATGTTTAGGAGGTAATTAGATCAAAATATATCCTTAAACGAATTTTTAAACACAAAAGACAAAATAAACAGCTCATAAAAATCTGCCCGTTACTGTTCAACGGCTACATCGGTCGACCGGGCCGGTCGACCGGTAGTACAAAATTCCGACCGTTACAGGCTATCGGTCGACCGACCCGGTCGACTGATACAAACTGTGACTCAAAAATAAATATCGGTCGACTGCCCCGGTCGACCGACAGACATGCACACGGATACGTGCATTCTGCCAGGACCTCGGTCGACTGGTCCGGTCGACCGGACTAGCCTGACACAGACTCGGTCGACTGTCGGTAGACTGCCGGTCGACCGGATCAGGTCAGAAAACGAAATAAAGACAGAATTTTGAGAAGAAAAATATTTTTAATAAAACTATTTTAAACAGGAATTCAGTATGTAACATAAAAAGAAATTTGTAGAAGAAAGATTTTGTACTAAAATATTTTTGTATATTTTATAGGAAATAAACTAAGAAATAGTATATGCGCAAAAACGTGTGTGATTGAGCTTCAAACCTAATCTCTATTCTTTAACAAGCTATAAAACTAAAAATACAAAACCTAAGGACCTCTGAGCAATCTTCACGTCTTTGAGCCATCCAATGCCTTGCTAGTGCCTTCTCTTCTATGATCCTTCCTTGATGAGCAAATTGCCTTCATTGCTATGTGGAACTTAGAAGTTTTTTGTAACAGCGAAGCGAATGAACTCTAAACATGGTACAAAACCTGAAACTTATCTTAAACAAAATCATTAGTACCAAATAGCACTAATTTGGTTTGTCATCATCAAAACACAAAAACAATTGGAGAGTGTAACCTCTTGGGCTAACACATTGCATGTGGCTTCATCCGGGAGGAATAACATCCAGATTGGGTGGCTAATATAGTCCCCGTCCTCAAGAAGAACGGGAAAATACGGATCTGCATCGACTACCGTGATCTCAATACGGCCTGTCCCAAAGACGAATTCCCACTGCCCATCACCGATGTCATGATTGACAACACATGCGGGTTTGAAAGGATGTCTTTCATGGACGGCTTTTCAGGGTACAACCAGATTAAGATGTATCCCGACGACGAGAAGCATACTTCGTTCCGAATACCATTGGGGGTATACTGCTACACTGTAATGCCCTTCGGACTGAAGAACGCCGGAGCAACCTACCAGCGGGCAATGAGTACGATCTTCCGCGATCATCTCCGAAAAACGGTGGAATGCTATGTCGACGACATTGCCGTCAAAAGCCGCAACAAGAATGAACATCTTCGCGACCTGAGAACGATGTTCGACATAATGCGGGCTCATCAACTGAAAATGAATCCGACAAAGTCCTTCTGGGAGTGTCAAGCGGCAAATTCCTTGGGTTTATTGTCACATCAAAAGGAATTCATCTTGACCCAGACAAAGTCAAAGCCATTCAGAGCATGCATCCACCGAGGAATCTCAAAGAGCTTAGAGGCTTGTAAGGCAGGCTGGCTTATATTAGAAGATTCATTGCAAATCTCTCAGGCCGCTGTCAACCATTCACCCGGCTCATGAAAAAGGGTGCTTCCTTCGTATGGGATCAAGCTTGCCAGGAAGCTTATGAAGACATCAAGAGGTACCTCACGAAACCTCCAGTCTTAGTGGCCCCTACATCAGGGAAGCCATTCTTGCTTTATGTAAAGGCTATGGATTACTCCCTCGGTGCCCTCCTCGCTCAAAAGGACGACAATGGCCACGAGCAGGCCATTTATTATCTGAGCAGAACTCTCATAGGAGCGGAATCTCGCTACAACCCTATCGAGAAAGAGTGTTTAGCTCTCGTCTTCGCTGTTCAGAAGACACGACATTATTTGGTCGGCCAGACCATACATGTCATCTCCAGAGTAAACCCATTGCGTCTTCTTATGACGAAGCCAGGATCACTGAATTCAAGATTGGCTAAGTGGGTACTTTTATTGTCTCAATACGACATGATCTTCACGCCCCAGAAGGCGGTTAAAGGCCAGGCCCTTGCAGAATTCTTGGCTGCTCATCCAGTTCAGGAGCATTCAAAACTTCACGAAGACATCCCCGATGAGGTCTTCGAGTCTTATGCAACCTCAGAAGAGGAAGTGTGGCAGATGTTCTTTGATGGAGCATCCCGAATAGGCCCTAAAGGCAAGATTATTGCCGGAGTGGGGGTTGTGTTTATCTCCCCACAGAATCATGTCCTGCCCAGAGCATTTTCTCTGACAGAATCATGCTCCAATAATATTGCAGAATATAATGCTCTGCTTATCGGTCTTCAACTCGCCCATGGAATGGGGGTACGCTACCTCGAAGCTTATGGCGATTCAAAACTGATCATCAATCAGGTTAAAGGGGAATACGAAGTCCGCCATGAGGACTTGGTGCCTTATTACCATACAGCCATCAAATTGGCTAACCTATTTGAAGGTTTCTACATCGGGCATGTGTCTCGATCTCAAAATACCAAGGCGGACGCCCTTGCTGCATTAGCAACAACTCTAGTCTTACCAGCCGACACCGAGTATCACCTCACTGTCGCAACTCGACATCTTGTATGCTCCAAGCACATACTAAGAACTCGAGAAGTCTATAATGTCTCCACGGATCTTGAACCAAGAGACTGGCGCTTTCCTCTCATCGACTATGCTTTGCACGGTCTGCTTCCAGACGATCCCAAGGAAGCGACGTCCATCAGACGAAGGTCTCTCCGGTTCTATTACGATCCGACTTTGAAGACACTTTACCGTCGCTCATATGACGGTGTTCTCCTCCGTTGCCTTTCCAATTCAGAGGCACAGGAAGCGCTCCAAGAAGCGCATGACGGCATTTGCGGAGCCCATCAGCCAGGTCCAAAGCTTAAGGACAGGTTGCATAGGCTTGGATATTATTGGCCAACTATGATAGCCGATGCCATCTAATATGCACGAAGGTGTAAAGCATGTCAGATTCATGCGGATTTCATACACCAGCCTTCGGAGCTGCTCCACCCAACTGTTGCTTCATGGCCATTTGAAGCATGGGGAATCGACGCCGTAGGGCCAATCAGCCCTTCTTCGACAAAAGGTCACCGGTTTATCCTAGCAATAACCGACTACTTTTCAAAATGGGCGGAGGCTATACCACAGGTTGAAGTCAAAACCTCCAATGTGGTTCATTTTATCAAGCACCACGTCATCCATCGATTTGGTGTACCTAGGCGGATCATCCACGACAACGGTCCCCAATTCATAAGCCAAGTATTCTATCGGTTCTGCGATAAATACCAATTTCAGAATGTGGCTTCAACTGCCTATAATCCTGCCGCCAATGGCTTGGCGGAAGCATTCAACAAAACAATCATCAAGCTGCTCAAGAAATTCGTCTCCTCGAATAAGCGAGATTGGGACGAAAAGCTCGGTGAATGTCTTTGGGCCTACCGAACCACGGTGCGGACACCGACAGGCAATACGCCTTTTTCCCTGGTATATGGGTGCGAAGCAGTCCTCCCATTGGAAATCCAGATGCCATCGTTGCGTATAGCTCTGATTACTAAAACCACATCAGAGGATAATGATCGCCTACGCCTTCAAGAGCTCGAAGCTTTGGACGAAAAGCGACTACAAGCTCAGCAGCATATCGAGCTATATCAAGCTCGGATCTCAAAAGCCTTCAATAAGAAGGTCAAACAGAGAATCTTCCAGAAAGGAGACCTGGTCTTAGCCATCAGACGACCGATGATTATGACGCACAAGACCAAAGGCAAATTTCAGCCTAAATGGGAAGGACTATTTGTGATAGAAACAGTCTATTCAAACGGAGCATACCGCCTTATGACTTCAGATGGCGACCTACTCATGATGCCGATCATTGGCAAGTTCTTAAAGAAGTATTATCCTTAATCAAGGATCCTTCTCTTGATCAAGTTAACACTGCACCTCTGATCAAGATCTCCGTGCTCGAAGCACACACAAAGAGAGCCTTTCTCTTCCTCCAAGTGAGGTCATACAGCCATAAACCAACAGGAACCTGGTCGTGCACCAGTTATCCTAAAGGAGAGTTAGGGTTATGCAGACATTAACCCGATAATCCAATATCCTTAACGATTAAGGATAGAGGAAAATGTTGGCTTTTAAAGCCCAACATAAGTCCTTGACAACTCATCATGCTGAGGGGAATAGCATGGCTAGCCCGACTCAAACGGTAGTTGGTAAAGGCATATCAAACCCGTTGACAGCTGGGGGTTTGCTAAAAATCCTAAGGGACCTGTTCCCGTTCAATTCCCTCGTTTCTCCCCGCGAGGACGAGACCTCCAAAATCACTTACCAATTCTCATCCATAGAATGGTAAGACCACAAACACATTTCGCTGTTACGTTAACACTAAACCTATGACAGCAATTCCCTCGTTTCTCCCCGCGAGGACGAGACCTCCAAAATCACTTACCAATTCTCATCCATAGAATGATAAGACCACAAATACATTTCGCTGTTACGTTAACATTAAACCTATGACAGTGATTCCCTCGTTTCTCCCCGTAAAAACGAGACTTCTCCCAAATTCCACTACAAACTCGATACTTATTGACATTTACAAAAGATAAGTATCACCAACCTTGAGCTTGGTGGCGTCTCATCCGTTATGTCATTGCAACCTCTGAACCAGCAGACAGCCGAGTCTCAACCCCGAGCCTTGTTGACATTTACAAAAGACAGGTCTCGATACTCATTGACATTTACAAAAGATGAGTATCACCAATTTTTGAAGCTTGGTGGCGTCTCATCCGGTTATGTCATTGCGACCTCTGAACCAGCAGACAGCCGAGTCTCAATTTTGAGCTTGTTGACATTTACAAAAGACAAGTCTCAACCCCGAGCCCTGTTGACATCTACAAAAGACAGGTCTCGATACTTATTGACATTTACAAAAGATAAGTATCACCAATTTTTGAAGCTTGGTGGCGTCTCATCCGGTTATGTCATTGCGACCTCTGAACCAGCAGACAGCCGAGTCTCAATTCCGAGCCCTGTTGACATTTACAAAAGACAGGTCTCGATACTTATTGACATTTACAAAAGATAAGTATCACCAATTTTTGAAGCTTGGTGGCGTCTCATCCGGTTATGTCATTGCGACCTCTGAACCAGCAGACAGCCGAGTCTCAATTCCGAGCCCTGTTGACATTTACAAAAGACAGGTCTCGATACTCGTTGACATTTACAAAAGACGAGTATCACCATTTTGAGCTTGGTGGCGTCTCATGCGGTTATGTCATTGCGACCTCTGAACCAGCAGACAGCCGAGTCTCAATTCCGAGCCCTGTTGACATTTACAAAAGACAGGTCTCGATACTCGTTGACATTTACAAAAGACGAGTATCACCAATTTTTGAAGCTTGGTGGCGTCTCATCCGGTTATGTCATTGCTACCTCTGAACCAGTAGACAGCTAAGTCTCAATTTCGAGCTTGTTGACATTTACAAAAGACAAGTCTCCACCTTGAGCCCTGTTGACATTTACAAAAGACAGGTCTCGATGCTCGTTGACATTTACAAAAGAAGAGTATCACCTATAGTGAAGCTTGGTGGCTTCTCAACCAGTTATGTCATTGCGACCTCTGAACTGGCAGATAGCCAAGTTTCATCTACCATTGAGCTTAGTAGCGTCTCAACCGGTTATGTCATTGCGACCTCTGAACCAGCAGACAGCTAAGTCTCGACTTTGAGCCTGTTGACACTTACAAAAGACAGGACTCACTGATGCTTGCTGACATTTACAAAAGGCAAGTATCTCCCCTTCAGCCCTGCAAAGGGCTAACCTCGAGATTGCTGACGTCTTAATCGGTTATGTCATTGCAACCTCTGAACCGACGGATAGCCACGTCTCAAAGATTACATCCTCAAGAGGAGCCGTGGTCAAGATACTCCGTGTGGTCTGCGGATGACCGCCTTGGATGAGTGTATCCCGGACGAGGGAGCTTCGCTCACTAAACAAAGAAGCCTGTCATGGAATTGCAGGCTGAGGTTACCATCTGCTCGACTGATTAGCCCAAACAGACTGTTCAGGAGACCGGAAGTGTAATGCACTGCAAAGGCAGAAATGAACTATGATTAGTTCAATAATCAAGTGGATACGAAGACATAAAAATTCACTAAGGCATAGCCTCGCTCGGCGAGCAAGGCCAGCAAGGCGACAACTTCGATGAAGCTTGACCTCGCGGATAAAATTGCATTTTTGCAAAAAAGCGTCCAAAGTACCAACTTCGCTTAACCAGGAAGTGGTATAGCCCTAACGGCTGACGTCACCAAGAGGGCATCATGGTCAAAAGTCACCCTTCGTGGCCATGACTGAAGGAACAGACCTATATCCTGTTCCTCAACATGATGGAGACTGCCCGAGTAATGGCTTCGTACGGAAGCCAAGGAAGAACTGTTCGGTTCTTAATTCCCTTGTGCAAGGAAAATAGGGAGGTTCAAGGAAACGAGTTCCCTAATGAGGACAGATCATATTCGATCGTCCTAATAGCCAAATGTCGGCTCCAAAGGAGAGAGACCACGGTCTCTAATCAGATAGGAAAATCCCTTACCGGTGACTGGTCGCTCGATGACCGGAGGAGGAGGACCCTCCGCTGCAGAAGTCGTCACTTCTTTTCCCGCTCGTCTTTTGGGCGCCATTAAAGAGTTGCAAGAGTTCTCAAGGTTCTCTGAACGGAGAATGAAGAGGAAGAGGGAAAGTTAAGAAATTTCTCTGAAAAAAGGAGATCTTTTCCTGCTCAGCCCGATCGGGCTTTTATAAGCCAATCAGCGCCTGAAACGAGGCCTCGAAAAGGGCGTACGCCGCCGTTTCGAATTAATTTGAAATGCCGCCCAAAGCGCCTTCCCGAGAAGCGCTGGTTCAACTCCACTAAGGGTTAACTTCGCACTGGAGCAAAGTGCGGACTTCGCACAATCCTTCAAGGACTTCGCCGAGAGGCTTACCTTAGCCCTTTAAAAAGGCCCTGACATGCCAGTCTCGCGAAGATCACTCAAAGAAAGGACTATCTCCTTAACTCCGCATACAGTTTTGCCCCGCTATGGCCAAACTCTCAATGAAAGCAAGCAAAAATCAGATGATTAGAAGATGAACTTTCATTGATTTAAAAGGAAGGGTACATTGATATTACATCAAAGTTGTGTTTCATACAACACACCCAGTTGCTTAACAAGGTCATTTATGCAAAAGGCATACAAGTGGCTTTATCTGCTTCTAAGTCAAACCGACTGGACAAGGAAGGCCTTCCTCCTGCACAAGGCCGTAATCAGTGGTGCCGCAAGGACACGGTCATTATTCTCCACAAAAATGGCAGATCTTGCCAGGCCATTTTTGTTGAAGGCGGGCAATAAAAACCTATCGCCGCCAACACGATAGATCACGTATAATGGGAATCGGCAGTGATACCAGTGATCTAACGGGTGTGAGGCCCGTTTTCCCGAAGTGGATCGCCCCTAAAGGCCACCAAAGTTGAAAGTTGGCAATGATGCCGGCGATCCCACAAGCGACGCCCACTATCTTGAAGCGGATCCTCTCCGGTAAAAGCGGCGGCCAGCCTCACCTCAGAACGAATCATCTCGGATAAAAGGCTATCAACAGCCTCTGGGACACATACCCGCTGCCCCGAATTGTTCCTCCTGCTTAAAAGTAAAGCTTTAACTGGGGAAGCATAAGGCAATTTCATGGTTTCTTCCATCAAGTTACCAGACTGGCAAACATAGCCCACTGAAAGGCAAATCAGAACAGATTAGCAGTTAAGCACAGAAAAAACTGCAAATCAGAATTTTTTTGGGTCAAAGCAATCCAATTTCAGTAAAAGTAGAGGACAAGCCTCGCCTGCACAGCACTGATGGGCTGGCTCAGCAAACGCCAAGTCCAAGCCTCGCCTATATGGCTAGCCAGACTGACCCCGTGGGATACAGTCTTAGCTCCGCCTATATGGCAAGACTGGCTCAACTATTGAAGAGACCAAGTCCCAAGTTCTGCCTGGGCAGCGGACTTAACATGCAGTGATCTCTTTCTGATCAAGACAAAATGATAGCTTCGCAGAAAGCTATGATGAGATCCTTCTCCGCAGCAGCCAATTGCAAAGATGAAGAACAAGGGAAACTAATCCCTGAAGCAGCTGTTAAAGCTAAATTAAGGGAGATAAATTCCCTAAAATCAGTGAAGTCGTTGAATGATCAAGCTTACTGGTCCTTGGCCGGGTAATAACCAGAGTGGGCATTCCCACTAATTCAGAGATCTGAGTATCTCTCTCAAACCAAGAGAAGAGGAGAAGAGCAGACCACTTCTCTTCAGAGGACCTCAAGTGTCCTATTTATAGGCCTCATGGCCTGAGCACTGCCGCCTCAAGCGTGGAAGCACGAGCGCATTTAAGGCATTTACTGTGCCTTGAGAATAGGGACGATTTCCCTTGGAACCGTGCGAAGGGAGAAAACGTCTCCCTCACAAAGGCACTTATTGCGCCTTGAAGAAAGGGAATATCCTCCCTTGGAAACGTGCAAATCGGAGAATATCTCCCTCGATCAGCACGAAGAAAGGAGTAATCCTCCTCGTAACCAGCCCACGGCAGTTGGTCTCGGGAAAGCGACAGATGTTCCAGAGCGAACTTATCTAGCTGCGAAGCTACCCAGACGCGAGTCTACATGATTCCTCGGCGAATCTACATCCCAAAGTAGGATTTAAAGCGAAGCTGAACTCACCATCATGGCGACGTTCATACTCCACACACCACCTATCAAAGCAGTTCAAAGTGTTTCAAAGTTTGAGCCATTGCAGACTCTTGAAAACTTTGAAGGGGGTCTTATTGACACTTAAAAAGATAAGATTCTTATTGATCTAAACAATGTCTAAACTTGTTGACATTTACAAAAGACAAGTGACAGACGAGCTGAAGACCAGTTTTCACCCATCTCCGAGGGACAAGGAAGCAACTTGGACTCCACTGATCCAGCAAGCAGACAGTGAACCCGGATTGTTTCTAAACAGACCTCAGCAGGTCTAAGGTGCTAGCACTTAGCATCGCATGAGCCCAAAGGGATAGCCTCGCCTGAGAGGCTAACATCACTCGACTTCGCCTTGAAGCCATCCAAAGCCTCGCCAGGAAGCTAATTCGCAACTTTGCCAAAGAGGACTTCCAGCTCCGCCAAAGGGTTTCTTTCGGACTTCGCCAGAAGCTGCCTCTAGCTCCGCTACGAGCTCAATGCGGACGGCTCCACTATGAATCTGCCACGGTCAACCTTTGACCAATCAAATCTCCGGATGAGATCGGATCCAATCAGATCAAATCCAATTAAGATCAAATCAGAGATCAAATTTGGCAGTTGATTGCCACAATCTCTTGACTCTCCTAAAACGAGTAAGAAGATCAGGGGAAATC
The DNA here is from genome assembly GCA_038442645.1 of Agave tequilana. NCBI lineage: Eukaryota > Viridiplantae > Streptophyta > Magnoliopsida > Asparagales > Asparagaceae > Agave > Agave tequilana. The sequence goes on from JAVJIF010006913.1 coordinate 100,545, forward strand.
CTCCAACGATATGGAAAGGATCAAAACAGATCAAGAAGGTCCACCGACCTGCCATTTCTAGCTTCGCAGAAGCTGATCCTAGCCTCGCAGCAAGGCTACTTTCCAGATTTAAACAGATTTGATTCAATCTATTTCCATATCTTCAAGGGACGATTATACCCTTGCTCTCCCTATAAATAACCCGCCAGGGGTACAGAGAGATCGATCAGAAAAAAGAGAGAAGACTCCACAAGCAGAGACTTCTTCATAAAGCACCGTGCGTTCTCGAATTCAGAGATCTTTTAGAGAATTGCTTTCTCTATCCAGGGTGTTGATACCCTAACATCGTCCTTCTTCTCAAGGAATCTCCGGAACCAGGCGAGAAGGAATTCCTTATTAAAGGCGATTTTGAGAAGCAGCAAGAGGGTTCTACCAACCTTCTATTCTCTGATTCCCGGAACCAGGCGAGAAGGGAATCTCATCGCTCGCATCGTCAAAGGGACAAAGTGATCGCGCGCTGACCAGACTCCTATCGGCACACTTCTCCAGAATCTCTGAGGAGATCTACTTATAATCTTTTTAAGAATACTTGTAATTTAGCTCCTCAAACTCTTTTTTGTAAGTTTTCCCCCTTTGCAAACATAATGGAAAACAGTCGGCACTTGAACGAAGGACGCCTCGGTGGCTGGGGCTTTACCACAGAGAAGTCTAGTGGTAGGATTGGGCTCCGCAATCTGAGAAGTCGACATCAAGACGCTAGGAGAGCCTGACTGTTGCACCTCCACCCTTTCTTCTTGAGCCGAGTGAACTTCCAGCTGAGTTCAAACTCCCAGTTGAGTTAGGATTTCAACTTCAGCCCTCTCCATCACTTCGACGGCCGGTGGTTCTACAACTATAGCCCCTTCGGTCACTACATACTGTCCTGCAGATTCTACTTCCGCTAGGACTGCGGGGCCCCTGCTGCGCAAACCCGAGGATGTAGAGCTGGGACTACCTCTTCTTCTTCTTCTTCCTGCTCCTCTTACCAGAAGGGATTATCTCGGACACTTGTGCTGAAGCTGTAGCCTCAAACTCTTTTTTTCTTCTTTTGGTTGGGCTCACCTTTTGAAAGCAGAAACCCGGGGCGCTTAGGCACAACTTGCTGAGTCCTTCTAATGGATTGCTCCTCAGCAAATCCTGCTCCAGACTCTGATCCTGGAGCTGCCTTTGTTCTACTAGCCTCCTTCTCAGCCTCCCTCTCGGCCTCCCTCTCGGCTTTCATGTATTCATTCATCCTCGCATATGACTGCTCTTGGAACCTGACTTGATCTTATATGAATCTTTAATACTCTTAATACAAGAAGTATACATTCCAAGCTGGGTACCCTACTGGGGATGGAGTACCATGTGCAGAAGCTGAGACTCATATAACAATTGAGTGTCTTTTGAGGGAGGTTGAAGATGACCCTTGTCCCCCCGGCTACATTATAATACCACGCTCGGGCACCTTCAAATAAATTGCCGCTGAAGTAAAGGCTAGTGTTGAAGTTACTAACATATAGCTGATCGTAACCAAACTGCTTGGCAAAATGGCTGGGCATGTAAGGTTCGATCGTGCATGAATCACCTTGCCGAAAGATCAGGTATCCAGGCTGGATGTTGATGAGCCACCAGAAAACTCTGGAAGGCAGTCATGTGAATTCGTCCGGGCCTGCAATGTTGGCAAACTTGTCCCCGTATGATGCATCAGGGATCTCGAGGAAGTATCAGTCGAGTTGATAGCTCGAGCTGCTCAAATAGCTTTCTGAACATAAAACATGTAATATTGTGACCAGTTCGAGCTTTCCAACCGCTGCACCAAAAGGGACGAGGCCCTTTGAGGGAGACACTGCTGTCATCAGCGACGAGCAGTGCATAACATACCAGGCCATCATGTATGTCTAAAGGAGCCTGGCACTAGGATTGGAAGTCTTCACTTCTGGCCTCCCTTCCGAGTCCACGACTGGCCTGCCTTGGGAGTTTATGATGGCCTCCACTTGACTCGGACTTTTAGCTAACGCCCGTAAGCCGCTCTGGATACCAGCCACCATCGTCGGAAGGAGAGAAATTGACTTCCCTTATGCCAATAGAACTACCGGGTATGCTACATCGGCAACGATCACCTCGTGTGGTAGCGTCGACACCACACATCATTTCAGCCACAACATGAGAAAGCGCGCCAGCACAGCCCAGTCAGATATCGGGATCTTGGCTTGATGATGAAAACTTTCAGAGACCGTGTCCGGTTTAAAAGTATTTTTATTGGACTCTATCGTGTATGAGCTGGTGGAAGCACTGATCCTTTCTGCAATTTCTTCATCAGTATTGGGAGTCAGACAAGTCACTGGGACATTCTTATCATTTAATTTATTGAAGAGATAGCTCGCCCAGGATATTTATTTAACACCCATGTTCCTCCAGCGGCTGTCTGCTCGCAAATATCAAAGTGGCTTAACACCTCCCAGTATGTCTCGTACACCTGAGAGTTATCCTTGTTCAGCAAGTGTAACTGGTCAGTGGTCAGGACATACTTTTCATAAGGGGCATCTCTAATTACCAGCCCTGAAACTTCATACAACCCATGGAGAGCAAGCCCCATCTCTCTAACTGGGGTGAAGAACGTGCATGTCCATGGGTTATAACGTTCTAAAGCCCCATAGAAGTGGTGAGAGCTCTGCAGGATTCCATATTGAAAGGCTTTGATAGCCTTGTACAGTCCCGCCTGCTTCAGCAAGTCCTCGAGCTCTGTGAGAACAAAGCCCGCCATTTTTCAAACCATGACTAATCTGAGGGATAAACCCACCCAAGTGGATGAAAATCATTGGAAAAATCACCCCTCACCTTCAGGAACTGGTTGATGAAGGTGGTGGCTAACTAGGAAGTCTTCCCTGTCGGGTACTCAACCCTGATCAATCCATGTTGCAACCGAAGTACGTCTCTCCCATGATCGACTGAGTAAGCCTCGTTCATGCCCAGTTTGCCTAGGGAGACACCAAAAAGAGACTTGGAGAGATCCCACTCTATTGTACGGCATATCGACATGTGTTGCAGATACGCCAAAGGGTACATCCTTTCTATGTTGGGAAAAACTTCCTGTCCCGATTTGGCGGAGCCATTTGTAGTCCCCGTCATATAAAATCCTGTCATCCTCAGCAATGGCGTTACAGAAAAAGAAGTCAGGTTTCTTCAGTGACACACGAGAGTCAGACTCGAATTGGCCATCCGTCATGATCTCCCGGAACGTCAGCATGTTAGGATTGTTGAGTCTGTCCCGATGCTTCCTTGACTTCAAGGCAAATACTGGAGCGGTCTTCCAGAGCACGAACACGAGGTTAAGATCGGCCCTACCTGATGTCCAAAATGACACTTCTTGGATAGAGGGTTTGAAGAGTATTACACTGCAAAAGGGACAACACAACTGTCAGCGATTATAAAAATCTTAAAATTGTCAAGTGTTAAGCTTAGACGCGAAGTTCACATCAGACTCACGTCTAATGACTGAGATGCGGAGCTCAGTGAAACCTATGCCAAAGCTTAGAGACGCGAGGTTCACATGAAGTCCGCATCTGAAATTCACAACTTAGAAACTTTTTTAAGTGTTGGAATCAGACGCGAGACTTAGTGAGACCCACGTCAAACCTCAGAGACGCAAGGTTCATATGAAGTCCGCGCCTGAACTCCACAACTTAAAAATTTCTCTAAGTGTTGGAATCATACGCGAGACTCAGTGAGACCCGTGTCAAACCTCAGAGATACGAGGTTTACATGAAGTTCGCATCTGAATTCCACCACTTAGAAAATTTTCTAAGTGTTGGAATCAAACACAAGGCTCAATGAAACCCACATTCAATAGACAGACGCAGACTCAGGCTAACGAAACGAAGATGCGAAGGTTATTAGACCTGCATCTTGCCTATCAACACAAGAGTTGCGTCTGAAAATCAAACTTGGGTATGAGCCTCGCGTTGGAGGTTCAACTTCAAACAAAGCTTAAGAGTTAAGACGACTCTTCGAGTTTTTAATGGCGAACCCAGTTACCTGAAGTGGGGCCTCCTGTATAGAGGAACCTTCTATTTGAACCTCTGGAGCAACAGCGCTAGAGGAAGAAGCCACTGGCTTGGTTTTAGGGGCCATTGAATCTTTTGGAGAGGATGGAGAAAGGGGAGAGAAAGCTCGAGCGTTTTTAAGAAGAACTTAAGTTCTTAAATCAGGATGCAGAGTTCAACGAGGATGAAAGAGTCTGATAATGACTGTTGAAACACCGCTATCTTTTTATAGGCGCACTGATCGACCGAGACATACAGCCCGTATCTCGAGACCGAATAGCGCCAGATACGTGGCAGCGCACCCAGAATGCAAGTCTCGCATTTAAAGAGAGTCGTGTCACTTCAGAATATCAGGTTCGCGTCTCTTCAACAAAGTGAGAGCTGAGTCTTCACTTCAACATACACATCTCTTCAGCTCCGCCAGATACGTGGCAGCACACACAGAACGTGAGTCTCGCGTTTAACAGAACCATGTCTAGTCAAAAAAGTGAATTCCACGTCTTCACTTCAAAGTAAAAAGTTGCATCTCTTCAGTAAAGAGAAGTCTGTATTTTTACTTTAACATAGCAGCGCCTCCTCAACAAAGTGAGAGTCGTGTCTCTACTTCGATCTTTGCGTCTTTTCAATTAATGAGAGTCACGTTTCTACTTCAGATGAGGTCCGTGTCTCCAAGGCAACACGGCCTTTGCTGTTGGCCCAAAGGCCATTAGCCTTTAGTTTTGATAATGACAAAATATATGTAGTTATATTTTTAACAATTTTGTTTAACAAAGTTTCAGGTTAACTATTTGTTGTATTTCGGCTCCTTCACAAGACTCACACATTTGAAAGCCAAAAAGATGTAGATCTCAGAGTCTAAGCACATAGAAGAGCTCAAGGATCAAGAAGACTTATCAAGATTTATATTTTTCTTTTTGTATTTTAGAAAGAATTTATAGTCATTTGTTAAAACCAAGATAATATAGGTTGATAGCTTTTGGAACTGACACACACACACATAGTTTATACTCCTTTATGTTTTTAACAAGAGTTCATAACTATACCCTTTATCATTTTCAAAATCGAGTTTCAGATAAACGAGTTTCAAAAAAATTGAGTTTTTGATTTAGAAACGATTTTGACAAAATATCGTTTTAACTTTATTTTGTGTTGATCCATGATCACACACTGATTCTTCAAGTCCCTACAACTCTATTTTGTATTTAGAAGTCAAAAGTTATTTTATCGGAAAAAGAATGGTTTCAAAAATATTTCCATAACCTGCCTTTTGCCCATTGTCGGTCGACCGACCGGTCGACTGTCGGCAGATCAAATTGCTCTGTCGGTTGACTGAGCGGTCGACTGACATGCACCAAAGTGCATGTGTACACTTCAGTCGACCGACTGCAAGAGCTTTGCTCTTGGTTGGGTCTGATTACCGGCCCGGTCAACTAACAACGAGTTTAACTCTCTAGTTGGGAACAATGATCGACCGTCTAGTCGACCGCTATCCCCAACGGTCGAAAATTTGACCGTTGACGGTCGACTGGCCGGTCGACCGACAGAAGACTTTTCTTTTGTGATTTTTTTCCAACGGCTATATTCTGTTTTGTCTTTTTCTGGGTTTTTTTCCCAACGGCTCTTTTAGGTTTCTACTCATATTTTCATCCCCTATAAATAGTGGGACTGTGAAATAACTCAATTACAAGATTTCTAAAGCTTAGATCAAGTTTTTACAAGTTTTAGCTTTTTCATAAAAGATATCTTTTTCAACCAAAATTTCAAATTCTTGTTTTTAGCTTGAGACCTCCCTCTACATCTCTACAAGCTATTTTCACTTCGCAATCCTAAAGAGTTTCACCTCCTCATCTTGGTTATAGGATTGGACTTGATAGCCATTTGTGATCAAGTGTTGATCACTGTTATCCTTCTATCGAGAAGTTCTAGAGGTTGCGGTCTCAAGTGAGCTAGTGAGCTCCGTGTTGGTGTTGTGGCACCGCCAGAGAGGACTAGTGAGTTCATAGAATTCTAGTAAGAACTTATAAACGGTTGACGATCTAGTGAGATCGGTCATAGTGGAAATCCTTCATGGTATTGAAGGTGGGGACGTAGAGCAGTGGCTCGAACCTCGAAACAAATCATTGTGTTTGTGATTGCATACTCTTTCTCTCTTCTCTCTTCTCTCTCTTTAAATACTTGCACTTTAATATTGTTTACTTATTAGCAAGTATTTTTTAAGTTGTGATTGATATTTGCTAGGTTGCTAGCAAGTGATTTTTAATTCCGCATTATTTGCCATTTAGTATAGCCATCACCTATTCACCCCCCTCAGGTGATTTTTAATTGGTATCAGAGCCTAACCCTATTTTTAGCTTAACCGCCTTTGGGAGATCCTTTCTTTTGGATTATTCATTTGTTGCATTTGTTATTTATTTGTGCACTTATACTTATTTTCATGGCATCACACGACTTCTCTAGCATCAAGTCCCCATCCAAATTCAATGGGTTGAACTTTCCCATTTGGAAGGTCAAAATGATCATATTCCTTAAGTTCCTAGGAGTTAGAGTTGCCAAGGCCATTACCAAAGAATTTGTTAAACCTCACGGTGATGAGAATACATGGTCCGAAGCAACCACTAAGGACTATGAGACCAACGCTAAAACCTAATATGCACTTACACAAGCATTAAATAATAATGATCTTTCTCGTGTAATTAATTGCAAATATGTTTATGAGGTTTGGAAAGATCTTATTATTACTAATGAGGGAACGCCGTGATCGGAACGAAACCAGCACTTGAAAATGTGTCTATGAATCAGTGTAATTATATATGTGTGCTAATGTTCCCTTGAAACTTCCGTTATAGCATTGGCTCAACGGGTCGAGTCATAGGAATGGGAGGCGATAGAAGCATTAACAGTCCGTTTACGTGTTATGTTAACAAGTCTTCTTTGTTAAAGAATTAGAAAAAGAAATGAAAAGAAAAGAAATCTGGAAGTGATAGGTTGAGAAGGCGATAAAACGGCGGTGTGAAAATAAGAGAGAAGTAGTTTGAAAAATAAAATAGAAAAGAAGATGAAGCTTGTGGTAAAAAAATGAAAACAAAGATGAACAAAGAAGATGGTAAAAACAACAATGAAAAGATAAAAGAAGAGTTTTGAAATCGATTTTTAAAACAAAGTAAAAAAGAAAGGAGAATACTATGCAAGAAATTTCATGGCTACTAACTACTAATTTCTCCACTAACCATGCTAACCTCTTAGTGATAGTTGCCTCACATGGATCCTTGGCCATCACTAGTCCTTGGCTTCAAGAGACGATACAAGGCATGGCTCATAAGATTGTTCTTCTTCATTCAAACAGCACATTCATACCACACAATAAGTTGCAAGCTACTATTAAATCATCAAAACCGGTTAGAGGTGAGCATGAAATAAAGAAGACATTGCAAGGTAGCAAGTTAGTGGGTTAGATGTTAGGAATGTTAGATTGTTAGAACCCATCATCATGAGCCATCAATGGCTCTTGTAAGAGCAAGGTCTTGTACAGGCTATTAGATTCATGTGGATTATCAAGTAAATGGTTAGATAGTTAATGATTAGTAGTTAGATTGCCATGAGAAGAAAAATTAGCTAAGCATCATGTAGAATATGGAGAAGATTACAATAGAGAAGAAAAGAGACACCTTTACATAGATTGTCACTATTTATTATATCAATTTCTCTCTTTCTCTCTGAAACTTTCAGCCCTAATACATGAATCTAAGAGAAAATAAAAATACAAAAGAAAGAAGAAGAACACCTACACTATACTAAAAGGAAGAAAACCGAACCTATTTTCAATCTGCTCTCATTTCAGCCAAGCCCTGCAGTATTTATCGGCAAAAGAAGGTTCCAGAAGACGAGATGAGGCCACGAGTCAAAAATCGACGCGTGGGCCCACCATAGGGCCGCATTTTCATGGCAATACCAGGGACCTGTTGTTGGCCCAAGAGGTTACACTCTCCAATTGTTTTGTGTTTTGATGATGACAAACCAAATTAGAGCTATTTGGTACTAATAAGTTTGTTAAGATAAGTTTCAGGTTTGTACCATGTTTAGAGACCATTCGCTTAGCTATTGCAAGAACTTCTAAGTTCCACAAAGCAAGGAAGGCAAATTGCACATCAAGGAAGGATCATAGAAGAGAAGGCACTAGCAAGGCATTGGATGGCTCAAAGACTTGAAGATAGCTCAAGAAGTCTTCATGTAATTTGTTTTTCAGTTTATAGTATGTTAAAGAATAGTGGATAGGTTTGAAGCTCTATCACACACGTTTTTGCGCACATGCTCATTCTAAAATAATTTCTTATAAATTATACAAAAATATTTTGCATACAAGTTTTTGCCTACAAATACATCTTTATGTTTAATTCTATTCCCTGTTCAAAAGTATTTTTGTTAAAATCAAAATCCTCTTTATTTTCTTTTCCAAAAATGATTTTTGACCTGATCCGGTCGACCGGGACAGTCGACCGAGTCTGTGTCAGTCTGGTCCGGTCGACCGGACCAGTCGACCGCAGTTCTGGCAGAGGCACGTATCAGTGTGCATGTCTGCCAGTCGACCGGGGCGGTCGATCGAGATATTGTTTTTGCTCACAGGTTTTCTCAGTCGACCGGGTCGGTCGACCGCTGGCCTATAACGGTCGTATTTTTGAACTACCGGTCGACCGGCCCAGTCGACCGATGTATCCGTTGAACAGTAACGGGCAGATTTTTAGTAAGCTGTTTATTTTTGTCTTTTGTGTTTAAAAATTCGTTTAAGGATATATTTTGATCTAATTACCTCCTAAACATCAGTAATTATGTTTTATCCCTTAACCCTAGCCCTCTCCTATAAATAGGGGTGTTTGGGGAGAGATTTGTTACAACAATTTTTGCTAGAAAATTCAAAAGTTTAAGGCTTTCAAAAGAGACTTGTTTCTTGGTTTTTGTGCTGAATTTCTCACTGATTTTCTGAAGGGTTTTCAAATACTCTCTGATTTAATTTTCTTTCTTCACTTACAACAGAGCTTCATTCCTACTCAATATTCTCTAAGGACCTTTGTAAGGGAAGAGATATTTGAAAGAGAGAGTTTGTGGTCTTTTGACTACCAAGGAAATTACTTGTTCTTGAGATTGTAGGAGTTGGGTACTCCATTGTATTTGAGATCTTTGTGATAGTGGAAGTGGTCAGAATCCTTCTGGGGAAGGCGGGGAGTAGAGCTGGGTGCTCGAACCTCGATAACATATCCTTGTGTTTGCGATTGGTTTACATTCTTGCAATTCTTACTCTACTTTGATTGCACTTATTACTTGCTCATCATATTCATTGTCATACTTACTTGCTTGCATTCATCTTGTGATTCTTGTTTAGCTTTAAATTTTTATTTGCCCTTTGATTAGCATTGTCACCTATTCACCCCCCCTCTAGGTGACTTTTCAATTGGTATCAGAGCTTGGACTCTAGGTTTGGCTTAACATCCATAGAGAGATCCTTAAAATATTGCTAATCAACATTTCATTTCATTCATTCATCACTAGTAAACATGGCCGACAACATTAAATCCCCACCTAAATTTGATGGCCTCAATTTCCCAATTTGGAAGGTTAGGATGACTATATTTTTGCAATCTTTGGGTAGCTTAGTAGCCAAGTCCTTGACCAAACCCTATGAAGCACCCGATGGTGATGAGAGCACTTGGACCGACCTTGACTTTAAACTATATGAGGCTAACTCCAAGGCCCAAAACTCCCTATTGACTGCCTTGAATGAGGATGACCTTACACGGGTAATTCATTGCCAATCCGCCTATGAGATTTGGCAACACTTATTGGTCACACACGAGGGGACTTCACAAGTCAAGAGAGCTAAGATAGATCTCTTGAGGTCCCAATATGAGTCATTTAAAATGCTTGATGATGAGTCTATTGATAGTATGGCTACAAGGTTTACTAAAATCACTAATGGTCTTTCTTCCTTAGGTGATGACATCTCCAACGATCAAAAGGTGCGGAAAGTAATTCGGGCTCTTCCTTCATCATGGGAGATCAAGGCCACCACCTTGAAGGAGTTGAACGACAAGGACGAGATGGACCTCATTAGTCTCATTGGGAACCTAAAGACCCATGAGATGGAGAAGAAGGCAAGAGAAGAGGCCACTACTTCAAAGAAGAAATCTATAGCCTTCAAAACTTCATCCACCAATGATGACGATGAAGATGACGAAGAAGAAGATGAGGAGCTAACTCTACTTGTGCGGAATGTCAAGAGGTTGTACCGAAAGAACAAGTTCAACTTCCGGAGAAAATTCGAAGGCAAAGAGGAGCGGAAGATCATATGCTACAATTGCCGCAAACCCGGACATATCATGGCGGATTGTCCGGAGTTCAAGAAGAAAATGACTTCCTCCTTCAAGCCAAAGAAGCCGGAGGAAAAGAAAGCTTACAAAGCTACGTGGGATTCGGAAAGCGAGTCCGAAGAGGAGGTGGATCAAGCAAATATGTGTTTCATGGCAAACACACCCAAGGTAACCCCTCAATCCCTTGATGATGAAGATGATGATGTAAGTAAGGAAGTTCTAGTGCATGCTTTTGTAGAACTTTCTGAAACTTATGATAACAAGAAACTTGAATGCATAAAATTACAAAAAGAAGTTGCTTTTCTTAAGAATCAACTTGCCATTGTTTCTAAAGAAAAAGATGATATTTCTTCTAATTTCATTTCCATGCAAAAAGAATTTTGTGCCTACAAGAGTACTTGTAAGGCAAAATCTCCTATTATTGATGAAAAAGAAATTTCTTCTTTTAAATCCAAAATGAATGATTTTGAAAAAGTTTTAAATGATTGTGCTTTCAATACTAAGAAACTTGAGAACATGTTTTCTAAAAAGCACACTTCACATGCTAAAATTTCACAAGATAAAAATTCTCATGCTCATGCTCACAATGTTCATGCTCACAAATCACACACCCATTATGCTTTTAAATATGGTAGAGTATATAGATGCACATATTGTGGTAAAAATGGACATTTAGCTAAGTTTTGCTATGATCAACTAAATAGAACAAATAATCTTGTTTGGGTTCATGACACTAACCCTAGAGGACCCAAGAAAATGTGGGTACCAAAATCAAGTCTTAAATTATTTGATGTAGGTACACACCAAAGCTCCAAGACGTAGGGAGCGGTGGTACCTTGATAGTGGTTGTTCAAGACACATGACATGGGACATCAACAACTTCACAACCCTATCAAGGTACATGGAAGGTGGCACCGTCACCTTCGGGGATGACTCCAAAGGAACTATCATCGATATAGGTAACATTCAAATTGGTGCATCTCCTATTATTGAGAATGTTGTTTTAGTAGATGGTTTAAAACATAATTTGCTTAGCATTAGTCAACTTTGTGATCGTGGACTTAAAGTTGTTTTTGATGATACTTCTTGTAAGATTTTTGATGTTAAATCCGATGTTTGTATTTTCACCGGTTTTCGTGATAATAATGTTTATATTATTGACATGCTTAATTTAGATTGTTCTACTAAATGCTTAAATGCTTTTGATGAAAATTCTTGGCTTTGGCATAGAAGATTAGGATATGCATCTTTTGACCATATCTCTAGGATTAATTCAAAGGAATTGGTGAAGGGTATACCTTGCTTGAATTTTGAGAAAGACCGCATTTGTAGTGCGTGCCAACTTGGGAAACAAACCAAGTCTTCCTTTAAACCAATCAAGGATATCATGTCAACTAGGCCTTTAGAATTAATTCATATGGATCTTTTTGGACCAACTAAAACTAAGAGTTTAAATGGAAGTAGATTTGCATTTGTTTTGGTTGATGATTTCTCCCGTTTTACTTGGGTTTTCTTTTTACAAAATAAAGATCAAACTTTTTCTCATTTTAAAATTTTCGAAAAAGAGTTGAAAAAGAAAAGGGTTTTCCGATTTTGAGAATAAGGAGTGATAGAGGTGGTGAGTTTGTTAACCAACTCTTCATGACTTATTGTGATGAAAAGGGAATTAAGCATGAAATGTCTTGTCCTAGAACTCCACAACAAAATGGAGTTGTAGAAAGGAAAAATAGAACACTTCAAGAGATGGCTAGGACAATGATAAGTGAATATGACCTCCCTCAATATTTATGGGCCGAGGCCGTAAACACCTCATGCTATATATCGAATCGTATTTATTTATGCAAAAATTCTTCAAAAACTTCTTTTGAAATTTATCATTCTAGAAAACCAAATGTTGCATATTTTAAAGTTTTTGGATGCAAGTATTTTGTTTTGAATACTAAGGATAATTTGGGTAAATTTGATGCTAAGACTTATGAGGCTATCTTTGTTGGATATTCTTCTACTAACAAAACATATAGAGTTTTCAATAGATCTACACTTACCATAGAAGAATCCATGCATGTTAAATTTGAAGAATCTAATGTGGTTGTTGAGAATGTTGTAGAGATTGAACCATTAGGTGAAGACATGGAGAGACTATCCTTGAAGGACTCACTCGCTCAAGAAGAAAAGCTAGATCCTATTGGTGAAGTTCAAGAGGATAAGGAGGAAAGCACTCAACCGCTTCCTAAAGCTTGGAGATACGCTACAAATCATCCTAAGGAGCTCATCTTGGGTGATGCATCTAAAGGAGTTACTACGCGCTCCAAACTCCATGACCTATGTGGTAACTTTGCTTTCATTTCTCATTTTGAACCCAAAGGCATTCTCGAAGCCGAGACGGACCCATATTGGTTGCTTGCCATGCAAGAGGAACTCAATCAATTTGAGCGCAACCAAGTTTGGCACCTTGTTCCTAAGCCCCACGATAGACCAATAATTGGTACTAAGTGGATCTTTAGAAACAAGATGGATGAGTCCGGAAATGTCATTAGGAATAAAGCTAGGTTAGTGGCCCAAGGTTACACTCAAGTTGAGGGAATTGACTTTGAGGAGACCTTTGCACCCGTTGCACGGCTTGAAGCCATACGGATGACACTAGCTTTTGCATGTTTTAAAAATTTTAAACTTTTTCAAATGGATGTAAAAAGTGCATTTTTAAATGGTTTTATTAATGAAGAAGTTTATGTTTCTCAACCTCCCGGTTTTGTTGATCATGTTCATCCCGATTTTGTTTTTAAACTTGATAAAGCTTTGTATGGATTGAAACAAGCTCCAAGAGCTTGGTATGAAAGGCTTTCTAGTTTTCTCATTTCAAATGATTTTATTAAAGGCAAAGTAGACACAACTCTTTTTACTAAGCATGTTGATAATGATATTTTAATTGTGCAAATTTATGTTGATGATATAATTTTTGGATCTACTAATGAGCTTTTATGCAAGGATTTTGAGAAAGTCATGCAACTTGAATTTGAAATGTCTTCAATGGGTGAGCTCAATTTCTTCCTTGGACTCCAAATCAAGCAATTGTAAGACGGAACCTTCATTAACCAAGCCAAGTACGCAAAGGAGCTAGTAAAGAAGTTTGGGCTTGAAGGATCAAAGGCTTGCAACACTCCAATGGCAACTACAACCAAGCTTGATAAGGACGAACAAGGTAAAAATGTTGATATTAAATTATATAGAAGCATGATAGGAAGTCTTTTATGTTTGACGGCAAGTAGGCCGGATATCATATTTAGTGTGTGTCTTTGTGCTAGATTTCAATCGTGTCCTAAAGAGTCTCATCTTATTGCGGTAAAACGCATTATTCGTTATATTAAGGGCACTATTAGAATGGGTCTTTGGTATCCGAAAACTAGAGATTTTTTAATGACTAGCTATTCGGATGCCGACTATGCGGGTTGTAGAGTAGATAGAAAGAGTACTAGTGGGACATGTCAATTTCTTGGTAATTGTCTTGTTTCATGGTCCTCTAGGAAACAAAATTCCGTAGCTCTCTCAACCGCCGAAGCGGAGTATGTTGCCGCGGGGGCTTGTTGTGCACAAGTCCTTTGGATGAAACATACTCTCCTTGATTTTGATTTGCACTTTGATCATATAAAAATATTTTGTGATAATACTAGTACTATACACATGACCAAAATGCAAATCAACATAGTAAGACCAAGCACATTGAGATTAGATATCACTTTCTTAGAGATCATTTTGAGAAAGGTGATATAGATATTGATTATGTTTCCACGGATTTACAACTAGCCGATATTTTCACTAAACCTCTTGATTTTGCTAGATTTTCGTTTATTTGTGGAGAACTTAATGTTTGTATTATTGAATAGACATGTTTTTCATAACCCTTTTTGATGTATGACAAAAAGGGGGAGAATAAGTTTACATGACAAAAATAAGTTCATTTGGTCTTGGTTCCATATGAATTTATATGCTTTAATTTTAAAGATTTGTTTTATGAGTTTTATGTTTATGTATGTATGAGTTTTTGAATTCATGTATTTTGAGAATTCTTGTGTTTTAGTTGTTTTGGTATTTTTGGTATCAAGAGCAATTTTGTGTTTTATATTAGTTTCAATAATTGGTGCATCATTTCAATTATTGGTATCTAGAGCATATTCTTGTGTTTTATGTATAGCATAATTTGAGGGGGAGTTTTCTCCTCCCTATATTTTTGTTAATAGCCTATTTGTTTTGTCATCATCAAAAAGGGGGAGATTGTTGGCCCAAGAGGTTACACTCTCCAATTTTTTGTGTTTTGATGATGACAAACCAAATTAGAGCTATTTGGTACTAATAAGTTTGTTAAGATAAGTTTCAGGTTTGTACCATGTTTAGAGACCATTCGCTTAGCTATTGCAAGAACTTCTAAGTTCCACAAAGCAAGGAAGGCAAATTGCACATCAAGGAAGGATCATAGAAGAGAAGGCACTAGCAAGGCATTGGATGGCTCAAAGACTTGAAGATAGCTCAAGAAGTCTTCATGTAATTTGTTTTTCAGTTTATACTATGTTAAAGAATAGTGGATAGGTTTGAAGCTCTATCACACACGTTTTTGCGCACATGCTCATTCCAAAATAATTTCTTATAAATTATACAAAAATATTTTGCATACAAGTTTTTGCCTACAAATACATCTTTATGTTTAATTCTATTCCCTGTTCAAAAGTATTTTTGTTAAAATCAAAATCCTCTTTATTTTCTTTTCCAAAAATGATTTTTGACCTGATCCGGTCGACCGGGACAGTCGACCGAGTCTGTGTCAGTCTGGTCCGGTCGACCGGACCAGTCGACCGCAGTTCTGGCAGAGGCACGTATCAGTGTGCATGTCTGCCAGTCGACCGGGGCGGTCGACCGAGATATTGTTTTTGCTCACAGGTTTTCTCAGTCGACCGGGTCGGTCGACCGTTGGCCTATAACGGTCGTATTTTTGAACTACCGGTCGACCGGCCCAATCGACCGATGTATCCGTTGAACAGTAACGGGCAGATTTTTAGTAAGCTGTTTATTTTTGTCTTTTGTGTTTAAAAATTCGTTTAAGGATATATTTTGATCTAATTACCTCCTAAACATCAGTAATTATGTTTTATCCCTTAACCCTAGCCCTCTCCTATAAATAGGGGTGTTTGGGGAGAGATTTGTTACAACAATTTTTGCTAGAAAATTCAAAAGTTTAAGGCTTTCAAAAGAGACTTGTTTCTTGGTTTTTGTGCTGAATTTCTCACTGATTTTCTGAAGGGTTTTCAAATACTCTCTGATTTAATTTTCTTTCTTCACTTACAACAGAGCTTCATTCCTACTCAATATTCTCTAAGGACCTTTGTAAGGGAAGAGATATTTGAAAGAGAGAGTTTGTGGTCTTTTGACTACCAAGGAAATTACTTGTTCTTGAGATTGTAGGAGTTGGGTACTCCATTGTATTTGAGATCTTTGTGATATTGGAAGTGGTCGGAATCCTTCTGGGGAAGGCGGGGAGTAGAGCTGGGTGCTCGAACCTCGATAACATATCCTTGTGTTTGCGATTGGTTTACATTCTTGCAATTCTTACTCTACTTTGATTGCACTTATTACTTGCTCATCATATTCATTGTCATACTTACTTGCTTGCATTCATCTTGTGATTCTTGTTTAGCTTTAAATTTTTATTTGCCCTTTGATTAGCATTGTCACCTATTCACCCCCCCTCTAGGTGACTTTTCACCTGTGTCCCTAGTTTTGGTACGTGGGTTCATTTCACTTCGGGGACTTTCCAGATGTGCTCAGATTCAGGTATTTTCATCTGGATATTTGTCTGACGTGCACAAGGGTCTAGGTTCAATGTATCTTCTAGAAGATCCCTTACTTGGCCTCCAAGAAATGCGAATTTAATTACCCGAAAATGGGTTTAATTAAGCTCTTATTACCTTTTTGCCCTTAGACTCTTGATTTATCTGCAAAGTAGACCAAAACACAATTAGAAATCATATTTTATTTATAAATTGGTAGAAAAATGTTATGTAATAATGCAGAACTGTAGACTAATTACACCCTCACACTTATCTTTTTGCTCGTTACGAGCAAAACAAGAAAAGAAAAACTATGCCACAAATGTTATTACACCACTTTCGCAGGTGATGCGATTACACTGAGCGTGTGTAACAAGCTGTTAAACCTCTAGGTTTTCCCTAGAGGAGGAGTTTTGTCTCCTGAATATTTTCAGCAGATTACACCCACAAAATCTATAAAGAAAGAGGACAAATGTTAGTATTTTGAAAATGCATTATGAAATAGAGACAAGCTTACAAAATATTTTTGCAAAAATATAAGCGATCTAAGGTCATAAGTCCACCAAAAATTATTCTTCTTTAAACTTAATTTTTATGCAAGATCTTGTCTTCAATTAATATAAGAATTCAAATTGGATTGAATATTTTATCCTTCATAAAACCTAGATACTATGCACTTTGTGACAGTGAAGATTTCTGGGATTTCAACTCCAACCATCAAGCAATTTATTTATATATATTTATATTTTTTTCTTTTTTTTCTTTTCTTAGTTTTTTTAGGCTTTCTAGTTTACCCGGATAATGAGCCTTTAACTGATGACTCCCATATCAGATGGTCTTGGGGCACCATATGAGAAAACATCTCTCGAGTTTAAGGACTCGAGTAAACAAGGCCACAAAATTAAGAAAAATTATTTATTTTTTATGATCACCGTTAGGCGTGAATAATCATACTTCTTGAGGCATAGCTATCCAGCTTAATAAGTGATTTTTTTCTTCATATATAATTATTTTTTATTTATTTTTATTTTATGACATTTTAGGTCTTTGTTTCCATCCCAAAATATGTAAGTGTGAAGTGCATACTATCTAAGGAAAAAAATTCAAGATAAATTATCTCTCAATTTATCTTACTTAGCCTATAATTTAAACAAGATCTATTATTTCGACTAGGCTTAAGATGTCATAATTAAGGTTTTCTTAATTTCTAAGATCATCATAATTTTCTTTAAAATAGATCAAAACTTTGTCGCTTGTTTCAAAAAGTTTTTAAAGAAAGAGAAAAATCTTATACAAAAAAAAAAGATTAAACTCTCCCCCATACTTATCTCATGCATTGTCCTCAGTGCATCATGAATGTATGTATGCATGAAACAAATAGAGAGAGAAGGAAAATCACCTCAAGGGGGTGGTTCCGGTGGTGGTCTGACTTGTAACGGTCCCAAATTTAATTACCTCAAAATCCATAATCATCAACCTTATTGCTCGTTAATCAGAATATACTAAAGAAATTTTAGCAGCATCTCCTCTGAAATATAGACTCCATCTCAATACAATAATTTAGATTTCAGCTAACATCAGCCTACTTATAAATCTGATTTTCATCATATAGTTCATCTCAAGGTCCACCAAATAAACATATACATAAGAGTGCTTCTCTGATATAATATTCTAACTCACAGTGACTAATAACATCAGAGTTTATAAAAAGAATCACACTCTACAATAAGTACATATGTCATCTCAGGAGAACATCATTGCAGCTCTAAGTCAGACCTTCGCCTTGCCGTGACCTGAAAATATCAATCTGTGTGGGTGAGCTCAACAGCTCAGTGAGTGAAGTCATTCAAAATAGAGTTTATATTATAATACCATTGTGATTCAAGTATGATGCAGTTGAACAATGTCCAGAATCAGTTTCAATACTTTCTACTTATGGTTGATACTGTAGCTTATGAATCATAGACTCTTTCTATTATCTGATACTTTTTATATGTATTCTTCTGGGTACACATGACCAATATTTCATTAACTTACAATCTCAATGATTTTGCAATCCTTGACCTACTCGTTAGTCTCTTATAATCACCTCTCATGTTTCTAATTTGTAACATGTTCGCATTTCATATATAGTCAAGGTCACAGCACAACACTTGGAGAGCCTAATCACAGCACTACTCTTGGAGGGCCTAATCTTACTCACTAGATTAGTTATAGTTCAATATTGTACCTACCCCAATATACATATGACATCACACACTACTCATGATAGTATCCAATTATAACTATGTATTCATATAAGAAGAAATACGAGACACTCACATTCATATACTGGATGTCACAACAATCTATTTACTCGATGTCATAGACAACTCTATGCATACACTAGGTGCCATACATATTAATATCCTTAATTCGGATATCATAAACAATCATATCCATACACCGGATATCATAAACATACATATGCATATACTAGATGCCATACCTATTAACATTCATAATTCAGATATCATAAACAATCATATCCATATATCAGATATCATAAATATACATATACTAAGTGCCATACCTATTAACATCCATAATTCGGATATCATAAACAATCATATCCATATACCGGATATTATAAACATACATAAGCACATACTAGGTGCCATACCTATTAACATCCATAATTCAGATATCATAAAAAATCATATCCATATACCGGATATCATAAACATACATATGCAAGCATACTTCAATAAAATAATATCAATACTCCCCTTCGATCACCTCCAGTTCAACCCGGTCCCTTCCTCCGAAATAATAAACAACAACAATACTCCTCTTCGGTCACCTCCGGTTAAATCTGGTCCCTTCCTCTAATACAATAAATAACAGCAATACTCCTCTTTGGTCACCTCCGGTTAAACTCGTTCCCTTCCTCCAATACAATACATGACATCATATACATACTTATGTACATTTCTTATTACACAGGTATTCACATACATACCGACGTGTCACACAGTCAAGTTCATTCGATTTTATTTCTTAATTCGTTAGTTTCGAGGAATTCTTATTATATTTAAGAGGTACCAAATGCACACATAATGCATTCAACTTAGTGATCCCCAATGTCATACCAGTCAAGTTCTGATTCATAGTATCAGTATTCACTTTTCTTAATCATAATACATATTCACCTTTTATCATTTTGTTAACATCTGGGATCCATCATCATTTGTCTCTTTTATCCTCAGGTAGACTACCTATTGGTTATAAATTGATTTAATTCAGAATTTTCTCTTTACTTCTGATACAAGTGATAGTTACACGATAATTCTGGTATCACATGAATTATTAACAGTTTTAATATTATAATTATCCTTTATTTCAATCAAGGACTGATTTAATACTTTTGTTTGGTACAACCCAATTTACCCCAGGTTCCACCAATACCGGTGTTAACGCTGCTGACTTCTATACAACATATTTTGTTGTTGCTTACTTCTATTTTCTAGTTCCAAAGCACATAGTCAATTACTAGTCAAATCATCCTCTGCGTTCGCATATGAATCAAACCACACACATATATACATGCACACAAATACACATATCACTTACCAATACTGAATTACTAATCTCATTGACACGACGCTCAATCTTTTATCTGTATCACAATTTTCAATTGTTAAGGTAATTATCTGACTCTTACTAGTTGATATAATCGGTGTCACTGTAAAGATGTAACTTTCAAGCCTAACAGAGGATTCTGATGTTCTGATAAATCAATTACAAGGATACCTAAAAGTCTCCAGTGTATAGAGTGGGCATAACAAAATACTAGTTCAATCTATCGATATTTATTTTGTTGATATCGAATTATCCATCTCTAATCGATATACTTAATGTTAAGTTGTCAGATTTACTCAATACTGACTTTAACTAGTTTTCACCAGTTTAATTACTCACTTGATACTTATACCTCATTATCGGTCACCCATTATCTGATAATCATCATACTTGATCTTATTTAGTGATTTTTCATTAGTAATTATTGATCGCTTAAAAAGTACAATATCTACTTACAAGTTCCAGTCCAAAGGTATTATTTTTCCACCTCTCATCAGGCTTAATAAATCTTAGTTATTTGTCCATCCAATTTGCTTTTAGTTGCATCGATTAACAACTTAACCGATATATATAAATAAGTAGGCTATCCGCAGACCTTTGATGCCTCAAGTGTGCAAGTTGATACACAAAATCACGTTATGAGCATATATATCGTGAAACACAACAGATACGAAAATAGTATTTGTAAGATCAATACCCAACAAACTACATAATATTTGAGTATCCCGTGTACTTAGCTTAACAATAAACTTTTGATATTCAATTTATTTATCAAGCATGTTCGGTAGTACTAAGAATTCAGTTGCTCTAATTCAGTTTATTATCAATTACTTTGATCAGTTCCATCATCATCGGTTCACGTTTATAGTTGATAATTAACCGAAATGTCCTGATCTCATCCGAGTTATCAATATTAACAAAACCTTCAATAATTTAACCAATACGCTATTTCTATCATACTGCATCAATTACATATATCCCATTTAATAGAGTTTTCTATATCACGGTCACATCGAGTTACTCGAAGATAATTTTCAATTTCATTTGCTTAGTTCAATTCTAATATCAACTTCAGATTCTGCTTATACTAGTATCAACATAACCAATTCTATAATTATCCAATCATGGTTGATAGGTCTCAAGTGATCTTTTATCTTAACTAATTTCTAATTATCTCTTATTAATAAATAAACATTCATGATCTGTAATCGATTCCCCGTTGTCGCTGTTTAATCTACTCACTGGGTATATCAGTGTTAACCAACTACCATCCGATTATTATTATCCATACTATTACTTTCATAACAGATTGGACATCACTTGCATATAATATCAATCTTCATTTAACTATCATCATTATTATATTAATGTCAATACACCTGCAATCACAGTCTGTAATAGAATCGGAGGTAAACTTTACCCACTTAATGATTTTCAGGTTGAGTGACATCAATATTCATTACAGACGGGTAGATAGTATTAACTGAAATTTATACTTTACCATTTCTATCAGAACCCAGTACTTAATTGTTCGATTCTCAATCCTAGTAAATACTCGCAACATATACATGATGCTCAAAATTTCACAAACGCATAACTTATGTGACATTTGTCTATGTGCAATCATTTTTAATACTCTTACAGGCTCTTAATGGTCATATTATATGAACTTTAAATAACAATTCTCAATTTGGTATCATACTCGTGTTATGTTCTCACACACATATACGTAACATATCCGTGATTCATTATTCGGATACCCTATTTGGATTTCGTTCCATAACACCAATTCACCTTTATAATAACTATCACAATCATCTTTTTAATGATGTAATCTCTTAGTTTCAATGAATCAATATTAACAGTAATTTTCCAATAATAATTATTTCTAAATTGGGAAAAAACGGACTTGAGTTAGGACTTACCACGTATACCGATAAATTTTGAACACCCAATATCGTATACGGATACACAAGATGTATAGCTCTCGTTTTCACGATCACAACGGCTCAAGAATCGTCCGAATCTAACTTCGGATGGCCAAGATATCGTTCAGAAACCAAAACCAATATAAAAGGTTAGATACGTAATAACTGAAAGTTTTCAGGGGGCTGTTTGTAATTTTTCAGGGCCCCAAAATAATTATTCAATCTTATAGGGGATAAAATAAAATTTATCTTATTTAAAGAATGGGTTGGGTGCATAACGGGTCGGGTTTGGGTTAAACCTGAACCCAAACCCGTTATGGGTTTTACCCATTACAGCAGACGCAGCAGCAGCCACCTGCTGCTGCTGTTCCTCGCGCCGCCCGCACTGTCGCCTCGCCGGCCACTGGCCGCGCTCTGGCGTCACCGCCGGCGGGGGTCCCAACGCGAGAGAGAGAGAGAGAGAGAGAGAGAGAGAGAGAGAGAGAGAGAGATGGGGGTAGGGGCTGGTGCTTCCCCCCCACTACCGGCCCCGCGCCCGGCCGCCGGTCAGTCCGCCGGAGAGAGAGAGGGGAGGGGGAGAGAGAGAAGAAGAGAGAGAAAAAGAGAGAGAGAGAGAGAGAGAGAGAGAGAGTATTCCTCTATTCATAATGATTTATAAAAATGTAAATCCATTCCGGGATTTCCACAATGAATTACCGAAAATTATTTAATACGGAAACAATTAGTTTAAAAAATCATAAGAATTCAAAGAAAAATATTTCTAATCCAAATGAAAATATTTTAGCCCAGAGTTTACCAATCCGGGTGTTACATGATTGGTTCACAAAATGCGGCCCAATCCAACTTGCGTGAGTTTGAAGGAATCCACCAGAGACCTTTATACTACAATCCACTAAAATGATATATAAATGAATGATTTTTATTAAGAATTTTTACCCCATCTAATTTTTAAATTTTTAAAATAATTTCAGAGTCATTATTTTCAACACCTTTGTCCCAAAATGGATTATGAAAAGATGGAATAATTGATTTGGACTCAGGAAGTATAGGAACTGATATTGACTCAGGAATTTGACTTAAATCAAGTAAAGGTTCAGGAGTCAAAATTGGTTTAGGAATCAGGTCCAAATCAAGAAGTTGAAACTCAAGTCCACATTCCTTCCCCCACAATGAAATATGACTTTCTAAGGTGATTCAAGTTCAAGAATGACAGGTATAGGAATCAAAACTTGACTCTAAAATGTTGCTCAAAATAGGAGTCAATATTGATTCAGGAATTTGAACTGGATCACAAATTTGAGGATCGAAGTCACATTTCTCATTAAGTTTAATTTCATAAAAATGAGAACTTGCCAATTTGTCAATGGGACTTTCAAAAGTATGAAATTGGTTAACTTCAATTTGTTGATCTTAAAAGATTGGTGATTCAATCTCACGATGGACAGGCACATGATCCAATACTGACTCGAGAAAAGGCCTGAAATTAGATAAAATACCTCAGTCATTATTGAATCAGGAAGTGAAATTGAATTACCAAGTTTAGGTTCAGGATCATATTCATGCTCAAATTCAATCTCAGGAAAGGGATAACTTGCCAACATGTCAACATGGTTTTCAAAATTTTGATGTTGGTCAAGTTCAAATGAGTGTGCTGAAATTGAATCTTGGTTTTCAAAACAACATGATTCCTGATATAGATCGATAGAGTTAGAGATATCTGGATTGGTCAAAGGTTGATAAGAGTGAGTTTCTTCATTCTTGTGAATGTTGACCAATTAACTCAGTTGTACTTCTAACCTATCAATAGACTGGTAAAAGATTTTTGAAATTGTTGTGACGTCTCATGCAAGATGTTTTACTCTTTTCTAGCTCAGATTTTTCATCGAATGGTTGTTCTAGAAAGAGAGTGTAGGAATCTTGATTTTGGAAAAATTGTGAAGATTGTGAGTCCAATAAGTTTTGAGATTATCTCTCGGACTCACGCAAGAGTTCCTCAGTCAATTCTAAGATGGATGTTTGATCATTTTGAAGAGGTGGGACTGAGTAAGACTCTTGAAATTATTGTGGAATTGGGGAGACCAACATGTTCTGAAATTATCGCTCAGCCTCTTGCAGGTTAGATTCTATACTCTTTTCTAACTCGGATTTTTTTTTCAATTGGAAGTTCTAGAAAAGGAGTATAGGAAGTAAAATTGAGAAATGAATATTGTAAAATTGTGGATAAGGTGGTTGAAAATTGAACTCGGAGGAGATGAATCCCCATTGACTCTGTGAAGAGTTAAAATTATTTTAGAAATTATGGTCATAAGATTGGGGGTATGGATTGTATTGATTCGGATAAGTCCAACCCGGTGTATTTGGTTGGTTCATATTGTAAAAGGCCGGGTTGGAATTATCCAAATTAAATGGAGTTGGTGTGAAATATGGATTCATAGCAGGATTGGAAAAAATTTATTGTTCAATTCCATTTCACAAACAATCACAAACAAAAAAGAAAAGTAAGCAACAAACAAAACGAAAAGAAAAATCAAAACCAAGCCTATATTAAGGTTGACCTAGACCTAGACGACTCCTAACTGGTCAATTACCCGGGAGAGGTTGTTGTATGAATCCAACCACAAGCTAATCGGCCAAGTAGGGGCAAAATACAGTGGGAGGTATCCGTGCGTAAGCAACGGGCCTTAATTACGCCAAATCACGGTATCTTCGAGGCGTAACCTCTTAGTCCCCAACCTTAATACCAATTTCACAAGAGTAAAATTCAAAATAAGTTCCACCCTTGGTCAATCTCTTAATGAGTCCGAGATGTCCCTAGGGGCCAACGTCTATTAATTTTTATTAGGGTTTGGGTTGTGTGAGTGGGGAGGTGGTTTTTGGGCTAAGGAAGGGTGATGAAATCCCCACCTTATCTTGTATTAGGTTTTGCCCTTAATTTCAATTCGTGCAAGTGTGCAATATAGACAAGAATAACACATAAAGCGAGCAAATCACCCACGTGTTTGTCCTATGCTATATGCAATATCATATGTATACCTCATTCCAGATCACAACAATAGAACAAAATACAGTATATTGGAATTGAATTGACACATGCCTAAATGCAAATGTCTAAACCGTTTTAAAGCGTCCAAATACCGTATTTTAGTTCTTTAATTTATTAAGAGTGTAGACAATCAAATCAAAAATTGACAGCAGAATATAACAATATATGCAACTTGCAAAGTCCCTGCAAAAGACAAAGTATAAATGCCACAAACTTGCCGCGTCTTCGTGGCTTTTCTTTGATTTCTGCGGTAAAGTTTTAGAAGCAAGCTTTTTGCTTTCTAAAGCAGGAAGAGGCAAGTAAGAGTAGACTTCTGCAATGTAAAAATTCTATAAAAATTGCCCTGTACACCAAAACAGAGAAGAAAATGTTAACAAAAACGTGAGTTTAAACCATTCCCATTCTCTGCAACAGTGCCAAAAGTTTGATCAGAACGAAACCAGCACTTGAAAAAGTGTCTTTATGAAATCAGTGTAATTATATATGTGTGCTAATGTTCCCTCGATACTTTCATTATAGCATTGGCTCAACGGGTCGAATCCACAGGGACGTGAGGCGATAGAAGTATTAACAGTCCGTTCACGTGTTATGTTAACAAGTCTTCTTTGTTAAAGAATTAGAAAAAGAAAAGAAAAGAAAAGAAATCCGGAAGTGATAGGTGGAGAAGGCGATAAAACGGCGATGTAAAAATAAAAGAGAAGTAGTTTGAAAAATAAAATAGAAAAGAATATGAAGCTTGTGGTAAAGAAAATGAAAATAAAGGTGAACAAAGAAGATGGTAAAAACAATGATGAAAAGATAAAGAAGAGTTTTGAAATCAATTTTTAAAACAAAATAAAAAAGAAGGGAGAATACTATGAAAGAAATCTCATAGCTACTAACTACTAATTTCTCCACTAACCATGCTAACCTCTTAGTGATAGTTGCCTCACATAGATCCTTGGCCATCACTAGTCCTTGGCTTCAAGAGATGATACAAAGCATGACTCATAAGATTGTTCTTCTTCATTCAAATAACACATCCATACCACACAATAAGTTGCAAGCTACTATTAAATCATCAAAACCGGTTAGAGGTGAGCATGAAATAAAGAAGACATTGCAAGTTAGCAAGTTAGTAGGTTAGATGTTATGAATGTTAGAATGTTAGAACCCATCATCATGAGCCATTAATGGCTCTTGCAAGAGCAAAGCCTTGAAGAGGCTATTAGATTCATGTGAATTATCAAGTAAGTGGTTAGATGGTTAGTGGTTAGTATTTAGATTGTCATGAGAAGAAAAATTAGTTAAGCATCATGTAGAAGATGGAGAAGATTACAATGGAGAAGAAAGGAGACACCTTTACATAGATTGTCACTATCTATTACATCAATCTCTCTCTTTCTCTCTCTGAATCTCTCAGCCCTAATATATGAATCTAAGAGAAAAATAAAAATACAAAAGAAAGAACGCCTACACTACACTAAAAGATAGAAAACCTAACCTATTTTCAACTGCCCTCGTTTCAGCCAAACCCTGCAGTATTTATAGGCAAAAGGAGGTTTCAGATGATGAGATAAGGCCACGCGTCGAAAATAGATATGTGGGCCCACCGTAGGGCGGTGAAAACGCGGCAAAATCAGGGACCTAGGTCCCTAGTTTTGGTGCTTAGGTTCGTTTTGCTTCAGGGACTTTCCAAATGTGCTCAGATTCGGCTATTTTCATCCAAATATTTGTCTGACGTGTGCAAGAGTATAGGTTCAATGTATCTTCTAGAAGATCCCTTACTTGACCTCCAAAAAATGCGGATTTAATTACCTGAAAATGGGTTTAATTAAGCTCTTATTACCTTTTTGCCCTTAGACTCTTGATTTATCTGCAAAGTAGACCAAAACACAATTAGAAATGATATTTTATTTATAAATCGGTAGGAAAATGCGATGTAATAATACAGAACTGTAGACTAATCACATCGCAAGTTAAGAGATCTAAAATTGACTTACTCCGTGAGAATTTTTATATGCTTGAAAATGAAAGTATAGATGAGATGCTCACTCGGTTCACCAAGATCACTAATGGTTTATCTTCTTTAGGTGATACCATTGACAATCACCAAAAGATCCGAAAGGTCATTAGAGCTCTTCCCAAACTTGAAAAGTCAAACAACAACCCTCAAGGAGCTCAACGATAGAGAGGAGATGGACTTCTCCGACATCATTGAAAATTTCAAAATCTATGAGATGAAAATGAAGGTGAGAGAAGAAAGGGGACCCAAAGAAGAAAGTGATAGCTTTCAAGGCTACTCCATCATCTTTTGATGAAGAAGAATCGTCGAAAGATTGTGATGAGGATTTTTCCATGCTCATTAGAAAAGTGGGGAAAATGTTTTGCAAGAAAGGAAGACAAAGCAACTTCCGAAGAGGAAGACATCAAGAAAGATTTGAAAAGAAGAAGAAGGAGATGGGTCTTTACTTTCATTACAAGAAGACGAGTCATCTAATTTCAGATTGCCGTCATTTCAAACCACTACTCCGAGAATGTGCATAAGAAAAAGAAGGTGATGGTAACCACTTGGGATGATTTGGAGACGAATTTTGAAGAGGAGATTGACGCAGCACACGTTTGCTTCATGGCATACGGTGAAGAAGCTTCCAAGGTAAATCTCAAAATCTTCTCAGAAGATAATGATTTAACTATGGATGAACTAGCATAATTTTTTGAAGAATTACAAAATAGATATGAAATGTGTCTTGCACAAAATAAAAAATTGAAAAAAAATGATTTTCTAAAGAATAAGCTAAAGATTATTTTTAATGAGAAAAATGACTTATCCATTTCTTTTACGAAAATGAAAAAGATTTTGATAAATACAAACTTGTTTGTAAGGATAAAAGCCCCAACAGTACTTTTAACAAAAATAAATTTTTGGATATCCAAAAATGTACTGATGTTTTGGATACCACCTTGAAAAGTGTGCTTTTGATATGAACAAATTTGCATCTATGTTTCCAAAGGAAAAAGTCCAAAGGAAACATACATCTCATTCATCTAACACTCACCATGAAAAATATGCACACGTACATCAACATAAGCATGCTTTCATGCAATAGCAAAGTGTACACATGTGCACATTGCGATCACAAAGGCCATTTAGCAAAATTTTGTTATGCTAAGTTAAATATGCTAAATAAAAATATATGGGTTCAAGAAAATACTAAACCTATAGGACCCAAAAAGATTTGGATACCAAAGAACACACCAAACTTGATTGATGCAGGTGTGTCATCCTCCTCCAGGATATAGGGGGAGATGGTGCCTTGGTGGTAGATGCATCGAAGCTCAACGGAACAACCATCACATTGCATCTCTATCAAGAGGCACCTATTTTGGAGATTGCCCATAGTTTGGTAACTTCTTCACTTGAAAATTTCATTTCTAGCGAGATCTATGTATGCATAGGATTAGCTAGTTTCTTTTTGTAGTAATATACTTTAGTTGTATAGACATGCCTATTCTTATTTTTGTATTATGCCTATAATTAAGCTAGTTTATTTACTTTGCTTTTATTCTTTACTAGCCCATGATTTGCTTGCCCATGTATAGAGTATTCTCCTTTACTCACTTGGTTAATAGATATATTTGGTTATATGTCTCTGTGTGTGTGTCTGTGTATATATCTATCTTATGTTTGGGTATTGTATTTAATACTTAAGCAATAAATCAAGATAGCAGTTACGCGCCTCAACTCTTATCTAGAGAAATGACGAGGAGAAGTTCAGAACCCGTAAAGGGTATTCGACTTCAATATCTTGTTTTAATAGCTTAATATATGAGTTAATTATTGAAAAAATATATATTGTTAATATAATAATAATAAAATAATATAAAACTTTTAGTTTCATGTGGTTTTCATGCCTATAAGATTTATGGTATTATTTTTATGTTTTATGTGTAAAAATTTATAAGTAAAAACTATTTTTCAAAAGCCCTAAAATCTTAGTTTTTTTTAAAACTGTTTTTTGCTGTCCCGGTCGACCAAGTTGACCTGGCATAAGTCCCGTCGACCGGGCGCTCGACCGGAATAGCCTAGTGTTCAAAAAAAATTTGACCTGAAGCCGTTCGACCGACCAGTCGACTAAATCAGACCAAGATTGCTCTCGGTTAGCCCCGGTCGACCGGGTGATCAACCGTGTGTCGGGTCTGGCTGTGGATAACCCGTTTTAAAAACCCTAAATACCTAAATTTCTCTCATTCTCTCTTCCTCCACTGTCACTCTCTCCCCTACCTCCCTATTTTCCCTCACCCCTCTCACTATAATCCTTCCTAATCACTTCTATTCCAAAATCAAACCCTAAAAATTGGTTGGATCTCTCTTCAGCACTCTAGATCTATTGTTTTCAAGGAGATTTTTTTGTTTTAAGGTATAATCTCTCTTCTCTTTAAATCTTCTTGATTTCATAGTTTTTCTAGTAATTTTTTTCATTTCATGCCAAATCCTTGTTTATCATTCTGAATATGTCAAAAAGGGCTAGATCTGAAAAGGGTAAAATACCTGAATCATCCTCCAACCCTTTTATTTCTCAAAATGCCTCTCATAAATTTTTGTAATTCACAATAAACATGTTATCTCTGGTAGAACTGTGGTACTCACTGATTTTGAGCACCTGAATCTGGCTACCATCTTGAGTATAAGCTCTCTTGAACATCTTGTTACCATTAAAGAACATGTCTATCCTGAGCTTGTACACTACTTTTACTCTAATATGACATTTTAAATAATCACGTCAGATCTAGAGTTCTGGGCAAGGACATAAAAATTTCTCTAGATCGATTTTCCCATCTGCTATATCTCTCCTGTGAGAGTGTAGATATTTATAATGTTGATCTTCATGAGTTTGATGATCCTGACAGTGAATCTGCCCTCACCACATCTTTGTTATTTCACGATGTTGAAAACCCCGCGGAGGTAAAGTGTTATACTCTCACCGCTCAAGTCCTACCCAAGATCGTGTTTTATAATCTCCTATCAAAATCAAGAGAATATATTCATGCACGGGGTTCTGCTCCCCTCTTGATCTAGTGCCTTCTGAAAGGCATTAGAGTTAACATTCCAAAACTCATCGTCGATTACATGGCCTCCGATCATCTCCTGATCCCAAACCTGCACTTGCCCTTTGAGTTGCTCATCATCCGCCTCCTAAAGCAACTAAATTTGATCTCTCCATTGAACGGTCCATCGATCCGTCAGTTGACATCAATAGAACTCTTCTAAAGAGAATGCGTGCTAGAGAGCGTGTTCCTGCTCCTCAGCCCCCTCTTATCACTCCTGTTGTTGTTCCTGGATCCTCCTCAGCCTTTTCTGCATTTTTTGATCCATAATTAGCCCTCTCTGCTCAACTTCGGAAGCATGACCCGAAGATGTCTACAAACTTTTAGAGGATGGATCAAAGAGTTGACAATGATCTGCAGTATATCTGTGCCTCTATTCGCTATCTCTAAACCTGTGTCGATGATACCTACAGTAAAAACGCTTGCCTGTTCCACTTCCGAGAGGCTACTTATAGCCCCTTCCTACATTAGCTCCTCCGTTTGATATATGGATACCTCCTTCAGCTCCTTCCGAGGCACCAGCTCCTCCAGAAGATTCCGACTTTCATGAGGATTGACTCTTTATGTTGATGACAAAAGGGGGGAGAGATTTTAAGGAGTTATCTTTGGGAGTTATCTTGGTGTTTTTGTGTTGGTCTTTATTTAAATTTTTATTCATGTACTTTTTATTTGTGGACATGTGTAGTATTTGATGGACATGTGTTTTTACGTGGTATGTATCTTGCTTTGAGGTTGGCATGAACCTTTGTATGGACAAATTTATGTTATAATATTTATCTCTATTGTCTTTATATCTCTTTCTTTCTGATAATATGTTTGATACATATATTCTGAGTGTGTGGTATGTGGTATATTTGTATTTTTAGTGTTTCCTTTATAAACCGACAATCTGTCACTTGTAATTGGAGGTTGGAGGCTATTGGTTGGATGGAGGAAACCGTTTGTGCATACACCATTGTAATTCTGTATTCTTGGTATGCATAGATGGGTTGCATAAGAGCTTGATTGACATATCTTATTCATATGCTTTTATTGATGCATTTAACTTTTATGTCACATTCTGATATATGCATGTGTTTAGGGGAACTTTGCTTGAAGTCTCATACCAAATTATTTGTGATAACTACATGTGTTTTGTCATTATCAAAAAGGGGAGATTGTTGGCTCAAAGGCCATTAGCCCTAGTTTTGATAATGACAAAACATATGCAGTTATATTTTTAACAATTTTGTTTAACAAAGTTTCAGGTTAACTATTTGTTGCATTTCGGCTCCATCACAAGACTCATATATTTGGAGGCTAAAAAGATATAAATCCCAGAGCCTAAGCACATAGAAGAGCTCAAGGATCAAGAAGACTATATCAAGATTTGTATTTTCACTTTTTATATTTTAGATAGAATTTATAGTCGTTTGTTAAAATCAAGATGATATAGGTTGATAGCTTTTGGGATTGACACACACACACACACATATTTCATACTCCTTTGTGTTTTTAACAAGAGTTCATAACTATATCCTTTATCATTTTCAAAATCGAGTTTCGGATAAGCAAGTTTCAAAAAAATCAGGTTTTTAATTTAGAAAAGAATTTTGACAAAATTGGTTCTAACTTTTTTTTTGTTGATTCATGATCACATACTGATTCTTCAAGTCCATAGAACTGTATTTTGTGTTTAAAAGTCAAAAGTTATTTTATCGAAAAAGAATGGTTTCAAAAAGATTTTCATAACCTACCTTTTGCCCATTGTCAGTCGACCGACTGGTCGACCGTAGGCAGATCAAATTGCTCTGTCGGTCGACTGAGCGGTGGATCGACATGCACCAAAGTGCATGTGTACACTTCGGTCGACCGACTGCAAGAGCTTTGCTCTCAATTTGGTCCAGTCGACCGACAGAGAGTTTTACTCTCTGGTTGGGAACAACGGTCGACCGTCCGGTCGACCCCTATCCCCAACGGTCGAAAATCCAACCATTGGTGGTCAATTGGCGATCGACCGGCCGGTCGACCGACAGAAGACTTTTCTTCTATGATTTTCCAATGGCTATATTCTGTTTTGTCTTTTTTTGGGTCTTTTTCCAACGGCTCTTTTGGGTTTTCTACTCATGTTCTCATCCCCTATAAATAGTGAGACTGTGGAATAACTCAATAACA
The DNA here is from genome assembly GCA_038442645.1 of Agave tequilana. NCBI lineage: Eukaryota > Viridiplantae > Streptophyta > Magnoliopsida > Asparagales > Asparagaceae > Agave > Agave tequilana. Next base: position 132,597 of record JAVJIF010006913.1, read on the forward strand.
AGATTTCTAAAGCTTAGATCAAGTTTTTACAAGTTTTAGATTTTTCATAAAAGATTTCTTGTTAAGCCAAAATTTCAAATTCTTATTTTTAGCTTAACCCTCCCTGTACATATCTACAAGCTATTTTCATTACACAATCCTAAAGAGTTTCACCTTCTCATGTTGATTATAAGATTGTGCTTGTGAGCCATTTGTGATCAAGTGTTGATCACCATTTTTCTTCTATTGAGAAGTTGTAGAGGTTGCGGGCTCAAGTGAGCTAGTGAAGCCCGTGTTGGTGTTGCGGCACCGCGAGAGAGGACTAGCGAGTCCATTGAGTTCTAGTGAGAACTTGTAAACGGTTGATAACCTACTGAGATCGGTCATAGTAGAAATTCTTCATAGTGTTGAAGGTGGGGACGTAAAGCAGTATCTCGAACCTTGAAACAAATCATTATGTTTGTGAGTGCTTACTCTTTCTCTCTTCTCTCTACTCTCTCTTTATTTACTTGCACTCTAATATTGTTTACTTATTTGCAAGTATTTCTTAAGTTGAGATTGATATTTGCTAGGTTGCTAGCAAGTGATTTTTAATTCTGCATTATTTGCCATTTAGTATAACCATCACCTATTCAACCCCTAGGTGATTTTCATTTGCGTCTATAAGGCCTGTGTTCAGTTTTTTCTTCAGCAATCAGTTCAAAAGTATACTGGCAAAAGCAGTTGATGATTTTTCCCTATTTAACAGTACATTAACAACCAGCTCAAAGCACCGATGAGGTTTAGACTGCGTATCTAGATACTCACGACGATCATCTCTGGTGGCTTCAAAGAGTTTAACAGTACACTCATGAAGATCGAGATCCTGACAAGATCAAACTCAAGGTTTCCAGTCTAGTCTTGAGAGTTTGCTGACAAACAAAAGTTCAAAGTGTTTTAAAACCCGTCCCAATCAACCGCGGAGTTTCAAAAACTTTGGAGGGAGTTCTATAAACTGTCTAAAAATCACAAACAAGTCATCAAATGCAGAGTCTATACTTCAAACACAAGACTGATCAAAGTCATGGATGCAGTGCCAAGACGCGGGGCTTGATGCCTGCGTCCAGCATCACGTCAATGAGGAAACGCAGAGTTCGAAGCCAGCGTTTCAGCACCACTCCGTGCCAAAAACGTGAGGCTCAAAGCCTGTGTCTGAGTGCCCAAACATGGGGCTCAAGGCCCGCATCCAACATTATCTCAATGGCTAAACGCAGAGCTCAAACCCGCGTTTCAACTGCAAGTGAGCCTGCATCTCAGTTATAACTGCTCTCAATACTGAGTCAATTACTACCCACGTAATGAGGGGAGTTAACCCTTATCATGGAGAATTTTTAGGGGACAATTTTACCCCTAGAATCCCATATAAATAGCTAAAGCTGCTATTGAAAAGGAGGGATTTCAATTGATTGGCATTGGTATATTCTAATCAAACAAAATCCAAGGAGAGGATTACCAAGAGTTCAACTCTTCTACACAAACTTGCTGTGTTCAAGTTCTGCCCAAATCTCTTTGAGATTTCACTTGATAGGAGCTGTGCTATACCATCAGTGATCAAAGGAGAAAAATTTAAAGAAGGTTGACATTCACCCGGTCAACGGAAGACAAGATTCACTTTCCACCACTACGTAAAGAACTCGGCATTAAATAAAAAGGAGATTTGAGCTTGAATATCTCCTCTCTCTTGTAATTGAATTTTTAAAATTATTGTAATCTTTATTGATTCAAGAAAATTTTGCAATACATATTTTCAATTTTTTGACACATACAACATTACCCGAGCTTCTCTAGCCTTGGAGGGCTGCCCCGAAGTGTCTGTCGAACCGGCAGCCACGTCCGACATCAACTCCACCATCGCCTTCTCATCAGACTTATCGAAGTTAAGCCTAATTCTATTCTGCAAAAGAGAAACAAGTATCAAAAATAGACACATCAGACAGAAAGCCAAAGAAAGCAGAAATTTACCTTGAGGCGTGAAGAGGGTGAGGATTGAGCTAGGGTCCTCTCCTTCTTGGTAGGAACCATCTGACCTAAAACTCTTGACCTCCCGAGGACAACAGCTACGGGGCTCTTCTCTAAGGCGGGGACCCCGGGTCAGCAGCAGGCTGGTTCTTACCCGAAGCAAGCACCTTAGGAAGAACTGGGGGAACATCAGGATGGTTGGGGTCTAATAGCCAGCTCCAGTTGCGGTAATCCCGATTGACGGCCATCAGCTTTCGCAACTTCATCTCGATATCAACGTTTGGACAAAGCCCATTTACGAGAGACCTGGCCCAAATTTTAGACGATCAGGATGGCACCACACTCATCCTTCGATTCGGCTCCCCACGAATCAGACACCCAGACCACGATATCTCGCATGCCATGGTCGATATCGACCATATTGACGATAATCTTATCAAGTCCGCTCAGGGGGACAAAGTAGCGAGCATCTTGAAGGGTCCTCCTTAGCGCATATGCCGTGTTGAAGACTTCACTCTAGCACGCCATGGGAGCATACAAAGCATAGAGGGGCTCGAACCCTAGTACCGTGCGCCAGGCCGCCGCTGACAATTGAGAGGGTGTGACCCTGTAAAAAGGCAGAACACTGCGGATAAACCTCATCATCAGCAGTTTCAACCCCAACGCCAAATCTGGGGATGCATATGTAATCATTAGGTGGAGCTTTGGAAACGTCAACACTATGGCGGCAAAACTCGATTCTGATCCCCGAGTTCAACTGAAAGCCATACTCGCTAGATACTTATCCACCCCCTATTAATTACGGAGGTTGGAGGTTTTCGGATCGAAGTTCATCCTGATCCTGATACGATGGGAAGCTCTCGTCCCCTTATCCCCCACCACGACCTTTCCTTTGCCCATACCGCTGAATGAACTAGACTTCTCTCTCTTCTCGTCACAAAAAAAATGAGAAAAATGATCGAGATCTGAGAACCATAGACTTCGAAGAAGGCAAAAAAGAAGAAGAAGACACAGAGATTTGGAGAAAAAGCCCAAGGCTCTAGAATGTTGCCTTTAAACCCTAGGAGAATGAACAGTCATTTGATCAGGGCCTAACACGGATTACGACGGATCAGATCAAAATCGTCGCTTCAGATACGCAGTACCCATCTCGAGCGTCGCGTCCCATATAAATGATGGTAACCTGATCGATTTGTAGCTAATGTGACGCACATTTAAAGCTCTGCCAGCCTGTAAAGCACGTCACTAAAAGACAAAAACTAAAGCGACAACGATTGACCCGAGTGTAGGCCCAGAGTTCCTTTCTCTATCTATGCCTTCCTCTCTCTCTCTCTCAGAGTTCCCAGGAACCCATAACTCCCGAGGGAAGGTTCCTGACCCCCTCCAAAGAGAGGGAAGTAGAGGGGGCATATGTAGCGGTCAGTTTTCAACTCCCTGGGATCATGTCATGTCTCCATCCAATACTAAACAGATGCGCGATATTTGGCAGCTTCAAAACCTCTGACCGGGAGTCCTCATCCAATTCAAACTTCAAACAATTCAGGTAGTTAGAAGAAAGAGATAGAATCAATTGTGAGAATTCCTATCTCTAAGCTAAATTTTCATTTGAATTCGCAAATTGCAGCACGGAAACAGATCAACCACATCAACAACTGGACACAGACCACCAGATAAAAATGGACTCTCACCAAACCAATTCAAACCTGAATGTTCAGCTCTAACCGCCTCTGAGATAAGTGGTCAAGTGTTTAAATAGAATTAGACTATGCAGCTATATCTAACAGACACTACCTGTATAAATAGTAGCTCCCTTCTAACGTGGAAGAGGATGATCTATTGAGCTCAGAAACCTTAGCCTACTAGAAGATCACCATTGTAATAGACATTATTATAATGGAATCTCTCTTTTCGTAGTTTTTCTCTTTGGAGTTTTCCACGTAAGTCTGTATTTTTGTCGGATTATCTGTGATTGGCTTTTCTGATCTCCACAAATTTGGTGTGTGGATTAATTTCTTAGGAAATTACCTACAGCAATATGTCACCAGGAATTTACTTTCAGGTTAAATGAGTTCTAAGATATACATATATAACAATGACATAAATTTTTGTACATCTTTGTACCTTTCATTCTTAGAATGTTCCATTAAGTACTTTATTAATGGAATGCCGGGGGGTCTTTTTAACCTCAGTTTTTTTCTCACAAAAAAAAAACAATGACACAAATTTTTAAACTATTTAACAACAATAACCATGATTCTACTTGTACATAAGTTGTTTACCGCCCGGTGGCATTATTTTCTTTTATTCTAAAGGCCAGAAGTTAATATCTGGAGATCAAGAAGTTAGATCTATCCCGTGTACATGAAGCCATGTATGTTCTCTACATTGCAAAGAAAGCTTTTATACTTGTATCAACACACAGGCCAAAACAGAACTAAAAAGTTATAAACAAGTAAAATAGACTATAAGCACACTTCAAATACCATATATGGCAATTATGGGCAGTAGTGAACATTTATTGTATGAACATAATAGTATAAAATAAACCACTAATGAAATTTTCAGCGGCAGTTTCATTTAACCAGCTGCTTCCACACTCTCAAGGCCTAAAATATCCTAGATTCAAATCCATTACAAATGTTCATCATTTCATTATGTCTTCTAGCTGTTTGATTTGGTGAATACTACAGATAAAATCTTCAGTCACCATTTGAATGCAGTAATAGATTTTATATTAGTTCCAATACATTAATCAAGTGCTCAAAGTATCCACTGGAAGATTACAAAACAGCCAAGAATAAAGACAAGGCTCATGTGGATTAGTTCTTGCCAGTTCTCTACAAATTATATGTAGTGTTGTTAATTGAAAGAAGGAAACAAGTGAGAGGTTTTTCTCCTACAGGGAGTAAAAGGGTACACTGCAACAGGTACAAAATACACCATACAAATAGATAAAAAGCCCTAACATATCAGGAACAGAACAGTTGCTGAAGAGATGTACGCATCTTAACTTTTGACCCTTTTACTCTCTGTAGGAGAAAAACCTCTCACTTGTTTCCTTAACTTTTGACACTTCAACATGAAACGTGAAACCTGAAGCACCAGCCTCAGCTAATTGTTCCACATAGCCTGGAGGAGTTGTGACCAAAAGATGACAGTCCAAATATAGGGCTGCCCTAAAAACAATGAAAGCAATAAGAGAAAATATGATAGGTAAATATCCATAGGACTGATGTTGACGGGGGCAAGGCAAAAGTTTCAGTTTAGATTGTCACTTTGTGCGCTTTCGCAAACTCTCTATGACTGGAGCTCCAATTGTGAGATTTGGAACAAAGTGCCAGTGGAAACAGATCATCAGAATAGCATTCTAGGAGCAAATGATCTGCCCAATCAACTTAAAGAGTGTCGGGAGAGCGAGAGAGAGAGAGAGAGATGTCAGGATGGTCAAAATGGAGAAGGTGATTATCAAATATTATGTGCCCCATAAGTTGATGGGAAGAACAAATAAGACGGCGACGTGACTATTTAACATGCTTTGCGGGGGAGACTGCTGCATGAAAGGATAAGTAATGACTGCACCAGTACGGGTTCGGTTCATGCATGAAAGCTAACCCCATCCCGTGTTGACACGTGGGATTCGCCCTCCTGTAATGTTATAAGATGTCTAAAGACTTTAAAGTTTTGTACCCCTGAAATCTGACATCTTATTCGCATGTCAATGCGAGATTGACCCTCTATAGTATGTGTGTGTGTCTCACACACATGAACCAAATCTCACCTAGTACGAAGTTAGAGGCATCTTCAACTGTGGATAACATGGGGAGCATCATTTGAGATATTTGACATGTGCAATGGAGACAAATGTGCATTGTAGATGTTCTTTTGTCCATATATATTTTGCAGATAATATTTCTATCCTTTTTCTTTATTATTTTTCCCCTTGCCCTAGCCTACACAACAGTAATAGTATTGACTGATATATGTTTGTTTTTGGATTCTTACAGTACAAGCCTCAACCACTTGAGGGGTAATTGTTACTCACAATGTAAACCAACTTTCAGCATATCCTTCCCACACATTCAGAAAAATCCAATGACATGGAATCAGTATATCACTCTCTTTCCCTTTCCCATTTCCCATTTCTCTTCCCAACAAATGCCCCTTTGTTTAAAATTTGTTATTTTCTCAGCCCTCATTCAATTGTCAAGAAAGAAGGCTTGATTACATAAACGTGCCATTGATTGAACTGAATCATAGATTAAGTACCAATTGACGTCTTCGTTTCACACGCGCGTGCGCGCATTCGCGCACCTACATCTGTGTGTGGTGTGCATGTGTGCGGGTGACAGACCTTGGTTACATATACAAATTGTCCAACCTGTATTGAAGTCTCCATGTACCTAATGCGTACATATCTCATATGGCTAAATTCTCTGTTGAAGCATCCATGCATTGTATTTGTGGCTCTCAGAGTGACATTAAACAATAATTAACATTATCAAATTGCAGCACCTAGGAATGTAAACAGAAATGACACAAACCGAAGTTGTAAAATCCTTACCCGAATCCAATAGCTAAGACCGGTTGCGAATTTGATCTGCTATCCAAAAGGATCCTTATAACCTGACCCGAATATGAAACCCATGAAGATTATTCCAATTCAGACCTCGCCTGAATTTGATTACAGAGTCACACAGCGCATTCAAATAAGAAAATATTCAATATCCAAATATTTGAGAACTATTCTAAGATTTGTTTACAGTAAATAATAATTATTATGATAAGTTGTTTGTTAACTATAATTATGATTAAGTAAAATTAGTGACTATATAAATGTTAATAATTTTATGGATAGGTATTTCATGGATCTCTGAATCTGCTCTGGTTATAAATGGATAGCCATTTAGATATCTGTTTACATCCAAAAGATAACCATAATTCCATATCCAAATCTGTCTAAATATATCCAAATACAGAGCAGATTCAAAAATCCATTTGCAGGTGACTTGGGAGAACAACGATGAAAAACATGAGAACAAAGCTGATTCAAAAATCCATTTCGTTTTTCCCATCATCATTCTGAAGGGTTTCTAAGTTGGCCAAGATACAGTTACACATTTTCTATAATCCTCCCTCTTGATTCCTAACATGCAATTTGTCGTACCTCCCTCCCCTGCATCTCTTCATGTGATGCCTTCATCTTTAGGATGGCAGACCCTGTTCTTTTCCTGTCATATCAGTGGTCTATATACAAAAGCAACCTCAAAATATACACTTAATTTCACAGGCTTCTATCCTTTTTGCGGCTTTCGACAGTACCCTTGAATCCTGTTGTACCGTTTAGTGATGTCAGAAAACCAATTTACCCAAAAGCTTATGTTGATAAAGGGGCCAGTTGGCTCCCCCAACAAAGAAATGCAAAACTGGCAACACAGTGCTTTCACAAAGCTTTCCATGGAAAGCTGATGGCGTGAGGCTCACTGTGCAGCTTTCCACCCGTTTTTTACCCCTTTGTGAGTTGAAACCAAAAGTGTAAAACTGTCACAAAAACTAATATGACCCGCGTCATCATTTTTCTTTTCTGAAAATACCAATCAAATATAATTATGTAAAGCTGAGACTGAGCCCCGCAAAACACCAACTTTTTCACTATTTTTTAAAGAAATAAACAGCCCCTGAGTTGCGCCCAAACAACATCTGGCAAACTTGAGCCTTCACATAATGCGCCTTTTCTGGCCCCGTGGAAAGGCGCTTCAGTTCAAACATGACTCGATTCAGAAAGGCAGAACTAAGGGGTATGTATATTATTTACATTGCAAATTATGGGACTCAAATCCAGGACTACTTGAAACTAATGCTCTTGAACTTGGTTGTCACGCCCAGCTTCCAAAAATACATGGAAACGGAGTCGCGATGAAGGTCGGCGACGTATATACGCAAGGAAAATATCCACGTATACACACTAAGTCTAAAGTAACCTGAATAAGGTATAAATCGAAACTATAATGGAACATGATTACTGCAATATCACATATAAGCATCCACGCATGATATCATATAAATGAAGAAATGGAATAGCAACTGAATCTGATATATCGAGAATAAGGAAATAACAAGAAGACAAGAGAGATGAGAATACCAGAATCAATAGAGAGACTCTAGCTCCTCGCGAAACATACGGTCTCATCGAACACCTGAACAATAGAAACAAAGCGTCCAATATCTGAACGTGCGAATCCAGGGTCGTCAGAAAGCGACCTAGTGAGTGTGTGTGTGTGTGTAAAGAGGAGTACTCGTGTATATAAACAATGTGCACAAAAAATAACAAGATAACTACAAACATAAGATAACTAAATAACATGATAAACAAACAACTGAATAACAATAACATGAATAAGCATACAGATAAAAGACAAGTAAAACAACTGTAAACAAATAACTGATGTCATGATGTGTAACCAAGCATATGTCACTAGTCTGGTAAATAATCTGGTCATGTGTACAACATATGTCATAAGGTAGGGTATCAATTCAGAGCAAAGCACTATAACTGGAGAATATAAGGGGGTAGCATTTTAAGTTACTCAATAATAATCAGTACCATTTGATATTTCAATCGCCTCCCTACCAGCGCCTCACATCACTGATAGTCCATACTAGAGTTCTCACTCTGGCAGAACTTACTCGGGCCTGATATGTGAGTACCAAGCCCCAAACAAGGAGAGACCAAATATCACACGTTTCTAATATTATTATTGTTTGGTTGTTACGTTCTTATGTTATTCTTGTCCCTTTCCCACCGGCGTCCCACAACACCGACAGTCACACTGAAGCCCGCACTTCTAGTAGAACTCATCTGAACTCCGATATGCGGGTACCATTATTTGAATAGGGGAGAGACCAAATAACATATGCTCATGGCGTTATCATCATACAGGTACGTGTGGATGTTAATATGCACTGAGAATGCTTATCACGCTAACACCAGGCGGCACAGGCAGGAGGTAGCCCAACAGATTCAAGAGGTGGCCCCCACCACGTATGTGGTGTGGCACTTTGCTCCATGTGGCACTTTGCTCTGAGGGGATGGATTCTAGAGGTGGCCCCCATGGATTCAAGAGGTGGCCCACACCATGTGTATGGTGTGACACTTTGCTCTGTGTGGCACTTAGTTCCATTCAGGATCCGCCAGACGCTAGCATGATTGTGGGATACATCCTCGTCATCCCGACACCAGGTGGCACGCTCCGCCGGACGCCGGTATGACTGTGCAATTAACAGGGTAACAGTGCATGGGACATGAGTAGAGGGGATACAGGAGTTCAAGGTACAGAAATACCAGATGTCTGGTAGCAGTAAAATAATCATGCCAAGGTCACCGTAAAAGGTTTCAGGTGTCACAGTATAAGGTATACCTCCACTAGTCCTGAACAATATTGGTACATGAAATGACGCCAATAAATATTCAGATCAGCAAAATAAATATGGTGAATGTTCGCTGACGTCTCATGAAGTGGTACAAGTAATCAAATAGGTAAAATATAATAGAAAGTCACATAAAATGATAAGTGTAACATGTAAACGCATACCGACAAGGGGAAATGAGAAAATACACAAAAATGAACACTCACATGAAATGACGTAGTTTCCAAACCGAATCGCCATCTGGTCTTCACTGTACAAACTGGTACTGATCTACGAATCATCCCATAGGCCGGTCTTTGAATCGCCTATGTATCGGGTCCACAACGAGCACGAATCCGGATCGGGTCCAGGTCTCCTGCAACGGTTCGGATCTCACTAAACGAATCTGAAACACTGCAACACGCAACTAAACACATGAACTCACACAAACATACCCTCGTATACGTATACACTACATAATATACAGGCATAGACATACGTGTACACCCGCATATATACGTATATAAGTATACACATACACCAACATACATGCATACTTAAATAAATACCAACACACATTAATATAAATACATACACTTATATATATACATATAATATACATACGCACATAAGACATATACATGTACACAAATGCATACACATGCGTATACACCCATATATATACGTACGTATATACATACATATATATACTCACACACATGAAATAATCCCACACATGCATATACATACACACCGATCCATGCATATACATCATGCATACACATGCATGCACTTAATTAAATAACAAACACTTAATTAAATGACACACCCATCCACACAATTAAATAGCAACCCATGCATATAAATTACTACACATTATATAAAACATATATATATTAACATGAAATGGAAGAGAAATAAAGTGGGAGAAGGAAAGTAGACTCACATAATAATGTGGTGATTTGCGGCACACCGACGGAGGCTCTGACGGAGGCATCGGGGGCCGCGGAGGGTGTCGTTGGATAGAGCATCTCGCCGTGAAGAGCGTGGGTGCGTTCGCACTCGCCTACAGTGATCCACGACGATCCACAGAGAGCCGAAAAATGGCTCGGAGTAAGATATCCCAAGGAGTTTCTTGGTTTGCCTTGGTGGGTGTCTGCAATGGAATTAAAGTTGTTGATACTTGGAGGGAGTTTGGCGCACACAGGTTATGCGTGGGGGCTCACGCTGGCCAATGGAGTCGCCGTTGAAGGGGCTCTGTCGTGGCTGCTGTGCGGCAAGGATGGAAGTTGTTCAGCCAATGGGGAAATGCGCTGACTAGTGGTGGGGCTCGGATGTAGGTGGAGTCTCGAACGAACAGGAGTTGCTCGGAGGTGACCAGCCATGGCTGCGGGGCCATGGTGCTGGACAAGGCCAGAGGGGGTGTTGTTTAGACGGGAAAGGTGTTGTATTGTGGAGTATAATTTGCACACAAAATATATTCAATAAAAAGAGATAAGGTTTAGATTCAACCTCAAGTACTTTGATCACTCCACAATGTATTTATATGATTAATGTATCCTTTCCTATCTCCGTTATAGCATGGGCTATACCGAGTCGATTCTCAGGGAGAGCTTGCGATGGAAGCGCTACGGTTGGTAGTGAAGAAAAGAAAACGAAGATTCTTCTTTGTCTTAAAAGAATAAAAATGAATTGGAAAAAGAAGTAAAAGAGTTGGTGAATTTGTTCATGATGGAAAATGAAAAGAAATCAAAAGGAGATTTGCATGGAAATAAAACTAAAAGAATGAAAACTTTGCAGAAGATTTGAAGATGGAAAAAACCATGACTAGCTAACCTTACTACCTTACTAAAAACTTACTAAACTCCGTGATGGTGAATGCGTGCCTCATGTTGATTCATCGGCAAAGATTTGTCTTGCGTGTTGGTCTAATTACTTTCCCACTTGGATGACGGGTGATCACTCTTGGACTTGTCTTGTAGACTCATAGATGTCATTGGCCTACAAGATAGACTTTCAATAATAGAATCAAAAGAGCGACACTCAAGGGATGCTAAGGAAGAAGATACAACATTCATTAATTGAAGTAAAGAAGTTGTACAACAAATAGCATATGTTTGGTGATCCATCTCCATGTTCCATCAAGGCACTTGTTCTAAAGACAAGGCTCTAAATGAGGCACACATGAATCATATGGAATTACAATAAGAACTTGCCAAGCAATGAAAGTAACCCATCGGAGAAGAGAAGACTATACAACTTGCAAGATTAAAGATAGCAATCACCCATAAGTTAGTAGTTAGCAAGGTTAGTGGTTAGCTAGTTCATGTTAGAAAAATTTAGCTACTAGCCATTACAAGAAAAGAAAAGCAATGCATGAATTAAAGTGCAAGTAAAGTAAAGCTAGAATTGAAGAAAGCAAGTAAACTAGAAAATGCAAGAGAAGAGAGAAGAGAATGGATCAATCCTTACTTCACAAGTTGTCACACCTTGGTATACACAAGCTTTCTCTCTCTTACAAACTCTCTCTTTACAGAATTTCTAGGGAGGAAGAAGAAGATCTAAAGCACTAAAAATCCTAGAGAAAAATCCTACAAAATACAAGCATCTAATCTCTAATCTCTCCTCTCTCCTTCCACTCTTCCCTCTCTGTTGCGCTCGTGCAGGCCCTGGTGCTGTATTTATAGGCCTCAGAGAGAAGGATCTAGAGCCCAGTTTGTTGGAGAGAAATCCGGGCTCCAACAACCCTGTAACTGCCGCAAATTGGCGGCAAACTCCCAGAAATTGCGGCAAGATCAAGGCCGTTGAGGCCAGATTTTCTGTTGCGAGTTTGTTACAGTTTGTTATCCACGTGGATCTTCTGGAAGAGTGAGTTGGCGCGTAGAATTCTCCAGATCCTGGGCTCAAACTTGGACTCTCTTTTGGGCTTGGAATTAATTCCATTTAATTATTGCTAATTAAAGGAATTTTGGGCCTTTTCTCATTTCAGATGTGGACCTGCAAAAATAGAGAGAAGAACATTAAAAATCATATTTTTATTTGCAATATGCATGGAATTGATGTGGTAAAATATGCAAAATTGTATATCAATCACACCCCCACACTTATTCTTTTGCTCGTCCCGAGCAAAACAAAAAGAAAAACTATACTACCAATTTTATTACACCACTTTCGCAGGTGACGCGATTGCACTGAGCGTGTGCAACAAGCCGTTAAACCTCTAGGTTACCCTAGAGGAGGAGTGTTGTCTCCTGAGGGTTTTCAGCGGATTACACCCACAAAATCCATAAAGAAAGAAAACAAATGTTAGTGTTTTGAAAATTCATTTTGAAAGAGAGACAAGTTTTCGAATTATTTTTGCAAAAATATAAGTGATCTAAGGTCATAAGTCCACCTATAATTATTCTCCCTTAAACTTAGTCTCCATGCAGGATCTTGTCTTCAATTAAGGTAAGAATTCAAATCGGATTGAATACTTTATCTTTTATAAAACCTAGATAATATGCACATTGTGATAGTGAAGATTTCTGGGATTTCAACTCTAACCATAAAGCCATTTATTGTTTATTTATTTATTTATATATATTTTTTCTTCCCTTAGTTTAGGCTTTCTAGTTCACCCATGTAACGAGCCTATAACCGATGACTCCCAAACCAGTAGGTCTTAGGGCACCAGATGAGAAAACATCCCTCGGGTTTAAGGACTCGAGTGAAAAAGGCCACAAAACTAAGGGGGATTATTCTTTTAATCACCGTTAGACGTGAATAACCATGCTTCTTGAGGCACAATTATCCAGCTTAATAAGTAATGTTTTATTTATATATTTTTCTTTTTTTTCTTTTTTCTTTTTCTTTTTTTATATTTTTATGGCCTTTTTGGTCTTTGTTTCCATCCCAAAAATGTGTAAGTGTGAAGTGCATACTATCTAAGGTAAAAAAATTCAAGATAAAAATATCTCCCCAATTTTTCTTACTTAGCCTATAATTTCAAACAAGATCTATTATTTCAACTAAGGGCGTGTTTGGTAAGTTGCAAAACGTTTGCAAAATGCAAAAAGTTTTGCAACTTTACATTTAAAGTTGTTTGGTTTTGTTTGCAAAATACAAAATGCAAGACACTTTTGCAACTCTTCTTTTCCCACTTGCAGTTGCTACAGTTAAATTTGTGGTCATGTAAATCTCACTTTTACACTCATATTTTTCCACTCGCAGTTGCTACAGTTAATTTTGTGGTCATGTAACTGTCACTTGTAGTATACTTACAGTTCAAAACAGTTACTTGATAATCAATATATAATTAAATATTATTAAATATTCAATATTTTAATAGTGTTCAATTTTTTATTTAATTATTTAATTATTTTATCTTTTTAATCTTTAACTTTTTTTATTGTTTTAATATTTAATATTTTACTTATTTTAATTTAATATTTTATTATTTTATTAATACTTATTCCATTTTTTATTATTTTATTTAGAGTTAATATTTTATTAACATAACAGTATTATACTTTAATATAAAATTACTATATATTTAATTATTTATTTTTAATATAAAAAATTACTTTATTAATATCATAATATATTTTATTATTATATTAATATTTTATTATGTTAATATTGTAATAATAATTCAGTATAATAATACTATAATGATAATTTATTATTAAATTATAATTATATTTTACTTTATTAATTTTATATTTCTATAATATTACAATAATATTATAATAAAATTTATATTATAATAATTTCAAGTATTTTTAATATTATAATATTATAACTATATTTTATTATTGTTGTAACATTTTTTAATATTTATATTTTATTAGTATTCTTAAAATTTTATTAATGTTCTTTAGATTTTTTTTAAATTTTATATTATTTATTTAGTTAATATTTTAGTAATATTTTACTATTTATACTAATATTTTATTAATATTATTGTTATAAATAAAATTTAAGATTATTAATTTTTTATCTCAAATTTATTAATACAATTTAATTTGCAATAGTAGATTTAATTTAATAGTATTTATAATATTTAAATCACTGCTACAGTTAATTTTGTGGTCAACTTTTTCACTTACACTTTTACATTACCAACCAAACACCGTAAAACACAATATACTTTACCATTTACACTTTCACTTTATCAACCAAACACCGTAAAACACAATATACTTTTCCATTTACACTTCACTTTATCAACCAAAGACCGTAAAACACAATATATTTTCTCTGCTACAGTTCACTTTTTCCATTCTCATTTTACGATTTACGACTTGCGATGTTTTGCAACGAAACAAACAGGCCCTAAGTTTAAGATGTCATAATTAAGGCTTTCTTAATTTCTAAGATCATCTTAATTTTCTTAAAAATAGATCAAAACTTTGTCTCTAATTTCAAAAATTTTTTATTTATTTATTTATTTATTTATTTATTTTTCTAAAAGAAATGTAAAAGAAAGAAAATCTAAAAACTCTATGTTAGTAAACCCTCCCCCACACTTATTTCATGCATTGTCCTCAATGCATCATGATATATGTATGCATGAAATAGGTAAGAGGTAAGAAACTTATATTTACAAGAAAGTGCAAAAAATTATTTACAAAGAGTATATACAAGTGTAACCATTACCTAGGCTTTTGGTCGTTTTCCTCTGACCCGTTTCCCATCGTTCCAGTGCGTCTGCTTTCGTGAGCTCAGTTGGGAAACGGTTTGAATTATTTTAGCCCTAGGTATTTTCAGATTCAATTGTTTATTATTATCATTCACCCTCATTCCACCACATTGTTCACTAAAAAATTCCTTATCACCACTCTCACTCTGAATCTCATCACTTCCAATGTTAAGAAATTTCAGCTCCTCTCCATACAATTCTTTAAAACTAAGGTCAACATCCGGAAGTGTGCAATCAGTTAGCTGACCCCGAGTTGACACATCTAGACACATGATCTCATCAGCAAACAGGTCTTCAAAGGATATATCAATCGGAGGTTCGAATACAGTCAGAGTTGGCTCATTGAAAGTGAAAATATCAAAATCAACTTTCCCCTTTTGAAAGGGTACTTGGATAAGAGAATCACAAGATTGTGACTCATCTTTTGGATCTTCACCTTCTTCCTCACAATTGTTACTAATGAAACTAACCTCAAATGTTTGATCTTTTGTTTTACGAGGTTGTGTGTGGAAGACATTGTGTTCATGAGTCATGTTACCAAAGGTTATCCTCATTGATCCATTCCGGCAATTAATGATGGCATTTGCAGTAGCCAGGAATGGTCGTCCCAAAATGACAGGAATTTGAGCCCTTTGATTGGAATTTGACACAGGTTTTGTTTCAAGGACTACAAAGTCAACAGGATAAATGAATTCTCCAACTTTGACAAGGACATCGTGAATTTCCCCCTTGGGTCTAGTGACAGAGCGATCAGCCAATTGTATGGTCATTTGGGTAGGGAGAAGATCACCTAACCCTAATTGTTGGTACACAGAAAAAGGTAGGAGATTGATGCTGGCCCCTAAATCAAGCAGTGCCCTATTGATGGTAGTCTGTCCTATGATGCATGAAATGGTGGGGCTCCCTGGGTCTTTGTATTTAACAGGAATTGGACCAGTGAGCAACTCGCTAATGGTTGATGCTAGGAAGACTTTCTTAGGGACTTGTGTTTTCCTCTTCTTGGTGCACATTTCCTTTAAGAATTTGGCATATGATGGAACTTGTTGTATGGCATCAAGAAGAGGGACATTGATTTGGACCTTATTAAATATTTCTCTTATCTTCTCCATATGAGCATTTGTCTTGTTATTTGTAAGCCTATTTGGAAATGGTACACTAGGCTTATAAGGTTGCTCATCTACCTTTTCTTTACCCTTGGCTTTGGAAGTGGATGGCTCTGTAATAGAAGATGGTTTGTCAGAAGCTGGTTGTATTGGGACAGGAAATGTTGGCTTTGGTGCTGGATGAGATGGTGGACTAGAAACCTTATTGTCTACTTGTTTTCCAGATCTTAGGGTATGAATAGCATGACATTGACTGGGTCCTGAATCTTCCACTTCATTTAAAGGGAAGTGATGTTTGGGATTTGGCAATGGCTGGCTTGGGAACATTCCATTTTGTCTCTCAGCTAATTGCCTGATCTGGACCTGAACTTTATTCATCTCCTGCTGATGGTTCTTTGTAAAGGTTTCTAGCATTTTTCTCAACTCTGATATTTCTGAATTATTCTGGGGTGGATGTTGATAATACGGAGGCTGGAATTGTGATTGGTAGTGTGGTGGGTTCTGATATGGTTGTGAATGTGGTGGACTTTGAGATGGATGAACATACAGTGAATTATGATTGAAACTGGATGTGTGAGACTGAGCATTATATGGATATGGAAGTGGTGGTTTATGATGCTCAGGACAAGACTGACTCCACGAAAAATTTGGATGGTTCTGCCATCCTGAATTGTAAGTGTTAGAGTATGGGGGTCTGGTAAATACTACATTCAAGTTCTCCTGATATGATTGGGGCTGATACAAAGGACACTCCTCAAAGACATGGTTAAGGTCATGACAGTAGGTGCAACCCGGTTTAATCACAGGCAATGGGTTGACCTGATTTACAACAGAATTTCCCCTAGACTCAAGCAGTTCTATCCTCTTCATCAATTGTGTGATCTTGGCTTCTGCGGCTATAGAGGATTCTATGGAGTGCATACCAGTTCTGGAAGTGGTGGGAGTGGGTTTATCAGGGCATGACTCCCACTGAATGGTTTTCTCAGCTAAGGTTTCAAAGAGATCCCACCCCTGATGTTCATCTTTCTTCAAAAATTCCCCTTGACACATAGATTCAAGGAGGGTTTTCGTTTGGTAATCTAGACCGTCATAGATAATCTGGCATAAACGCCATTTCTCTATGTCGTGATGAGGACACAGGGCTAGAAGGTCTTTGAAACGCTCAAGATACTTCCAGAAAGGTTCATTTGGTTCCTGCTTGAATTGCATGATATTCTTTCGCATGAGGGCTGTTTTGTGGATAGGATAGAATTTCTTAAGAAAGACCTTAACAAAATCATCCCAAGAAGATATGGAACTGACGGGAAGATTGTAAAGCCACTTCTTAGTTAAATCCTTAAGTGCAAACGGTATGAATCTTAACCTAACAGCATCCTCGGTCAGTTGGGAAATTCTCATCATTTGGCATACCTCTTCAAACTCACGAATAAAGAGGTACGCGTCCTCAGACTCTAGACCATGAAATCGGGGAAGTGTATTAATGAATTGCGATTTCAGCTCAAAGTGATTTCCATTTGGTTCGGGGAGAAGAATGCATGAAGGAAGGGAGGTGCGAATCGGATAAAATCGATCTTGAAGTGAGACGTTGTTTTCCATAATGTCAAGTGGTTGTATAAGTGCAAGTGTAGAAAGTCTAACAAGTCTTGCAGATTCTGAATCACGGAACCACTCTTGCATATACAATCACAAACAACGTGCACCGATCACACCAGCGAAAAAGAGAAAATAACAAACAATTAAAAAGAAAAATCAATTCAAGCTTCTAGGATTCCTGGACCTAGACGACTCCTAACTGATTAGATCGTCCACAGGAGGTTTAGTGTAGACTTTGACTATAAGCTAATCAGCCAGGGAAGGGCAAGGTTGGTGGGAGGTTTTCCGTCAGAGACGTTCCTTAATTAAGTAACCAGTAACCTTCGGGCTTTCGGCCCTCAATCCCTTTCCTAGACACTGATTTTACAAAAGTCAATTTCCAACACTTTTCCCCCTTAGGATAATCTCCTAAGTGAGTCCGGATGTCCCTAGGGCCAATGTCTATCAGTTTTTATTAGAAACTTGGGATTGTGAGTGCTTGGGAAAATGATTTTCGGGCTAAGGAAGGGGTGATAAAATCCCCACCTTATCTTTTTTATGGGTAATGCCCTTAAATTCGATTTGTGCAAGTGTACGATATCAACAAACAAGGTTCACTCAAAGCGTAATTAAATCAAACAAAGAGTGAGTCCTAGTCAATATGCAATGCGTACGTACCTTGCCTCCAGCACTCTTCAACAGTAAAAGTAAAGGAATTGAAAAGACACGTGCCTAGAATGCAAATGTCTAAACAATTTTTAACGTTTCAACCAATGTTTTACTGTTTATTATAATTAGCAGGAGTATGGTGAAGCATACAAGAAAATAATTATTGCAGAAGCTGTATTTTGCAAAGCTGAAGACCCTGCAGAAAACTTGTCAGTAGTGAACTCAGGATTGCCGCAAATCTGCGACTGGGGCCGAGATTCTGCGGCAAAACTGAGGGATCCTGGTCTCTGCTTTCAAGAGCAGAGGCCCAGGTCCACTTATATGTTACTGCAATGCTATTTTTTCTGTTTCTTCACCTGTAACCTGCAACAGAGAAGAAAATACGTTTAGTTCTTCACTTTAAACCAAAAACCGTTGCTCTCCCCGGCAACGGCGCCAATTTGTTTAGACGGGAAAGGTGTTGTATTGTGGAGTATAATTTGCACACAAAATACATTCAATAAAAAGAGATAAGGTTTAGATTCAACCTCAAGTGCTTTGATCACTCCACAATGTATTTATATGATTAATGTATCCTTTCCTATCTCCGTTATAGCATGGGCTATACCGAGTCGATTCTCAGGGAGAGCTTGCGATGGAAGCGTTACGGTTGGTAGTGAAGAAAAGAAAACGAAGATTCTTCTTTGTCTTAAAAGAATAAAAATGAATTGGAAAAAGAAGTAAAAGAATTGGTGGATTTGTTCATGATGGAAAATGAAAAGAAATCAAAAGGAGATTTGCTTGGAAATAAAACTAAAAGAATGAAAACTTTGTAGAAGATTTGAAGATGGAAAAAACCATGACTAGCTAACCTTACTACCTTGCTAAAAACTTACTAAACTCCGTGATGGTGAATGTGTGCCTCATGTTGATTCATCGGCAAAGATTTGTCTTGCGTGTTGGTCTAATTACTTTCCCACTTGGATGACGGGTGATCACTCTTGGACTTGTCTTGTAGACTCATAGATGTCATTGGCCTACAAGATAGACTTTCAATAATGGAATCAAAAGAGCGACACTCAAGGGATGCTAAGGAAGAAGATACAACATTCATTAATTGAAGTAAAGAAGTTGTACAACAAATAGCATATGTTTGTTGATCCATCTCCATGTTCCATCAAGGCACTTGTTCTAAAGACAAGGCTCTAAATGAGGCACACATGAATCATATGGAATTACAACAAGAACTTGCCAAGCAATGAAAGTAACCCATCGGAGAAGAGAAGACCATACAACTTGCAAGATTAAAGATAGCAATCACCCATGAGTTAGTAGTTAGCAAGGTTAGTGGTTAGCTAGTTCATGTTAGAAAATTTAAGCTACTAGCCATTACAAGAAAAGAAAAGCAATGCATGAATTAATGTGCAAGTAAAGTAAAGTTAGAATTGAAGAAAGCAAGTAAACTAGAAAATGCAAGAGAAGAGAGAAGAGAATGGATCAATCCTTGCTTCACAAGTTGTCACACCTTGGTATACACAAGCTTTCTCTCTCTTACAAACTCTCTCTTTACAGAATTTCTAGGGAGGAAGAAGAGATCTAAAGCACTAAAATCCTAGAGAAAAATCCTACAAAATACAAGCATCTAATCTCTAATCTCTCCTCTCTCCTTCCACTCTTCCCTCTCTGTTGCGCTCGTGCAGGCCCTGGTGCTGTATTTATAGGCCTCAGAGAGAAGGATCTAGAGCCCAGTTTGTTGGAGAGAAATCCGGGCTCCAACAACCCTGTAACTGCCGCAAATTGGCGGCAAACTCCCAGAAATTGCGGCAAGATCAAGGCTGTTGAGGCCAGATTTTCTGTTGCAAGTTTGTTACAGTTTGTTATCCACGTGGATCTTCTGGAAGAGTGAGTTGGCGCGTAGAATTCTCCAGATCCTGGGCTCAAACTTGGGCTCTCTTTTGGGCTTGGAATTAATTCCATTTAATTATTGCTAATTAAAGGAATTTTGGGCCTTTTCTCATTTCAGATGTGGACCTGCAAAAATAGAGAGAAGAACATTAAAAACCATATTTTTATTTGCAATATGTATGGAATTGATGTGGTAAAATATGCAAAATTGTATATCAATCAGGTGTGGCCAAGGACTTGGTATTGACGAGGGAGAGGAGGAAACCAGGACCTGAGGTGCTGTGCGCCCGCTGCCGGGTGGTGTTGGCGTGACTTGAGCAGCGTAACGGAGGAAGAAGATGATGGCGATCTTGGCGCGCATGGAGGATAGCGAGGTCCGGGTGCGGGCGCTCCGGAAGCTGCGTGCTTGGGGTCTCGCCAAGGAGAGGAGGGGAGGGCGGCTGTCAAGAAGAGGAGATAGATTAGGTTTAGGGTTAAGTTTAGGATTAATCTTAGGATTATACAGATGATAGATTTGGGTAGTGGGTCTAATGGGTATTGAGTAGTGGAAAAAGTCTATTGGATATGGGTATGGGTCATGAGCTATGGGGTAATGGGTTTGGGGGTTATGGAATTGAAAATGGATAAGGAGAATAGATATTGGGAAAATGATCATGGACTAAGAAAGAATAGAAAAACTAACAATAATAATAATAAAAGAATAACTACCTTAATAATCCTAAATAATTATAACAATTCTTAATTAAAAATAATAATTGATAACATGCATATTAATTAACAATAGCAATGACAATAATAATTAATCAAAATAATTAATAATACTAATATTAATTAACAGCAGAAATAATAGAAATAATAATTAACGATTACTACTACCACTAATACTTATACTAATATTAAAATAAATAAATAAAATAATAGTCACACTAATAATAATTAATAAACACTAACAATATAAATAATAATAACATTAATTGTAATAACAATAAATAATAATTATAATGGAAGAATAATAATAGTAATAATTACTACTAATAATATCAATAAATAATAAGAATGATATTAAAAATAATAAATACTTTAGGTAAGTAAAAATACAGTATTAAAAATTAGGGATATTACATTCTACTCACCTTATAAAAATTTCGTCCTCGAAATTCAAATAAAGCAGGGAAAGGTAAAAAGAATTTAAAATCAAAGGAGAAGACAGATAAGCTTTACGTCGCCACTCTGTATATCATAAATCCACCACGTTTTCGCTGCGCGCTCTGACCTCTGCTACCGACTTCAACATGGAGCGACCAGACTCAAGAGACAAATCAGGAAAATAGAATCGAAAAGAGGACAGGAATCAAGATGGAACCCAGATTACTCTAGAAAAAGAGTTAGAATTAGAGATATCAAAAGATTCAAGAGATGGATCCCAAAAGAGAGAACGATCAATTCCAATGGAGTCAATATCATCATATGGATAGTATATGTATATTGCAGTGTAAATATAACTTATCTCAGGTAGCCGGTATGAACTAGGTTCTCTTTTTATATCGAACCTGGCTCTGATACCAAGAAAACCCTGTCCGGTCGACCGCCCCCACCCGAGAGTGGGGCACTTGCAATCGGTCGACCGCCCGGTCGACCGGCCCAAGTGGCATGTCAGCATGCACACTCTTGTGCACGTCGGTCGACCGGTCCAGTCGACCGACTCTGGGTCCGGTCGACCGTCCCAGTCGACCGCCAGAGGCTGGCAGGGCTTAATAAAGGACTGAAAAACTTGGTTTTTATTTGTCAAATAAATCCCATAAATTCACTAAAAATCCACAAAAATAAGTTCAGTATAATACATTGATATACAAACTTGTGTGAAAAATTTCAACACAAATTTTAAACTTTTTGAACCATTTTTGTGACTTACAAATTTTGCCGAAAACCAAAAACTGTATTTTCTAAAACTTGAATTTTTCAAATGGAAATCCGATTTTTCAAAACTCATCCAAATACAAAAACATGATATTTGAAACAACTTGAAGCATGTAGTATATGGATATACTCTAATATACATATAAAGATATATATCAATGTTTTTGATATTAAATCCGAAAATATGTTTTGTTAAAACACAAAACTCCAAACACATGAATAGGCATATCAAAATAAGTTTGTCTAAGATAAGAAGTATACATGTATATAGAACACATCTAATATACATAAAACAATGTAAACTTGTTTTGATTCTATCTATTCATGAAAACCAAGATTGGTTAAATCAAAACCGAAAACCAATAAACATGAAACTAGAAACAAGTGTGTGTGTGTGTGTATGTGTTGTGAATTTGAGCATATCACACTATCTAGTCTTTACAAATGGATCTAAACATAAAACTAAACTATGTACCGAAGTCTACTTGACGAACTCCGTCTTCAAGCCTACTCGATCCAAACGTGATCCACCGAGCTTGACTCCAACGAGTGCTAGATATGACTTCGTCGCTCGGGCTCTTGAATCACCATGTGAATGCTCCAAAACACCTTTGTTGAAGCAAATCACCTACTAATATCTTGGTTAAGTATCTGAAACTAAACATCACAAGAATATTAGTAAACATAACTACATGAGTAAATCATCATCAAAACTAGAGTGGAAGGCCTCTGGGCCAACAATCTCCCTCTTTTTGATGATGACAAAACTCACGGAGTTATATATGCATAGATTAAAGTTAAACTTCAAAGAAGCTCCCCCTTAACTCATGCATAGCAATAAATATAAGATATGCAATGAATACTTAAACATGGATATGCATCAACATGCATAAAAACAATGGAATGAACATACTCTTGATACTAAACATGAAATAAACATGCTATTGATACCAAACTTTTAAAATAAATTCTTTTTCTTTTTTTTTAAAATAAACATGTTCTTAAGCTCTTGATACCAATAAAAATTTCAATAAAAAACTTAAGCTCTTGATACCAATCAATTAAAAAAAAAACTTAAGCTCTTGATACCAATCAAGGCCTCTTGATACCAATCAATAAAACAAAATTCTTAATACCAATTGTAAAGATAATCACTAACAATAAACATGCAAATAAACTCATGCATATATACTCAAATATTTCTCCCCCTTTTTGTCAATCATCAACAAAGGGGTCAAAGAAAAATAATATTTTCCCCTTTTTGTCTTAAACAAAAAAATATCAATAAGGGGTGAAATCAAAACAAAACTCTCTTGATACCAATTGAAAGAGAAAAAATGCATCATGATATCAAAGAAATATACCAATTGAAAGTATATAATTGAAAGTACATAATGTGGTATATAAAACAAATATAGATTTAAATACCAATTGATACCAATTGTAAGTAAATACCAATTGAAAGTAAATAAATCATTTTAAACAATTCAACCAAAAATTTTGATATCAATAAAACATACCAATTTTAAGTAAACTTATAGATAATCTTGATACCAATTTGTAAAGATTAGTACCAATTGAAAGTAATTTTTCATTAAAAGCATATGATACCAAAAAGAATCAATATCCTTTTTTTTAATCATTTTTAACATAAAGTGTGGGAGTAGAATACCAAAACCACTTGAAAGGTGAAATATAAATTTTTCTCCCCCTTTATGAGATACCAAATAAAATGATGCATAAGCTTGTATAAGAAACCAATTGAAACATAATCAATTGAAATATAATAGTCATTTAAAATCAAGCTTAGCATAATCAAAATTTGTGCTAAAAGATATAGAGATATAGTAAGCACAAATAAAACATATATATAAGTATACAAAAAGAATGTCAATAGTGATACCAATTGAAAGGATCCAATGATACCAATTGAAAACACAATAAGATTAAGTGTATAACTTATATTACCTTCCACCCATTTCATACACATGTTTAAAAAAGATTTTCAATAATAAGCATACAAGGCATGGTCGCCCAACCAACCGCCCTTCAATGGGTAGGGTTTTCAAAATAGGTTTTAAAATATAGTATGTTTGAAAAGCTCTACCATAATGAAGAATACGAACTAGTTTTGAGAAAAATTTGAAAACTAGTACGAAATCCTTCAAGCAAGAAATAAAACAAAAATATATTTCATGAAACATGAAAATCACTCAACAATTTACACTCAAAAGATATTAAGCTCATATAAGACTCATGAAAACAAAATCATGAGAAAACCTTAAATAATGTGAGTGTACAAGTTTTGTGTGAAAAACATATTCATGAAAATAGTCAATTTAGCTCAATTATGAAATTCCTTATCAAAATATGAAAATCATCAAAACGATTTAATCTTCAAGGTATATGTATGTCTTGTACGGACTAAAGAATACATACATATCCAAACATAACGAGTCCACAAAAATATATGCATGAAGGCAAGTGGCTCAAGGATGTATATGTATAACAATTAGTTTGGACAAAATAGACATATACATGAAGTTAAACATATAAATATGAAAAACATGTACAATATGGGAATACAAGTCAAATGCATGAATCATCAAAACTAGGTTATACTGGTACATCTAATGGGTACAAATGAGCGTTCAAGTACAAACATGTAATAATCTATTTGTGGCTCACTAGTTGTACAAGTATATATCCAAGTCTTAATGAAAACAAACATCTAAACATATATTCAAATCATGAAGCATAGAAATCAAAACAAAAACTCATAAACATACATATGATCATTATGTACATGCACATGCATTAGGTCTAGGACATACACATTAGTTAAAACAAATGTGAGAACACAAAGATCTAAATCCATATTAAACATGGGTTTCTCAAATAACTAAACATGTATATCGCTAATCTAATAAACATGGCATATAACATACTAATCATGAAACATCAAAACATGCTAAAATCAATGATATGAAAGCATGTAAACATAAATGGGAGTTAGAAATCGTTACCAAACCATAAGGGCAACTCTCCATATCTCCAAAACAAGGTGGTCCTCCCACCAAACTCCCCTTGAAAGTGATGCATCCTAATTGTCATCTTTAAGCACGGATCGCATCCACCTCAAGGCACCATTGCTCTCACGTCATGCGAGAGCCCACACCTACATCAAAAACAATAGGGGTGGTCTTTGGTACCCATACTCTTTTGGGTCCATGGGGGTTAGTTCCTTTCCTAACCCAAACAAATTTAGTTGCTAAATTTACATCATGACTTTATCATAGCAAAATTTAGCAAGGTGGCCCTTACGTCCACAATGTGTACATGTGTACACATGAGTATACATCGTGTTATGGGTGTGTACGTGAGGAGCATGTGTATGCCGTGATTTGTGTGCATGCAAAGATGGAACTTGTTTCTTTCGAAACATAGATTCCAAACGTGTATGGTTCAAGGCACATTGGCTCAAAGTGGAGCCCAAACAATCCACACTTTTCTTCATAACATTTATATCATTTTTAATACTTGAAGATAAAGTGGAGCATGCAATATGTGAGCTAGATGGCGATGCTACACTAGCATGGCAAACATGTGTATCTAAATCATTTTTCAAAGAAACATTTTTCTTTAAACAATCTTTCAATTCTTGTGAAATCAAATTTATTTTATTTTTCAAAGAATTATTTTCTTTTAATACAAAATCAAGTTTTGAACTTAAATGCTCATTTTTCTTCAAAACATATTCACAATCATTTTTACTTTTCAACATTTTGTTTTCATTAAGTGCAAGATCAAGTTGGAATTTAAGCGAGTCACTTTCACTTGAAATCTCATCCCTTTCTTGCAAAACAATCTCAAGTCTAGAAGATAAATTTTTATTTTCTTCTTTTAAACCAAAACTTTCCTTTTTCAAAAGTTTGTATTTTGAAATCAAATTTTCACAATTTTTAGCAAGTTCATCATTCATGGCTTGTGCCTCTAAACACTCATTGCAATAGGAACTAGTACTAGCATCTAGTTGAGTGTCCGAGTGTACCTCAAGAGAGTCATTCCCTTGGACCATGAAGCAACGTTCATCGGACTCGTCTCTTCTTGATCTCCTCATCTTATCGATAATCTTTGGTAGCTCGGGAGAAGTCAAAATGCTCCACACTGCAAAAGCCGAATCATAGTGAGAAAACACATGTAAATAATCTTTATGAAGAGATGCTCTAAGTGCCTTTAGGGCTATTGCATTGGCCTCTATATGCTTGCTATCTTTAGGGTAGGATTCCTTAGTAATGGCAAGGTAAACATGCAAGCCTAGGGCTTTTAAATGACAACTCATAAGAACCTTCCATATGTCTAGTCTAGAGAAATCAAACATGGGAGGGCTATCCATGAGTGCAAACTATATGTGTGCAAATGCAAATACAAATGTAGATTAGCAAATCAAGATCACACTCCTAGGTGGTTAAACCAAATATCAGGAGCATAAGCTCTGATACCAATTGAAAGTACACCTAGAGGGGGGGAATAGGTGTACTGCTAATCTAATGAACTAAATGCGGAAATTAAAAACTTAATTGCAACTACACTTAATGCAACCAACGAGTGTAGCTGAATTCCTAATGAAGGGCTCTGGACTAACTCCTCTTGATTCTTCTGAATAAGAGTTGAGGCGCTATATGAAGCTCTCGTGGTTAAGCACAAGTGAGGCACACACAAACAAGCCAAGCATATAATGAATGTATGATAATATGAATGATGCAAGGCACAATACAAAAAGAGAGAGTTAGACAGACAATAGATCAATCGCTAACACACGGATATGTTTCGAGGTTCGAGCACACAGCTGTACGTCCCCGCCTTCATACAGAAGGATTTCCAATCCACTTGTCCACACAGGACTCCCACACAGGGAACATCCACTGAGGATTTGGGGCAAATACAACTGGGAGTACACAACTCCTCTCTCAATTACAAACACCACCTCTACGCTTAGAGGCTAGGCACAAAGTCACACAAATCAACCTCACAAATGAGGGATAGGCATAAAGCCAATACAACCAATCAACCTCTCACTAGAGGGATAGGGTACAAAGCTACCACTCTACAAATCAACCTCTACACAAGAGGGATAACACAAAGTATGAGGGTTTACAACTTAGTGATCAAAAGACCACAAACAATTCTTTTTC